>CM061919.1:261215893-261238895 GCA_031002005.1 Vandiemenella viatica
CATGAATATCCTTGCCTGAAACCATGTTGCCTGCTTGAAAACCACTTACGTTCCTCACATATATTTCTGATGTGGTTGAATATCAATCTCTATATTAATTTACCTACCACTGATGTCAAACAAATCGGACTGTAATTTTAGAGTCTATTTCTCACCCCTCCTTTACGTACCGGTGCTACTATCGCACTTTTCCATAGCGCTCCGGTCTGACATCTGGCATGACGCTGGTTCGAATCTCCATCCGGGCATGCATATATCTCTGTTTTCCATTGTTTCCCGAAATAAGGTGAATAGTTCCTTCAAAAATTACGGTGGAATTCCTTCCCATTGCTTGGTCCCCAACAGTTTCCTAACTATAATGACCTTTACGTCGACGAGCCGTAGATGCGTAAATAAAAAGTTTCGCAACTTTGTGTTTACATTGGGTTGACTGAGTAGTGCCAACCAGTTCTATCTGTCTGGAAGCCACTAATAACTCCACATTCCAGGACGCAGCCACGTTGGTTTCGGCGACAAGATTCTGTGGGAGGTGTTGCGAAAGCGGTTGCGTGCTGTCAACAGTCCAGCGTCGCGCTCGAATGCTCGGCTTGTCTTTCGATGGCGAAACTAAGCACCAAGCTCCAATCAGTTGGCTCAACAGCTCAGCAGATCCCTACAGCACATTTGTTTATAAGCTCGGAGGGCTTCCATAAATCACGTGACCCAGTAGGGGGGAGGGGTGGAAATAGGTAGAAAGCTACGAATAAGAGGGCAGGGTGTTATCAGCCGTGCTAAATAATTTTTTCATTTTTTTATTTGGAAGATTTAAAACGGGTTACCAAATACACAAAGAGGTGGATATTTATTTTCGTAATTTAATTACCTTCGTATTTCAGGTACGCTCTATACATATATTATTATTATTATTATGTGTGAATAGATCCTATCAGATCATGCAGACGCTAGATTCTCATCACGGCTCGTAATTAAGAATTTGTGCAATGTTTCCACAACTATGGGTCTTCTGTTATTCGAGCAGTGGAGGCAGCGTAAGTGTTGCCATCTGTCTGCGATTCGTGTAAGTTATGTTTTCTACGATATGTCGATTTTTGTTTGTGAAATGTTTAGTTTATAAGGCGGAGATTGGGAATCGTCACAGTATTTGTATAGGAGACCGCGAAAAACCGACTGAAAACCGCAATCAGGGCCTGCGGTACGCCGATCAGGACTCAAACTTCGCCCCGCGTTTGCGGTCGTTGAAAACAATGTATATAAACATATATATATAGGGTCAGTCAGGAGGAATGGTACATGCTTTGAGGGGTTATACTACTATTAATTCTGAATAAAAAACTTCTGATAAACATTTGCCCTTTTCTTAACGGTTTCAGGGTAAACCAATGAAAACAACTAGGAACGGGAAAAGTGTAGAGTCGTCTTTGCTGACCCTTTCAGTACGCAGTTCACTTGGGCATGGTTCAGTTGTTTATCTCAAGTCTCAGTCCGACAGTGCTCGTTGTAGTGCACGGTACTACAGTGCTGTTACGTGAACAAAAAGTACAGTTTAGTGTAGTGAAAATGCCACGGATCTCCACACATGCAGAGTATGCTGACTTGATGTTTGTCTGTGGTTTGTCCAATGGGAATTCCAGAGCTGCTGTTCGAGAATACAAACAACCATTTCCTATTCGCAGAGTGCGAGATAACAGGGTGTTTAGCAGGATGTTTCACGGATTACGTAATTACCGGCGTAAATGTTGTATCTGAACGTCCCCTACAACAAACCCTTAATGAAGTTGAGAACATTCTTCAAGTAGTGGAACGCAGCCCAACTACTAGCTCTAGAAGAACTGCTGCTCAACTTGGTATTCCACAAGAACGAGTGATACTCACAGTACACGAGCAAGGTCTGTATCCATTTCATCGGCAGAGTGTACAACATCTGAATGAAGCAGATGATGCCAACCGGCAAGACTTCTGTCAATGGAGCATTGCCAATGATCGATTAATTCCATGTTTTCTGTTCACTGACGAGTCAACATTTACCCGCAACGGAATCAGCAACACGCGCAACTCTCACGTGTGGGCTGATGAAAATGTCCACGTTACTGTCGAAACGACTTTTCAACGAGGTTTCTCAGTCAACGTGTGGTGCGGTATTGTTGATGACCAACTCATCGGTCCAGTTGTTTAAGATAACCGTCTTGAAGAAGCACGGTATCTTTTTCTTCGAAATGTGTTACCAGAATACGTGGAGGATATCCTTTTCAGCATGACGGAGCCTGCACATTCCGTGCGGCCAGTGACACAGTATCTCAACAAAACGTATCCTGGTCGTTTGATCGGTCGCCGTGGAGGCATTGCTTGGCCACCGAGATCACCCGATCCTACCCCATCGGATTACTGTTTGTGGCGTTGGCTTAAGAACAATCTACAAGCGAAGAGTGGGCACATGAGAGGAACTTCCCGCTCGTATTTTACATGCTTGTGCTCAAGTAAAGCAACGCAGAAATGAGCTCAGATCAGCAACACAACACCTGTCTACAAAAGCAACAAAATGCATTGAAGCTGTATGTGGATTGTTGGAACATCTTTTCTGAGGAAACTTACACAATTAAACAAAACATAACATAACAGTATCTTAGTTAACTGTCATCTGAACTTTTCCCGTTCCTAGTTGTTTTCATTAGTTTACCCTGAAACGGTTAAGAAAAGGGCATACGTTTATTAGAAGTTTTTTTGTTCAGAATTACCAGTAGTATCACCCCTCAAAGCAAGTACCTTTCCTCCTGACTCACACTGTATATTGGTCTCAAAGACTGAAAACGCTCATTGAGGGGGAAAAAAACAAAACAAAAGGCATTCTGGGTTCTTTAAAGCGGTCACAACATGTTATTCGCGTTATGGCATTTATAGAAACAGCCAGAACACTTTGTGGCTAACTCAACAAGGCCACAACGCGAAATTCACGTCGCATTCCCCACAGATGACGACTCATTTTTTTTAGAGCGTTGTGAACACCAAAAAGGTAGATACTGATAAGCCACAACGTGTTGCGCCCGTTTTCAAGAAACAGGAACGCATTGTGATCGTGTTGTTTTGCTTAGTGAGTGTTTTCTGTCTTCAGACTAACACACACACACACGTATATATATATATGAGGTGTGTACAAAATGAAACCGAACTAATTAAATAGCGCGCCAACGGCTGCAGATAAAATTCTCTGACTTCCGTGCACACTAGTGACATCTTTCGGCAAGAGATTGCCTCTTGTCGCACTACGGTCGCTGAATTAGTTTACGAGTGACAGCCGGTTGAGTGAGGTCGTGCGCAGAGTGCTGGTCGGATTTGTAAGAAAGCGAGAATGAAGGAATTGGAGGAGCAACGCGTCTGTGTGAAATTTCGTGTTAAACTTGGGAAAACTTTTACCGAGACACTTCAAATGCTTAAACAAGCGTTCGGGGATGACTGCATGAGCCGAACACAGTGCTATGAATGGTTTTAAGCGCTTTAAGGAGGGCAGGAATTCGGTTACCGACGATCCAAAATCTGGCCGACCCTTCATATCAACAGACGATCATCATGTTGAGAGGGTTAGCACTGTGATTCGTGAAAATCGCTGTTTGACTGTCCGTGAGGTTGTTGAAGAAGTTGGCATAAGTCTAGGCTCTTGCAATAACATCCTGAGAGAAAAACTTGGAATGCATCGTGTCAGTGCAAAACTGGTGCCGCGCTTGTGGACGGACGAGCAGAAGGAGAAGCGAGCTAGGATCTCTAAGGAGTTGATTGAAAAAGCAAATGAGGACGAAAACTTCCTCAAGAACATCATTACAGGCGATGAAACATGGGTTATGGGTACGATGTGGAAACGAAGAGGCAGTCTTCAGAATGGGTGGGGAAAGGATATCCTCCACCAAAGAAAGCGCGGATGAGTCGGTCGAACATCAAGGTGAAGATGGTCGTGTTTTTTGATTGCAAAGGAGTTGTGCACCATGAATTTGTACCACGTGGTCAAGCGGTAAACAAGGAAGTCTACCAGAAAATTCTGACACGATTGAGAGATGCTGTGCGTAGGAAAAGGCCTGAACTGTGGGAGAATCAGTCGTGGATGTTGCACCATGACAACGCACCCGTTAACGCATCGTTGTTTGTCACGGATTATCTGGCAAAACATCGCACTCCCGTTGTGCCTCAGCCACCCTATTCTCCAGACTTGGCTCCGGCAGACTTTTTTCTCTTCCCAAAACTGAAAAACACTTTGAAAGGACGTCGTTTCCAGTCCATAGAAGAAATTCAAGACAATGCGACGAGACAACTGCGTGCCATCGGAGAAATTGCATTCCAGGAGGCGTTCCAAAACTTGAATAAACGATGGCAACGGTGTATTGGTAGTGAAGGACAGTACTTTGAAGGGGACAGTGTGTAAAAGTTAGTATGATGAGCAATAAAGCAATTACAGCAGAAGTTCTGTTTCTTTTTGTACACACCTCGTCTACTACCATGCGTACGTGTGACTTGAAGAGATCACGTCTTTTGCCACCATAATTTCAACGCTTGTCTGGTAACAGAAAACCGCACAAAATGGTTTCTCTTTTTTTTTTGGTTTTTTTTTTTTTTGCTTGTGGCATGACGGTTTGTCGACGTCGAAGTTATTAGAGGCGGGAAAGGACTGGGGACAAGCAACGGAAGCGATTCGGCCATGTCCTTCGTGAAGGATCGATCCCGGCATTCACCTGAAGAGATCTGAGAAAACCGTGGAAAAACCCAAATCTGGATGCCCGGACGTGGGTTCGAACGCGAGGCCAGAGCGTTACCGCTCACCCACCACGCTGGGTATGACTTCTCGAACTGGTAAAAAAAAAAAAATTATTCCACCATCGCTGACAGAGAAGGGCGGTGGGCGAGACCCACATTGGGCTACCTGGGAGAGGGACGTTAAAAACAGTCAAACTGAAACAACAGGCTTTATGGACGTTTCCTTTGAGGATTCGCCTTCCACAACAAAACGATGCGTTAGGGAATTAATAGGAAGACATGTCAGAGATCTATATACATCTAGTATTTGCTTGATATGAGCGCAATGTTACTATAGTAGTCTATTCACTAAATAGGTTTGCAGTCGGCAACAGAGATAGCGGCGTGGATTAAGTTAATGAATCATGTTGAAGCTGCATGCTATAACGAACCGCGGTATGTGCCGATAGCTGTTGGTTAATAACATATACATAGGGGAGCGTCCAAAAAATACGTGGCTCCATTTTGGCCTCCTGTGAATCCTCCCCCCCTCTCCCCACATAGCCAGACGTCTTTTGTCTCTATTTCCCTCCCCCCTCCCCCCCCCCCCCCCGGCGTGGTACGTACAGTAGAACTCCAACTATGCGAACCAATTGGGATCGCACCCCATTCGGATAATAAAAATTTCGGATAGTTAAATTTTTTCCGAAAAGGGTATATTTTAATTAACTACTGTATGTATGTTGAAAATTAGAGAAATAAAACTATATTTTAAAGGGAAACGAGTTTTTAATTAATTAAATGAAAAGGCAACACTTTTACATGTTAAACGTACCTGCAAGTGCTATACGTTAGTAAAGTATGTACGTACAGTTCAGTAGATACGCAGTACGTTTCCGTCTTAATTAAAAAAGCGATTCGCATAGTCAGAGTTCGGATGATTGGGGCCCTACTGTAGTTTCTTCCGTATTGATTCTAGAAGACATATTGTACTGTTTTCTCTTGTCAGACTATCGTAAATTACATACGGAGATAATTAAATGACGGAAATAAATATTCACATGCTGTTATGTGTCCCGTAGCTTATTTTAACTGAGGTAAATAATATTAATGAAAAGCTACGTAGCTTGGCTGGGAACCCCTCCCCACCCGACGCATCCCAGTGTAGCTTTTTACTCAACCCCTAGACCGATCCACGTAGTTTATGGACGCTCCCTACGCGGAAATTTCAGCACTCATTTTTTTTTAACTGCTTAACGTCTCATAACAGCGAGGTCTTTAGAGATGGGAAAGGATAGGGGGGGGGGGTAAGGAATGGGAAGGAATTCGGCCATGGCCCTTTTGAAGGAAGCATCCCGGCATTTGCCTGGAGTGATTTGGGGAAACCATGGAAAACCCAAATCTGGATGCCCGGACGGGGATTCGAACCACCACCCTCCCAAATGTGAATACAGAACGCTAGCCGTTACACCACTAAGATCGGTCTCATTTGTTAATAGACCGCAGAATTATTTGCGACGTCTCACTAGTCGTCCAGCTGAAACGTGTTGCTTTTGGGATAATGGCTGCTGGTCTTGATGCCGGAAATCTGGGCAGTGCTGCCAAGTCTACAGATTTATCCGTAGATCTACGGACTTTCATAAAAAGTTAGGATTTCCGCATTTTGTGAAAATATACGGATTTTTGATACTTTTTTTTATTATTTGTCGATTTTTCCTTAAATTGGTGCCTTGGTAAACTTTGAGCGTATAGCGTTAATGAGTTACAGAATTGTAAATAGTTGTGAATCGTTTCCTTGCACCGAGCGTGGTGGTGTAACGGATAGCGTTCTGGCCTCGCATTCGGTAGGACGGCGGTTCGAATCCCCGTCCGTGTATCCAGATTTGGGTTTTCCATGGTTTCCCAAATCACTCCAGGCAAATGCCGGGATGCTTCCTTAAAAAGGCCAAGGCCGAATTCCTTCCCATTCCTTGCCTCCATCCTTTCCCGTCTCTAAAGACCTCGCTGTTGAGAGACGTAAAGCAGTTAAAAAAAATAAAATAAAAAAAAAAAAATAAAAAAAGTTTCCTTGCAATCGCTCGTGTGAACCAACGTTTGAAATAAAGCTCATATTTTGTTTGATTATAGATTTTATAGATCTAAAAATACCGTAATACAGAACTATCGGTGCACTCTTTTTGCACGGTGACACGCTCGTTGGCAAGACTTACAAAGCAGTGCCTTCCGAGAAGGTCTAACTAATATCCGACAAGAATCAAAGCAGTTTTTAACGTTTCCTATTACAGAAGATATGGTAAATATAATGTCAATAAAGAAAATGTATGGTCCCTAAAAAAAAAAAAAAAAAAAAAAAAAAAAACACTTATTTTTAATGTAGAATACTATTTTTTATTTCGAATTTTAAAGACCTGGAAATAAAAATACTTTTTAATTCGGTCTCTCTCTTCAATAATTATTGTTCCAGTCTTTCAGTTAGCGAGTCATCTGATTTTTGTACCCAATCTACGGAAATTTTAGCTGCCATCTACGGATATTCAGAGCCAAGTGGCTGGCAGCACCGGATCTGGGGCGAACCCAGAGCCCCTGCTGCCTCCGCATTCCTGCGGGAGGAACGCCACTTTCTCTGCCCTCACCTCACTCGCCGCTTCACAATGCACAATTAAACGTAACCGTGCCCACGCAGGGCTTTCTCCCAAATATCACCTCCCGTCCTATCCGATAAGCGAGTTTCACCTCGCGCCGAAAATGTCAACTACCTTTATCGCGCCGTAAACGGCACGACCGGATTCGTTAAGTGCTGTGGTGGTAGGCTTCGATATAATCGCTTCGGTACTCTAACAATCGATGGTTCAGTAGTAGCCGTTAGCTTCCACAGCAGCGTAGTGGCTAACGCGCCGAAGGGTTGTCGGTTCGAATCCGACTTTGGATGCGTCCGTTTCGATTGAATGTCGCATTCCTCTTCCATCGTCCACGCCGCGAGAAAAGTATGCAAAGGATATTACCTTCCTAAGGGGGCATCCATAAATTACGTGAGATGTTTTTCCTGATTTCCGGAACCCCCCCTTTCTGGTGAGACTTCGTGAGTTCTGGTCCGCCCCCCCCCCCCCTCTGGTGAGTTCTAGGTTCGTGAGGACCCCCCCCCCCCGAGAAATCGCCCTCGAAACTAACCTTTTCATATATATTATTTTTTAAATAGGTCTCACCTTTCAAAAGCCAGTTACATCTTCATGTGAGATTTGGTGAGACCCCCTCCCCCACTATTTCATGGACTGTAAATATTAATGGTGCTAAAAATGCAACCTTCGTAAGTAGTAGTGATTTTTGATTATTTCTTTCAATTTGCCTTGGTCCCAATTGGATCCAATACAATGATCTTTGACCTCTGCTTTTTTTGAGGCGGGGAGGGGGAGAAGTCTATCTAAACAAACAGCGTAAGACGAGTGCAGAAGGCCTATTCCAAAGAGCACCAAAACTGGTGATCCACAACTCTGGACCCATCGTTTTAAAATTTATTATCGCTATAGAAAATTTGTTTCAACACCATAGTTTGTATTTTAATGGTTGTAAAAGTCTTCAGATGACCCACTAGGTAGCTATTCGCTAGCATACATTTGGAACATGTTTCATTTTCTCGTTGCAACCAACATTTATGGAAATCCTTGATCTTCCTCTCTCCTTTCACATAGCTCACCTTGCTCCTACTTCAAATGGATGTTTGACACACTTTAGAGAGGGGACCTGTAAATTGTGTAATGACGTAACATGGAGCGGGAAAGGGGGGGGGGGGGTAGGAGTCAAAATCTTTGTAACATCACATCTAAAACAAAAACAAAAAACAAAAAAAAAGCGATGTAAAAAAAAAAAATCTGTGGCAATATTATTTTTGGTGGAAACGTATTCATTAGATCATAACTAAGCTGCCTCAAAACTTCCTAGACATTATTTTTACGATTTGTAGAACTTGACATACTAAAAATAAAAACTGTACAACGGGAGTGGAGCTGCGTGGATATTTCTAGTCTAGTAATCTCAACTTTTTCAACCCGAGGATCACTAAAATATAAAAAAATAGCTCAACCCATCAATAACTGATATGGATCTAATTTTATATCTATGTGTATATATTAACCAGGCGTAAGAGCTGAAGGAAGATTATGGACTAAGTATAAACCAAAGCAAGACAAAAGTTATGAAGTGTAGCAGAAATTATGCCAATAATAGCAGATTAAGTATAAAAATATGCTCGGATGCGACGGAAGGAGTTAGTGAATTGTCCCCCTTAGGAAGTAAAATTACAATCGCAGCAGAAATGATGTGAAAAGCAGAATAGCACTAACAAAAAAAAACCTTCATATATAAAAAAATCGTTTAGTTTCGAACATTGATGTAGGACTCAGAAAGAACTTTTTAAAACTATATGTGTGGAGCACATGGTAGCGAAACATGGACTTCAGGAATAACACAAAGAAGGAAAATTGAAGCATTTGAAATGTGGTGTTCTTGAAGGATTCTGAAAATTAAGTGGACGGTTCAAATACGAAACGTACGAGTTTTGGAAATTACGGGTGAGGTAAGAAGTTTGTGGAAGAAGCTTACAGAAAGAAGAGACAGACTTGTAGGTCATATTTTGAGACATGCACTATTGTTTAATTTGTTAGTGGAGGAAACAGTCGAAGGTAAGAACTGCAGAGGAAGACAGAGATTAGAATATATGAAACGGTTAATTCAGGAGTTAGGTTCTAAGGGATATGCTGAGATGAAAAGATAACGCAAAGGATGGAGGATTGCATCAAACCAGTCGAGAGACTGACGACAGAAAAGAAAACTGTTATCAGCACCTACGATAAGGCGCTTACAAAACGGTCTTTAACTTAATCCTTAAAGAAACGCGTCTTTGATGCCAGCTATTGTAGCAGAATGACCAAAAATGGGTCATTCCGTACATTTTTATATATATATTTTTGCATATTTATATATATAAAAAGAATAGAGAGAAATTATCGGAAAGAGTTGTCAGTGTGTGTGTGGCACGTGAGCCAGACGCGCCAAAAGGTCGCGGCAGCCTGGCGGCGGCCAGGGATTAAAGAAACCTTAGGCCGCTAATTTATTTGGTACTCATAATGGCGTACAGGCGAGGCTTATTTATCGTTAACATTGACACATTGAAATATGATAAAAAGAACTATGCAAAGCCTCTTCTTACAATTGCCAACACATATTAACAAATAAACAAAAGCATCAAAATACAACCACCTTTAAATTAATCTTGAAACAAACTCCCAATGTCAATTGGCAAGCAAGAAAGCTACACACTTGATTTGTTTAAATGAAAGCTCCCTTCACAATGATAGGGGAACCATAAATCAAACACAGTATTGGCATCAACTGTATTCAATCTCAAATGCCGGGCGCCAGGATAATTTATATTATCCACCAAGTGTGGCTTTAAGAAAGTCTGCCCCAGCTAGCTCAATATTTGGGGGTGCGAGAACTCCTAATCATTCAGTGGCCGGTACAGGGCTGTGCTCAATGACCGAATAAAAGTACCACACTGCACTTGTAGGATGATTACCGTGACGGCGATGTATTTCCCGCGACGGCGGAAGTACTATAGCCCCTTGGCTATAGCGGACAAAGCACCACGTCCGTGCAAACGCAATGGATGCGTGCACAGTGACCTCACTGTACAATACGCTTATTAACCCTCAGGTTCGAAGCCAAGAGCGATCTCCAGCCTCGGCAGATCCGCTCCTTCTCCTCTGAAGGCTCGGAACCAAGTCCTCTCTCCAGCGTCCGCCGGAAAAGCCTCCTCTTACACTCGTGGTGTACATGAAAAAAAATACACCATCGTTACAAAATGCAAAGGAACGTCTCTGTCGATTGGTTCTGCCATTTTTAAGCTCCTCCCTTCGGCTGTCACGATAGGCGAACCTTGTCTTCCTCGACTCGGGTGAACTCGGGATAGCCTCGGACATTTCCGTCACCTGTGACCTCCGAAATTCCCCGTTCGTAAAACTTGGGCTCGGGTAGTTTGTTCACCTTGGTTTACCGTTTCCCCGGAGCTAAGGGATTATACGCCTGACCGACTGCGTGAGAAGGGTAGCTGGTGTCCATTGTCCCTGGCCGCCGCCAGGCTGCCGCGACCTTTTGGCGCGTCTGGCTCACGTGCCACACACACACTGACAACTCTTTCCGATAATTTCTCTCTATTCTTTTTATATATATAAATATGCAAAAATATATATATAAAAATGTACGGAATGACCCATTTTTGGTCATTCTGCTACATATGCCACCCAGTTAATTTTAAAATTATTGTCTAATACGATAATTTTAATACAATAACCATAATTTCAATGTACTTAATGATCTGATACAATCATTTATAGTTAAAAATATTTGAAGCTTTGGTTTTCACTCTATACCTTTCGCTCGTGATTATAAAATCAAGTTAATTACTCTGCAAGGAAATTACACGCGCTGCGAATAGAAATTGTTCCGGCCATTTTCTTACAAAGGATTTACATGTAGCCTGAAGCAGAGCCTTAGCGAGAACCAATCATTCCTAAATCTATACACAAATAGCTATAGATAAAATAAGAAAAACACAGACTGAAACATACAGGAAAAAAAAACATGATAAACATAATATAAAAAAAATGCACATAAAGTTACTGTTGTTATCTCTCAAACAAGTTAAAATTGCAATTACAGCAAATGGCGAGTAAACCTCAATTTTAAGCTTCATGCCCGAACTTGTCAACTTTTCTGCGTGTGTTCATGACGCTTCTACCGCCAACGAATGCCAGATTAAAGAACGATATGAAACCAACTGAAATAAAAAAAATCAACATCCCTTTTAACTGAAGTTAGTATCAAAGATAAATCACCTTAACATGAACAGTTAGCTGAATTGTTGAACTCATCCCTTGAACAAAATGTTTCCATTTAGCCTTTACAAATGCAATCAACTGTAACTTACTCCCCTTTGACCTTGCTCAACCGTTAACAAAATAACAGCAAAGTGTCGCGATAACTCGCCAGTGTTCCTGTAATCATTCAACTTAGGATTCCTTATTCCTGTGATCAGAGCCGGCGCTACGATTCTTGGGCCCCGGGAAAGCAATCTTAGGCCCCCTCCCCCCCCCCCCAAAAATAATTTAATTTAGACTTTGGTTTTTTGTTGTTGATAACTCAGAAAATTTTAATACAAAAATGTTTAAAATTATTGGTGCAGATTTTAAAATTTGTGCTTGATTTCTATTTATTTAGGCCGGCGGGCACCCCTTTGGTAGCCCGGGCTCCGGGTACTTTTGCCCTGCTTAACCCCCCCTAACGCCGGCCCTGCCTGTGATGACCAGCACAATTTGAAAAACTCTTTCCGGCAAGAATTTCGTGTTCTATGGGCATTATTCACGGCAAGTACGCCACCCTTTAATAGACACACAAAAAAAGGAAGCTAAAACATGTTGGCAAGATAACTTTAGATCTTTGACCAACTACAGACAAAGCGACACCGCGCTCGCTGCAAGCTTCTGCCCAGAAAAATACCATGTAACAACCTAGCGGTATAAACGTTACATCGACCTGATTCATCACAAAACGTTGAAATCTTTTGGTTTATGTCACAGAATATTCTTGGAAAGCATATCACAACATGTGTGTCGCCGTTAGATGAATTCTGATCGCGAAGATAAGAGGTTGGGAGCAACAACAGCGTTACATTTTACCTGCGACTGCATATCAATTTTTACGGCACAGGAAATCATTTAAAATTTCAGGACTTTATCCAATCACGTCCACTCAACATCGTGAAAGTCAATTTGACTATAAAAATTTCACGTGGGCAAAATATAAAGTTCGGAAATGTTGATTCAGCACCTGGTTTCCGAATGCGGATTTCATTCTATCTGTAACCAGCAAAAACATATGTTCCATACAATGAGCAACCGGCGAATAAGCCTTTCGTCTTTGCTCATTAATGGGTAGATCCCATTGAAGAGGCTGCTTCTACCTGAGGGGACCCTCTTACCAAACAAAGGCTCTCCTGTAGTAGCAGTTCTGGGAATATCTGTGTCAGGTGTTGTTCCGAACACGACCAACCTTAACGGTATCCGCGTTTAACAACTTCAAGTTTGCATCCACAACATCTGCGCGACACAGCTTCCTTTTGCTATTAATCTATTTATTTGTTATACAAAATTTAAATTTATATTTACATCTCAAAACTATTCAACTAGAATTCCCGGTTACAAACTGTACAAGCACCTGTACATTTTTTGAACCGATAGTGATAATTATTGTTCGGCTGGGAGTTCGGGTCGAGCTTCTACTACCGTGACCGCATTCATTTCGGACCCGTCTTTACGAGATTGCCCGTTATTTTCTCTGTGGCCTTCATTTTTCCACGGAACACGTCCGTCTTGTTGGTAGGGTTTTCCGTCGTTTCCCTTCCAACGCTTGTTTCGATGATCCTTTCCTTGTTTTGAATAGTCACCGTGGGAATTTAGTTCCGACTCCTTTCGCCCCGAATCTTTCTCATCCCGCGTTTTAGCGTTCATTGCCCGCTGACCAATGGCATCCAAATTCTTCAAAGTATCCAGCAACTCCGGAATGGTGCGAATCAGCACAGGATTTATATGTGCCTGCACGTGAGGACTAAAATGCGTGACGACTGCGTCAATAAATTCGCCGTCTGACATGGATACGTCAAAATACCTCGACTGTATGACTAGTCTCTCGACGTAATTTTCCATCGAGTCGTTGACCTGCGGGTCATACCTGCTCTGATAAAGTTTTAGCCTTGCCTGATTCTGTATTTTTGTGGACCAGAATGTCCGTAAAAATAACTCTTTGAATTCATTGTATGACATACCCGGTTGGTAAGCTAGCAACAGCCATGGGCGGTCCGTCTCAAAGAAAGAATGTTCAATGATCAGCAATTTCGCTGTTTCCGGCACTCCCTTTATATCAAAATACCTGTCAAGCTCAGAAATATATGCTTTTGGATTGATATTTTTACGTGAGCCAAACCGTGGAATCTTTAACTCGACATTGCTGACAGCGTAATGTCGACACGTTGCATTTATCGATCCACCACTCGCGCAAGAATCATTTAAGTTGTTTATTTTCTTTTCAAATAAGGATAACTTAGATCCTGTATCCTGTACAAACTTTTCTTGTGAAATCTGAAGCTCTTTCTGACCGTCTTTAATCTGTTCGATTGAACCAGACAGAACTTCGATTTCAGTGTTCACTTTCGTGAACTTAGCCTCGGTTTGGTCCTTGACTGAATGTACAAATTCGGAAATTTGTCCGAGGTTCGCACTGCTTTCAGCTCGGGTTCTTTCAACTGACTGGTTAGTAGACTCTAAACGTTTACATAACTCATCATTTGAATTTTTCAGTGAGTCACAAGTTTCAGCTAATTTATCTGTGGTCTGGGACAAACTATTGACGTCCGACCTAATGCTAGCTTTAAAACTCTTCACTTCTTCCGAGATCTGCCCTTGAAAGCTGGATAATCGTTCTTCAACCATCCTGAGAGTAACCTCATGCTTCTTGTCAAGTGCATCGATTTTCTCTGACAACTCATCTTTTACGCCAGACAACTGTGACTGCATTTGTGCTAGAAATGCCATGACATCGCCCAGTTGTATGTTTTGTTGTGGAACTGGTGTAGTGTTTTCTGGATTGTGGGTGTTTTTAGCAATGGGTGGAACTGAGATCTTTTCCGAGATACTATCAGAGACATTTGGAAAATTTTCCATATCTGTCTCCCCGATGCTTGTCGTGGATTGAGAGCTATAACCCGCTTCAGAAGCTAAATCAACATTTGTATTCGTCTCCGTTTCTGCCATAGTTCGTTGATGCATTGTCTCTGAATTTAATTCATTCATCATCTCACTACTTCCCGAAATTACAGATAAGTTTTCTATTAAAACAATCCCGGATCTAAGCTTCATTAACGGAATCTATAATAGCAAACATGAAACTCTCGCAAACGAACGAAATAAATCACAGAAATACACAAATTCCCCGCTCAACACGAAATCAAATAGAAAATCCAACATCAATCCCGCGATTCAATACAAAAATTCAGCAAATTTTGCATCACAAACACGCAATAAAAAATAAAATTGTAACCACAGATTTTGCAAAACAGAACACAACAAATATCAAGCAACGCCGTCATGAACACAACGCATCCAAGTGCACGTGGACAGAACACTCTGCACAAACACATCAATTTCAATTACACATGGAGTGTTTTGAAAAACAAGCTCCCATAATCATTGAAAAATTATGAATGGATTGTTCAAATAATCAAAGCAACATGAAAACATGAGCAAATTGAACGTTAATAAAAAAAAACACAAAAATATGCAAGCTACACAAAAATTTGAAAATAGCCAGAACAGTGTGTACTTTTAAAACCCAGTCATTGAGATATTTTAATCGCTTGATTAATTAAATCGAAGCCGAACGTTGGGCTAGCCAATTGTGGCGGCTTAGCGCGGGTGGGGAGGTAAGGGTGAAAACCTTTTACATCTTTTTATATGATTAAAGAAACCTTAGGCCGCTAATTTATTTGGTACTCAAATGGCGTACAGGCGAGGCTTATTTATCGTTAACATTGACACATTGAAATATGATAAAAAGAACTATGCAAAGCCTCTTCTTACAATTGCCAACACATATTAACAAATAAACAAAAGCATCAAAATACAACCACCTTTAAATTAATCTTGAAACAAACTCCCAATGTCAATTGGCAAGCAAGAAAGCTACACACTTGATTTGTTTAAATGAAAGCTCCCTTCACAATGATAGGGGAACCATAAATCAAACACAGTATTGGCATCAACTGTATTCAATCTCAAATGCCGGGCGCCAGGATAATTTATATTATCCACCAAGTGTGGCTTTAAGAAAGTCTGCCCCAGCTAGCTCAATATTTGGGGGTGCGAGAACTCCTAATCATTCAGTGGCCGGTACAGGGCTGTGCTCAATGACCGAATAAAAGTACCACACTGCACTTGTAGGATGATTACCGTGACGGCGATGTATTTCCCGCGACGGCGGAAGTACTATAGCCCCTTGGCTATAGCGGACAAAGCACCACGTCCGTGCAAACGCAATGGATGCGTGCACAGTGACCTCACTGTACAATACGCTTATTAACCCTCAGGTTCGAAGCCAAGAGCGATCTCCAGCCTCGGCAGATCCGCTCCTTCTCCTCTGAAGGCTCGGAACCAAGTCCTCTCTCCAGCGTCCGCCGGAAAAAAGCCTCCTCTTACACTCGTGGTGTACATGAAAAAAATACACCATCGTTACAAAATGCAAAGGAACGTCTCTGTCGATTGGTTCTGCCATTTTTAAGCTCCTCCCTTCGGCTGTCACGATAGGCGAACCTTGTCTTCCTCGACTCGGGTGAACTCGGGATAGCCTCGGACATTTCCGTCACCTGTGACCTCCGAAATTCCCCGTTCGTAAAACTTGGGCTCGGGTAGTTTGTTCACCTTGGTTTACCGTTTCCCCGGAGCTAAGGGATTATACGCCTGACCGACTGCGTGAGAAGGGTAGCTGGTGTCCATTGTCCCTGGCCGCCGCCAGGCTGCCGCGACCTTTTGGCGCGTCTGGCTCACGTGCCACACACACACTGACAACTCTTTCCGATAATTTCTCTCTATTCTTTTTATATATATAAATATGCAAAAATATATATATAAAAATGTACGGAATGACCCATTTTTGGTCATTCTGCTACACTATAAAAGTATTTTATTACAGTAATAATGTAGTCATATCCTCATATCCTGTAAATACCACGTTTTGATGTTTTCAAGCTTTTACAAATTTACATGATTTACGGGCTTATAGCTTAGTCTTATACCATAGTGTCTCCGTTTTATGTGAACAATAGTTACTAACTTATTTTTTGTCATGATGTCTTTAACTCAATTAGAATTAAAATTTTAATATTCTGTGGTCCGCGAGTTTGGGGAACGGTGGTCTAAATTAATCAGGACTTCGTACCAAACAGAAATTTTTCGAATTTCGCAGAGCCAACCCTTGAGGTGAAATAGTCGTGTAATTCGTATTTCAGCCAGGTCGGCTTTTCCATACAGCGCGTTATCTCTGTAGGCCGCAGAACCTTTCACTTTATTACTTTTAAGTCCTCTCAGACCCAACCGAAGCTCTTCAAAATTGCGAGAGCGAACCGTTAAGTCGAAATAGATGTAACTTTCATATTTTAACGGGATCGAGTCAATAGGTCATGCATGGTCTTTGACTCTTTACTATACCGTTACCAGAATTTCTTCACGGAATCCGGGGACGCTTTCGATATTTGTTATAACGGCGCGTTGCATTGTTGTAAGTCCACCTGGTTAAAGGTTGGGTTAACTTTAAACAAACATATATAACATTGTCATACATTTAGTATTTTCAATGAAATGGTTCATTATTTTACATCCAGCTTGTTGTCAGTGGCATTTCTCAGAGGAATGAACTTCTTGAGAAGATCTTGTCTGGATCTCAACTAGTCTGAAAATTCTTGGCATCTCATGGATAAGTTTGTTAAAACGGTCAGCATAGCTTGAACTGTTTCTGTACTCATGTCGGATATTGTCAGTACTGAAGTTTCTACTAATTCCGACGAGGATCACAGATAGAGTAGCTGTGCACAGCAAGAAGATATGATTTTCCAAAGATGTTACGTCCAAAATACAGCATTTTTGTAATTTTCTTTTATTCCTAGGTATGTGTATGGAAAGAAGTCTGCTTCGTATTTCTTTATCGGGAGGAATGTATTAGCCAATCAGGGCTTATTAAAAATTGTCGCGCGATTAAAAAAAACAATATCAGGGAACAACGATAAAAAATTCTGGGACAATGCGTGTACGAATTCTGTCCGGGGACAGAGATCTAAATGCGGAAACTATCACCGGAAAGTGGGGACGTCTCGGAACCCTACTTTACTATACAGTGCGGTAGTCTCTTTCGCGCTAAATATTTCACCCAGGTTGGGTCAAGCGGCCATGACGTTTGACAGTAGAACGGGAACTATTCCAGATCTGTGACCAAACGCAAAACACTTGGTAAAACAATTAAATAGGGACCGGCTGAAACGAACTGTATATATGTTATTGTAAAGCAGAGTGATGTCACAACAGCGGGGAAGGGGTTACATGAATGTAGCTACTTGTGACAAGGATCAGAGAAAGTAAAAAAAATAAATAAAAAAAGTGAAAACTTGAACTATGAATATCATACGAGCAGCACGTCATATTTATAGCTACAGATATACTAAATAATAATAATTTCGTATGGTTGTAACGAACTGGTGACATGGTTTCTAGTGGCTGCGCTTTTCGCCCCTGTCGTAGCCGTCTTAACCTAACCCGGTAGTGCTGCCGGGTACAGGGGACCTATAGTTTAACGTGGAATCCGAACCACGGAAGCATTCTGGGGTACGTCACATTACACAGCAAGCTATGCGAGATGTGAAGGTTGGGTTAAGGGTTTATGAAAAACACCACCGAGACGGAGATTCGAACCGGGGACCTTTCGTTCGCCAGTCCTACACCTTAACCACTGAGCCACCAGACCACAACAGATATACTATTAACATTAGCATGTCGGTAATGCGAATTCGAAAGATTTTATCCAATCACCCAACGCGCTTAAAGACTTTTTCTCTTTAAAAAAAAAAAAAAGATTCTTCCCAAAGAAGATGTACTAAGCTATTGTGTCAGAAGCAAGAAGGCTAATTTCTTTCTTCGGAGGCCTACCACGGAACGTCCGAGCGTAGCTCATATAATCAAATACAACTCCTAAAAACTGTGGGTTTGTATGAACAACGGCGACAGAAATCAAGGTGAGTGGGGAAAGAAGGAGAGGGTTTGGGTTTCTGTAAATCAAATCTCAACAGTGTTTCCTATTTGTCTTAAAGTATATGTATGCAAAATTCCATCAAAATCGGATAAAAACTGTGTGTTTGAATAAAGATTTTGCGTAAAGCGTCCTGCGCGCATATCATACACGCAACAGGTGGGCGTGATCTGACGCGCAACAGGTGGCTTCTTACGAACTCATTGATTTACCCCCATCCAAACATCGCTTAACGCGACCATTGAAGTTTTCACCTTGGAAAATAGGGGAAAAATGTATGACATAATCCCTCCCCCACCCCCTTTCCTATTGCAACAGAGTGCGAACACTGGGTGGATTGCAGAACAGAGTTTTGAGTGTTCACCGAGGACAAGCAGGAGTGTGGGACTGAAGAAGCAACAGGTGTTGGGCGGGATATTGCACGGCGGCAGCCCGCCATGTTACGACATGGCTCGGCGTAGGAAGCTGTCACGCTGCCACGCACAACTTTCGCCACCAGACACTCCACTTCCGGCCAGTCCTGCCAACAATACGAGGCGCCCACAGCGCAAGTTAGGGGGCGTCCATTAATTACGAGAGGTGTTTTTCCGGATTTTCGGAACCCCCCCCCCCTCTGGTGAGAATTGGTTAAATTTGTTCCGACCCCCTTCCCCTCCCCCTCTGGTGAGGTCTGGTCCGGGATATCCAGGGGCAGATCCAAGGGGGGGCTAGAGGCTGAAGCCCCCCCCCCAAAAGTATCTGGGCCCACCCCCCGACATTGTAATTTTGAGACTTTTTTTTTAGCTATACGGATTCGAGGCCCGAGGAGGTTATAAAGACTACCCCATGGCAGACTCAAGCCCCCCCCCCCCAAAACCAAAATTCACTCAAGCCAATCCCCCCCCCAAACCAAAATCCTAGATCCGCCCCTGGCTGAGACCCCCTCTGCAAATCACCCTCGCAACTTTTTGAGACCTTTTTTTTCCTACAGTCCAGCGGAATTTCCAAAACTTCACGTGAGATTTCCGTTGACCCTTCCCTCCCCCATGGTGAGATTTCACCGGACCTCCCCCCCTATATCACCTCACGTAATTTATGGACGCCCCCTTAAGTATTTTTTTTTTAAAAAAAGCCCTACCATCCTACAAAAATTTCAAAACCTCACGTGAGATTTCCGTTGACCCCCCTCCCCCTTGGTGAGGTTTCGTTGCCCCCCCCCCCCTATTTCACCTCAAGTGATTAATGGATGCCCCCTTACTTCCACACCCTTACTTCACTTCTTCACTGAATCACCTCCAACATTACTGTGCAAATCTAAGCAAAACTTTTTTTTTTGCTTATGGCTTTACGCTTCGTCGATGTCGAGATAACTGGAGACGGGAAAGTACTGGGAAGGAATTCGGTCGTTTTTTTTTAAAAATTTTTTTTAACTTTTAGCGTCTCCTATAACAACTAGGTCTTTAGAGACGGGAAAGGATGGGAGGCAAGGAATGGAAGGAATTCGGCCATGGCCTTTTGAAGGAAGCATCCCGGTATTCACGTGGAGTGATTTGGGGAAACCATGGAAAACTCAAATCTGGATGCCCGGACGAGGATTCGAACCGGCGTCCTCCAGAATGCGAGGCTTAACCGCTCACCCACCACGCTTGGTGTTATGGAAAGAAATGTCCTCGAATTTAGACGGACAGTGTGCTAGCTTAATCTGGAGAGGGCAACAACGGTATCGATCTGGTGGTTGAAAATACCTGCAACGGTTCCCACAAAGCTTCATATGGCTGTTGGGAATTATTTTCGCCATCAGCGAATGAAATATACCAGGTGCCCAAAAAAGTGTGCGAATTGGCACCACCCGAAAGAAAGAAACGAGGGAGACCACCAAGAAGCTGGAAGAAAGACGTAGAAGAAACCATGTTAATCAGAGGACTAATACGACTGGTAATGGAAATCGAGAAACAGGGAACTGTGACCGCCATTAAAAAAAAAAAAAAAAAAAAAAAAAAAAAAAAAAAAAAAAAAAAAAAAAAAAAAAAAAAAAAAAAACCGCTTATGTGTAGGAAATTCTATCGAAGACAAACCTATCACTTGAATCACCATTTTTTGTTAGCTCTCATCGGCTTTAATGCAACCCTCCAGTTTTTCCGTATTTTATGCTAACCTCTTCATCTCATCACACCCTTTACAACCCACGTTGCAAGAATGTTATTTTTATTGATTTTTTTCGTATTACATTTAAATAATTTATTTATTTATCATTCATTTTTTTCTTATACATCCAGGTTAACATTTCTTCTAGTTTTTACCACAACACACTACCAACGAGTCTGCTATGCAGAGTTGCCACTGGCAATAATAATCTTTGGTCCAACGATACGCTATTTAATTAAAAATAAGTTTTCACAAACATCTATGATATATACCCCTATAAGGTGTTTCCTTATAACGTCCTCAGCTATCTGCTTTGCATAATATAATCTCTGTCTTCCTCTACAGTTCTTACTTTCTACTGTTCCCTTCGCAAACAAATTAACCAATCCTGCGTTTATTACAAGGGGTGATAAAATGAAAAGGTACGAAACGACACGGTGGGTACAAATATACAGGGCCGGTGTTAGGAATTTCGGCCCCGGGGTAAAATGGCGACTTTTTTTTCAGCCGGCGGGCCCGGGTACATTTGACCTGCTTACCCCCCCCCCCCCTTCTAACGCCGGAGGACGGCGGTTCGAATCCCCGTCCAGGCATCCAGATTAGGGTTTTCCATGGTTTCCCCAAATCACTCCAGGTGAATGCCAGGATGCTTCCTTCAAAAGGCCATGGCCGAATTCCTTCCCATTCCTTGCCCCCCATCCTTTCCCGTCTCTAAAGACCTAGTTGTTATAGGAGACGTTAAGCAGTTAAAAAAAATCAAAATATACTCCATAGGCTTAGTATGCCTCCTTCGGGAGGATCCAACCAACCTTCGTGTTGTGGACTAAGTTAAGTTACACCATAGGCCTGAGCACAACGATCCCACTGATGATTGATGAACAAGCCGCAGGATTCCTTGTTCCCACAATTCTTGTGGCCGTGACGAGACCCAGTCCTTCACAGCGTCCTTGAGTACGTCGTCCGAGTTGAAGCGCTTCCCTTTCAGGTGTTCCTTCAATGGATCAAACACATGGAAATCGCAAGGCGACGTGTCCGGACTGTCCAACGTCTCCCACTTGAACTTGGCCAGTTCCATGTGTGTGACTCTGGAGACGTGTGGACGCGCGTTATCATGGAGCAGAAACACACCCTCCGTGAGCAGCCCCGGTCTTATGTTCTTGATGGACCTGCGTAGGCGTCGGAGTGTCTCACAGTACACATCCCCCACCTGTACGCCATCCTGTCCTCATACGGACTGCCGCATCATTTGGACGCCGCTTTGGTAAGAGCCTCTGCTCTCTACTGCGCATGCGGGCGCCCGCGCATGCTCCGATCCCAGTCAGAGACTCCAGTCGCATCCCGAGATGTCTCGCTACGTTCTCCCATGGCGGAATATGCAAATATTTAACTGTTACTTTTTTACGTCGTTTCGTACCTTTTCATTTGATCACCCCTTGCATAATGTGACCCACAATCCTCCACTCTTGTTTCTGTCGGACTCTTTCCCAGGGTCAGCGTCCAGTGGACGCCCGTATTCGCGTGAAGACTCCCCGTCCACTGAGAGCAGTTTCTCAGTCTCCACCAGCAGTTCTCAGTTTTGTAGTTTGCGCCGGAAAGAGCTGTAATCAGGGCCGCATTTAAGCATAGGCTACATAGGCTGTTAAAAGGGGGGGGGGTCGCCCATAAATTTTTTGGGCCGAATTTCGAATATTCGATATTTAAGCATCCTTAGCCGGAGGCAGCCAGGGCCACTGCCGACAGGGGTCCCGCACCACATATATAGCCTAGGAGTCCACAAATCCTAAATGCGGCTGTAACAATGCCTTTTCCTGAATTTTTGGAATTATACTAGTTGGAATCAATAATTCTGGATAGGAGAAGACTTGAGAAAAGGAAACAAGAATGGTTGAATGACACATGTACATAACTGTAATAAGATACTTGTCATCAAAAGATAATACTTCATCTTATAGTACTTCAGTGTTTTGATTGTCAGGGAATGACTGAGTTACAACATCGGTAAAATCTGAATATCAATAATTTAAAAACTAAGAAAAAAATAAAATATAATGCCTTTACTAAACTCGCTTATATCTATTAATAACAGTAAATTGAGAGATTTAATCTCATACCGACGGAAGATATATAATATATATATATAGAAATAGCCCAAATCGTTTCGAGAAATGGCTTTCAGGAGGATTCCCGTCCGGGCATCCAGATTTGGGGTTTCCACAAATCACTGCAGGAGAATGCCGGGATGCTTACTTCAAAAGGCTATGGCCGAATT
>CM061919.1:261239895-261463588 GCA_031002005.1 Vandiemenella viatica
GGCCATGCCCCCCCACTCCTCCGCCGGCCTGCTTCACTTCCATGCGTGGCAAAGGTCTCTTGCGTCGTCTCCATATTATTCCTTCCTCCATGGCTACGATAAGGCCCTTATAAAACGGTCTTTAACTTAATCCTTAAAGAAATGTCTCTTTGATGCGAGCTATAAACGTATTTTAATACAATAATTATGTAGTCATATCCTTATATCCTGTAAATAGCACATTTTTACCTGATCGTTGAATTATTCATGATTTTTTCTAAGTTTACGTGATTTTTAGCTTATGGCTTTCTTACAGCCTTATATAAGTATACCGTACTGTATCCATTTTATGTGAACAATTCTTGTCTATGATGCCTTTAACTCCATTAGAATTAAAATTTTAATATTCTGTGGTCCGCAAGGTTGGGAAACAGTGATCTAAATTAATCGGGTCTTCGTACCAAACAAAATTTTTTTGATTTTTGCGAAGCTAAACCTTGAGGTGAAAAACGCGCCCAGTTCATATTTTCATATTTTAACCGGATGAAATCAAGCGGTCATGATCTTTGACTCTTTACTGTGTAGTCTGATAATTTCTGACCACGCAAAATATTTCACCAAGGCTGGGTCAAACGATTATGACGTTTGACATTAAAACGGGAACAAATTTTTTGATCTTTGCGAAGCTAAACCTAGAGGTGAAAAACGCGCCCAATTCATATTTTCAAATTTTAACCGGATGAAATCAAGCGGTCATGATCTTTGACTCTTTACTGTGTACTCTGATAATCTCTGACCACGTAAAATATTTCACCAAGGCTGGGTCAAACGGTTATGACGTTTGACATTAAAACGGGAACTGTTTTGGACCCGTGACCAAACGCAAAAGGCGTAGTAAAACAATTAGATAGGGACCGGGCGAAATGAACTGTATATATGTTATTGTAAAATAGAGTGATGTCACAACAATGGGCAAGGGGTTATATGATTTTAATGACAAGGATGAGAGAAAGTAAACAAATAAAAAACACCAAACGAAAATAAACAAAAAACAACCCCACAAATAAAAAACAACAAAAAACAAACAAACAAAAAAACAAGAAATTTGTATGACGTAAGCCTCCTCGCTATTGCAAGAGAGTGCAAACACTTGGTGGATTTCAGGACAGAGTTTTGAGTGTTCACCGAGGACAAACGAGTGTCGGACTGGAAGAGGCAACAGGTGTGATGGGAGCGGGCGGGATATTGCACGCCGGGCAGCCCGCCATGTTACGACACGGCTCCTCATGTTGAGGCGTGTGGCGTAGGAAGCTGTCACGCTGCCACGCACAACTTTCGCCACCAGACACCCCACTTCCGGCCAGCCCTGCCAACAATACGAGGCGCCCACAACACAGGTTACCTCCACCCTAGCCTCACTTTTTCACTGAATTACCTCTAACATTACAGTGCGAAGCTATGCAAAACTTTTTTGCTTATCGCTTTACGCCTCGTCGATGTTGTGGCGGTCATGCCTGGGGAGGTAAGGGTGAAAACCTTTTACTTCTTTTTTTATAATTAAAAGAAACCTTAGGCTGCTAATTTATTGGGTACTCATAATGGCGTACAGGCGAGGCTTATTTATCGTTAACATTGACACATTGAAATATGATAAAAAGAACTATACAAAGCCTCTTCTTGCAATTGCCAACACATATTAACAAATAAACAAAGCATTAAAACACAACCACCTTTAAATAGTCTTGATACAAACTCCCAATGTTAATTGGCAAGCAAGAAAGCTACACACTTGATTTTTTTTAAAAGGAAGTTCCCTTCACAATGATCGGGAACCATAAATCAAACACAGTATTGACATTAACTGTATTCAATCTCAAATGCCGGGCGCCAGGACAATTTAAATTATCCACCAAGTGTGGCTTTAAGAAAGTCTGCCCCAGCTAGCTCAATATTTGGGGGTGCGAGAACTCCTAATCATTCAGTGGTCGTTACAGGGCTGTACTCAATGACCGAATAAAAGTACTACACTGCACTGGTAGAATTATTACCGTGACGGCGATGTTTTTCCCGCGACGGCGAAATTACTATAGCCCCTTGGCTATAGCGGACAATGCACCACGTCCGTGCAAGCGTAATGGATGCGTGCACAGTGACCTCACTGTACAAGACACGCTTATTGACCCTCAGGTGCGAAGCCAAGACCGAGCGATCTCCAGCTTCGGAAGATCCGCTCCTTCTAGTCTGAAGGCTCGGAGCCAAGTCCCTTCCAGCGTCCGCCGGAAAAAGCCTCCTCTCGTCGCTCGTGGTGTACATAGAAAAAAATACACCATCATTACAAAATGCAAAGGAAAGTCTCTCTCGATTGGTTCTGCCATTTTTAAGCTCCTCCCTTCGGCTGTCACGATAGGCGAACCTTGTCTTTCTCGGTTCGTGTGAATTCGGGATAGCCTCGGACTTTTTCGTCACCTGTGACCTCCAAAACTCCCCGTTCGTAAACCTTGGGCTTGGGTAGTTTGTTCACCTCAGTGTACCGTTTCCCCGGAGCCAAGGGATTATACGCTTGACCAACTGCGTGAGAAGGGTAGCTGGTGTCTATTGTCCCTGGCCGCCGCCGGCCTGTCGCGACCCTCTGGCGCGTCTAGCTCAGGTGTCACAAACACACTGACAATCCTATCCGACAATTCCTTTCTTATTCTTTTTATATATAAAAATATGCAAAATAATATATATAAAAATGTACGGAATGACCAATATTTGGTCATTCTGCTACAATGTCGAGGTAATTGGAGGCGGGAAAGGACTGGGAACGGGAAGGAATTCGGCCATTGCCGTTTGACGTAAGTATCCCTGCATTCGCCTAGAGTGATTTGTGGAAACCATGGAAATCCCAAATCTGGGTGCCCTGACGGGGATTCGAACCGGCGTCCTCCCGAATGCGAGGCCAGAGCGTTTACCGCTCACCCACAACGCTCGGTGCTATGGAAAGAAATGTCCTCGAGTTTAGACGTACAGTGTGCTAGCTTAGTCTGGAGAGGGCAACAGCTGTCTCGATCTGGTGGTTGAAAATACCTGCAATGGTTCCAACAAACCTTCATGTGGCTGTTGGGAATTTTCTCCACCATCAGCGAATGAATCATACCAGGTGCCCAAAAAAAAGTTTAGGAGTTAGTGCGACCCGAAAGAAAGAAACGAGGGAGACCACCAAGAAGCTGGAAGAAGGACGGAGAAGAAGCCATGTTAAACAGAGGACTTCACGGATACGACTGGTAATGGAAATCGAGAAACGGGGAACCGTGACCGCCATAAAAAAAAACCGCATGTTTATAGGAATTCTATCAAAGCGAAACCTAACATTTGGTTCACCACTTTTTGTTGGCTCTCACCAGCTTTAATACAATCCTCCATCTCTTCGTATTTTAAGCTAACCTCTTTATCTCATCAAACGCTTTACAACCCACATTGTAAGAATGTTATTTTTATTCATTTTTTTCGTATTACATTTAAATAATTTATTTATTTATCTCATTTCTTATACATCCAGGTTAACATTTCTTCTAGTTTTTCACCACAACACACTACCAAAGAGTCTGCTATGCAGAGTTGCCACTGACAATAATAATCTGTGGTCCAACGATATGCTATTTGATTACAAAGAATTTTTCACAAACATCTATGGTGTATATAAGGTGTTATAACCATGGAGGAAGGAAATATATGGAGACGACGCAAGAGACCTTCACCACGCATTGAAGTGAAGCAGGGCGGAGGAGGGGGGGGGATGGCCGCTTCCATACAGACACGGGGAATATGTACAAAAACCTCAAGGGGACTCTAGGATATACCTGACACCGCAATCTGGTGATGGATTATTATGTAACTCGATGAGACAAATAAAAAATGAAGAATATTTTTTTTTTGATATCCTGCTTAGTTTTCGAGATATTCTGTCTCAAATGTGAAATGGTTTTGGTTGAAATTCAGAAGAAAAAATTGGTCAAAGTCAAATTTGATGATGGATTCTTATTTAAAAAGACGAGACAATTGAAAAATAAAGAACAAACATTTTCGATATCTCACCTAGTTCTCGTGATATACTGTATCAAAAGTGAGGTGTCTTGAGTTGAAATGCAGAAGAAACATTTCGCAAAAGTCAAATTTAATGATCGATTATTATGTAACACGACGAGACAAATCGAAAATAAAGAATAAAATTTTTCGATATCTTGCTTAGTTTTCGGGATAAACTCGGACTGGGTTGATATGCGGCCTGGACCAAGAATTAATTCTGCCAAAGCTACAATGAATTACATGCAGAAATGATATTTCAGTGTTTTTACTACCACTTGTGGTTAGGTTGAAATGCGGCCTAGACCAGAATAAAAATAGTTATCTTGTTAACATACATCGTAAGCTTAATTGGAAATGGCTGGAAGTAGTTTCCATCGCGATATACGTTTTGTCACTAACTTGGTTCTCATGAAATTACTAACAGTAATAGATGAATTGTTTGTCCCTCATTGAACAACAAAACCATTCTGGTACAGACTGGGTTTAGACCTAACCACAATCTCCATTAAATTGTCGCTACAGAATCAAACTATGTAGACATACCCACACACGCGTATTTGACTCGCAAACTGTATTTGCAGTAACAACATCGTTTGCTTTATCAAGATTCCTAGATTGCATAGCATAATTTAACACATTTAATTTCATCATACAGTATAAACTGCAAAGTGACGAAAGAAAGTGCAATACTAAATTCACTGAATCGCGATGTAAAACACACCCCGTTAAATCTCATTTTCAACACTCGTTAAAAAGTAATGATAGTCTATTATGTGCAAAATAACAAGGTATGCTAATTTTCTACACTACACCAACAAAAATTTGATAACAAAGTCATCCCATTGAGAGCTATGACTAAATATTTATATAAAGACATCGAAGTCTGTAATTCCTACCGCCCACTTCAACAACGATAATTAGAATTCAACTTACTTATGAAACGATATTCCAGGTTCTTTCCTGTCTGACCTATTTGTGTAACCGTACGCAACACAAGATGGCATTATAAAACACTTATACACATTACAAAATGGAATAATCTCTGCATGTAACGCAATGTGGACTTCGAATTTGTTAGGAAACGCAATATCGCCGCTGCCGCCACTGCGAATGCGCGACATTTTAGAGCCTGCGTCACCGATTTAACGTCACTTCTCCTCCATATATTTCCTTCCTCCATGGTTATAACGTCCTCAGCTATCTGCTTTGCATATTATAATCTCTGTGTTCCTCTACAGTTCTTGCTTTTTACTGTTCCCTTTGCAAACAAATTAACCAACCCTGCGTTTCTTATAATGTGACCCACAATCCTCCACTCTTCTTTCTGTCGTACTCGTTCCCAGGATCAGCGTCCAGAGAACGCCTGTATTCGCGCGAACTGTGTTGGCGCCAGTAAAAAAAAAAAAAAAAAAAAAAAAAAAAAAAAAAAAAAAAAAAAAAAAAAAAAAAGGGCCGAATTTCGAATATTCGAAATTTAAGCATCCTTAGCCGGAGGCAGCCTGGGCCACTACCGACAGGGTTCCCGCACCACATATATAACCTAGGAGCCCACAAATCCTAAATGCGGCTGTAACAATGCCTTTTCCTGAATTTCTGGAATTATTCTAGTTGGAATCAATAATTCTGGATAGGAGAAGACTTGAGAAAAGGAAACAAGAATGGTTGAATAACACATGTATATAACTGTAATAAGATACTTGTCATCAAAAGATAATACTTCATCTTATAGTACTTCAGTGTTTTGATTGTCAGGGAATGAGTGAGTTACAACATCGGTAAAATTTGAATATCAATAATTTAAAAACTAAGAAAAAATAAAATATAATGCCTTTACTAAACTCGCTTATATCTGTTAATAACAGTAACTTGAGAGATTTAATCTCATCCCGACGGAAGATATATAATATATAGATATATATCGATATATATATATATATATAGAAATAGCCCAAATCGTTTCGAGAAATTCGGGAGGATTCCCGTCCGGTCATCCAGATTTGGGTTTTCCACGGTTTCCCCAAATCACTCCAGGAGAATGCCGGGATGCTTACTTCAAAAGGCCACGGCCTAATTCGTTTCCGTTCCTAGGCCCCTCTAATGACCTCGATGTCGACGAGGCGTAAAGCCAAAAAAAAAAAAAAAAAAACCCGAAGAAACAGTAGGCAGTGTCACCGTTCACTCGACATGGACGTTGTACTGCCTCAGCTAGGGGTTGCCAGTATTTAAATGGTCTTAGATGTGACTGATATATTTCACAAGCTCTCTCCATTAAAAGTTACTTTCCACCACCTCTAAACTTAAGTCGTTTTTTTTTTTTTTTTTTTTGTAACTGCTTTACGTCTCTTTTTAACATCGAGGTCTTTAGAGACGGGAAAGGATGGGGGGCAAGGATGGTGGCAAGGAATGGGAAGGAATTCGGCGATGGCCTTTTGAAGGAAGCATCCCGGCATTTGCCTGGAGTGATTTCGGGAAACCATGGAAAACCCAAATCTGGATGCCCGGACGGGATTCGAACCGCCGTCCTCCCGACTTAAGTCGTGTACACCAATGTGCGCTAAGGGAATTTTATCCTGAACAACGCAGAGTGGTGGGTGTTTCTGAATTAACCGGCGCTGTTTTCATTTTTCGTCCGTGGTTGGACGCTCCGTTGCACGTGGAGCGGCCAGGATTCTTGGCACGTGTTGCAACCGGTCAACGTCCGTACCGCGCGACCCGGGATGACCCCACGCGAATTCTTAGCACCGTCTCTTTCGTTAAAGACATCCAGAAGGTACTACTCTTAATCCAGAAGATGTAACAACGTTTAATGTAACGCAGACAGTGACAGATTTTTCGAAAGTTAGAAGGACACCAATATTTATGTGATCTGGTTCCAAAATTGGTCGAAACTATAGTTTTGCTAACTGTTCCGATGTTACATATGTCTGACAATCTTCTTATTAGAAGCAGCTGATATTTCAACTGCTGATTATAACGCAAGCGTCGGTATTATTATTAACTAGCTGGTACCCACGACTTTGTCCGTGTTTGTAAAGAATTTGGACTGAAAAATACAGGTCGACCACTTTCAATCCCTATATGTCCCACACCCCTGTAGCTACCGACATCTAACAACCATAGTGCACGACAGGAGACACTATTCTACTACCACACACAAACACCAATGGTCTGTGCTATGTAGTTGGAGCAGAAAAGTGACACACGCGGAGAGACATATCTTTCGTCGAAATACGAAAATATCCTTGATCGACCACTTTCAACCATGTCTCCCACCCTCCCAAAGTTACCGAAATTCGGCCAACGTTGTTTTCGATGGGTGACTCTGTGTTACTACCACACATTAAGACCAGTGATCTGCGTTTCATAGTTTTGGCTGAAAAGTGATACATAGGGACACATTCTTTTTGGTAAAGATTTGAAAGTGTCGCAGGTCGACCAGTTTCAACCCCCATATCTCCCACATCCCCGCAGCTACCGACATCAAACAACCATAGTGCACGACAGGAGACATACTAGTACCACACATAAACACCAATGGTATTCTACGATATATAGTTTTCGCTGAAAAGTGGTACACCATGACACATGCGTCTTTGGCAGAAATATGAAACTGCCGCAGGTCAACCACTGTCAACCCCCATATCTCCCACACCCCCATTGCTACCGACATCTAACAACCATAGTGCACCACAGGAGACTCGATTTACTACCACACACAAACACCAATGGTATATGCTATGTACTTTTGGCAAGAAAGTGAAGTATAAGGAGACACAAATTTTTGGCCGAAATATCAAAACGCTCTGCATTGACCAACTTTAATCATCATGTCTCCCACATCCCCACAGCTATTGGCATCCGGCCAACGTTGTGCATGATAGGAAACTCCATGCTACTTCGACACACAAACACCAGTGATCTGTGCTATGTAGTGGTGGCTGAAAAGTGAAATATAGGAAAACACACACACACACATATATATAAGATTTAATTGCAATGGCGCTAACGCTCTGGCGGCAATTCCCCCAGTGTTGTAATTACCCCTTTTTATATTATATTTGAGCGTTATGATATCTCAGTGGTTAACGCGCTTGCTTTAAAAACATTCGCTGCTCCGGTCCTAGGTTCGAATACCAGCAGGCGCAGGAATTTTCAGAGTTGTGTTTGATCACATGAGCTATGCCAGGACGCTCCGTGGTTCGGATTCCACGTTAAACTGTAGGTCCCAGAGGAAAGGAACTGGCCGTCCTACCTCTGACACAATGGCTTAGTATGCCTCCTTCGGGAGGATCCAACCAACCTTCGGGTTGTGGACTAAGTTAAGTTATATATATTATTTTTTTTGTAATTGGATTATTAAATTCCTCCACCATTTACTTTCCAAAATACACATTTTAATTTTAATTGACGCGGGTGCAGAAGTTTGCAGACATGCCAAAATTCTGCACACTTCTCCAATAATTACAGAGCGGAGTGGAAATTGCTGATGAAAATTACATCATAATAAAGTCATTTACGTATATAATAAAATTGTAACCTGCAAAAATATGAGTTTGGATAACTATTAATAAGCTATAAATCAAGTATCCACCGTTCATTTGTTTCTTTTTTTAAAATATATTCTGTCTATCTGGATGAAAGTTGGGATGAATGAAATTCACACAAAAACTACAGGTAGAATTTTGAGCGGATTTCGTACAGTGGACAGTTCACACTTCGATGAGTAGGATAATTTTTTTTTTTTTTTTTTTTTTTTTTTTTTTTTTTTTTTTTTAAATGTGGCATCGGAAAGCTGAGAAATTAAAATAAAAATTCCATAAATTATTATTCATTTAAGTATAAATAATAAAATGGAAATGTATATTGTCATTTCAGCGTAGGAGAGGCATCATATTGTTCGGGGGAATCAAGTTACAGTTGGCTGAGGAGACCCTTCACGGAAAAAGAATTTGTGTTGATCACCGACTTACACTGCGTAGGGGATATTGTAGTTGGTGGTAGGAAGAAGCCTGGAAAGACCGCATCTATTGGAGGAGGTAAAAAGAGGATGTACCAATGAAATAATGACAACGGGGTACAAAACGTGTGTCACAACTAGGGTTGCCAACCGTCCGGTTCTAACGCGATCCGTCCGTGTGCGGTTCACTACACGCGACCGGACGCAGAATGTCCGCTTTTTAAGAAATTAAAAAATTAATGAAATAAACAAGGTCGTCTCGCTCCTTATTCCTCTCCCGCTGAACGTAATTCAACTGTTTCACTCTGTGTTCAAAAGTCGTCAACAGTTGGCCGCATATCTGACTGTCGTGAAGCGATTGGTTTATTGTCTCAGTAACCTACCCGGCACGTAGCAATACATGAGTGATTTGTCGAAGAAGGGTATTGTTGTTTCAGAGAGGAGTGGTTCTCAAATGACGAATTTAAGACGTGGTTATGTAATGAAAACTTCCGCCGCAAAATTGTCAGGTGTGCAAAATGAATTTTGCTGTAAATTTGATGGTATAAAAGCAGTAAAACGTCTAGCGAGTACAGAAGTACGTATGAGGAGAACAAAATCTAATCTAAAACTGCAGTTTTAACCAATTTATTTTTATTTTTTTATTTTTAGGATGGCCGTGCTGAATAAGACACTCTTTCTTCTGCAGAGGTTTTTTTTTGAAATAATAATAGAATAATAGTTATTTTATTGCATTATTAATTTTATTAAATACTTGAGATTGTTATTCCAAAAATAATTTTTTCTTGTTTTTTAGTTCGCAATTGTTATAACTAGTGTTGCAAATTGAAAAAAAAAATGTTTTTTTTAAGCTTTGTGAAAAAAAATGAAAAAACCTAGCACCCTTGTTTTTTTCTATTTTTTTTTTAGAAAACAATATATTTGATAAATTATAGTTTATTTACGGAACTTACATTTTACATGTGTGTTTTAAATCTTACTGAATCATATAATGTCTTACATAATGACTCATAAATGTGTCTATATAGGTATCATAATTTTTTATTCATCCTCTATGTCAGTACCACATTCACTATTATCAGCACTACCAACTCTAGTTCGATTGGTGATAAATTTAAAATTCCTAATTTTTTGAAAAGATTGGTAGGTCTACAGATAAATTCGTAGGGCTGGCAGCACTAGTTCAAATAGCGAGTATCAATCCAAACAACGGGGAACGAGGATTCCTTCTCGTGCAACCTAGCCTCTTCGGGAAGTCCCCGTTTATAACAGAAAATTTCAGTCAATGTTGCCAATTTTTTCGTATTTTTTATTTCTACTGAACCAGAAAAATATAATAGATTTAAAAATTAATATAAGTACTTAGAACAAACTCTAAAAGAGTCATATTAAACGATAAATGTCTTACAAATTTTAGATTTAGTAGTTAAGAAAAAAAAAACTGTGTCCCAGAAAAAAAACATTTTTTTTATGTTTTTTTTTTCAAGCCAGAAAAAAAACGTTTTTCTTACAACACTAGTTATAACCCCCCCCCCCCGCCCCCAATTCCTCCGGTGGGCTTTTGTCCGGTCGTGGAGATCTGAAATGTAGGCATTTGTCCGGTCGTGGAAATCTGAAAAGTTGGCAACCCTACTCACAACCGATATTTGGCTTGAGTATGGTCCACTGGTGCGGGAAATGCATTTTGGGAATCAAATACTGGAGCAATAGTAGTTCAAAGGAGGGATGCTAGATTTATCCCTGAAAACTGCAGCAAAACAAAGTCACTAACTGATATGAGGAACCAGAATAGGACTCATTGGGAGTGTATGATTCGAGCTGTGGTGATGAAACCTGGATGGTTATTGGGCCTAGAACTAGGGCTAGCGTGGAGTATGGAGGAAATGACTCTGCATCTAATTTACCAGTTGATTTCAAGCGCAATTCAATCTTTATCAGCTACCGGAATAAGTTATAAAGTAATTTCTCTGAACAATGTCTCTCAATCACAACTTAACTCGCTAATATGGATGGCGTTTGAACTTTGAAGCATATAACTGGATTCTTGTCGAAGCGCCCTTGAGCCGGCCTCGGTAGCGTAGGGGCTAGAGTGCTAGCTCCACGTGCCGAAGGCCGCCGGTTCGAATCCGGCCGCGGGCATGGATGTTTAAGTGTTGTGTGTCTGTGTGAATGTCCTGTCCGTCCCGTGGCGTCCGTACATTGGAATAATACACACTGAGAGCTACAATAATCACATAGAGCTGGCTGTATGGCCTCCGTTGCCAAATGCCAAAAAAAAAAAAAAAAAAAAAAAAAAGCGCCCTTGATAGCTTGATACGGTTTTTTGCATTTCTGCTTGCCTTTTTATCGAGTTTAGACTGTTCGTGTTTTTCACTTTTGTTTATTTTCTACTTCACTCAGTGATTTATATACAAAAGAGATGGAGTGGAGTGGTTTGTTAGCGGTGACAGATTCGGAGCCGCAATACCAAACACTGTCCCCCAGTTGTACTGCCATCAAATTACGTACATGCGTTCACCTTTCCCGGCACTCCTCCCTGTCGAAGTCATCATCGATTTCCCACTCCAGCGGACCGAGTGAACAAGCCTGTTCAATAATCTCCTGCCTTGCAGATTTGGGCCTCGTATCCAATTGAGCACGCTCAGGCGAATGAGCCGCTCAGTGAAGCGAGCCGATCAAGTGTGGACGCCTGAGCACGCTCAGGGCGAGCCGATCGAGTGTCTGTATTTCAGAATGTTTAGAGGCGAGCCAGTGTGGACAGTTTTTTTTTTTTTTTTTTTTTTTTTTTTTTAATAATGAGCGCGAGCATGCGGGACAGCAACACTTTCTTGACAACAATTAATCGGTATGCATCAAAGAAGTTGCTATGGGAAAGCTCATCCGAACAGTATTTGTAATCTAAGTAAATGACAGGATGCATGGCGTGAAGTCAGCGAGGTATTAAACCATGGTATTGATGACGCGAAGAAAAAAAAATATTAAAAAACATAAACAATCTTTGAGTATATTTCGTAGTGAAAGTGTATAAAAATAATAAATAGGTACCATTGACCTGGTACTGTAAAAACAAAATGGCGCAAGCCATCCAGATGATGCTGTGCTGTGAACCTAAATATAATTTTGGAGCGACTGAACAATATTGTCGCAAACTATTAGTACAAAACGGCTGATGCTGTAGGGTACTTTGGACATATGCTGTATGTTTCTATATGAATCTTCCGAAGGCAGGAATCTTAAAGTTACCATTGATTTATTTCCTGGTGGGATCGCCTCACGCTAGGGTTGCCAGATGATCGGGAAATCCGGGAATGTCTCGGAATTTTATTTCTTGTCCCGTGTCCAGGAATCGAGCGTTATTGTCCCGGAATTCCCGTATTGTATGCCAGTTCTTTTTCCCTCAAACTTATGATACCACGGTGGCCATGCCGCGCTCGCAGTGAGAGGTAGAGGAGCGCTCCACCTTACCGACGACCAAGACAATATATACATAGACTGTTCAACTATGACTTAGTGATTTTCAACCAAAGTTGAATTAATAATCTTAAAAGAGGTGCTATATATTTAGATATATATATATATATATATATATATAGTGTTATGTAGCATAGTTTTTGATCTAAAATGCAACTTTTCTAATTAATCTGAATATTTGTTTACACATTAAACATACCACTAAATTACCTTTTTAACCCCAAAAATGTCCCGGAAATTATAATCCTATATCACTTAAAACCCCAGAAATGTCCCGGAAATTATAATCCTGTATCTGGCAACCCTACCTCACGCATAGGCGCACAGTGCTTTTTAATATGAGGTTCAACTAAACACAGGTAAAGTTCGAAATCCATCCTTGACATTCTCAAAGTTTTGAAAAGGTTCACTACCTCCTTCAAAAGTCAATTCGCGAATTTAGTTATTAACATAATTTCTTCACTGACGATAACTTTCTCTAATCCACAACCTTGGTACTTTTCTTTTCTACTATTACTATTACTATTACTCCGCGATTCACTAAAAGTGTTTGGCGGAGGGTGCATTGCACCTATCAGGAAAGGTAATGGTTTGGAAGGGATATACGGGATATGGCAGGTGGCGCCCATGGGCTATTGTGAGGAACCATCCCAGCATTCGCCTGGAGTGATCTAGGGAAACCATGGAAAACCCAGATCAGGATGGCCGGAGTGCTTTATCGGAAGCTACTCCTGTCCGATTTTGTGTTTACTCGCCCGGTAAATCCATTCTATTCCATTCCCTAATCGCTCGTGGAAAAAATGAGTAGAGAAATGAATCAGTTCTGGCCCTGATTTCTCTTATCTTATTTTCGCGGTCATTCCGAGATATGAATGTTGCTGGTAGCAATATTTGTTTGCTGTCATTCCGAAATACGTCAGTCGAGAATTTTTCAATTAGCTTCCGTCGAGAGCAACGCCTTCGGTGCTCCAGGTCTTCCCAACCTAACTCCTTCAACATGGCACTTACGCTTTCCCTCCAACTATATATACCTGTCACGAATCAGGGCGGCTCTTCTTTGGACCATCTCTAATGCCTCCATTAATCCCTTTTGATGGGGACCCCATACAGAGCAACAATATTCCAAGTGAGGCCTCACTAGTGACTTGTACGCAATCGATTTAACTTCCGGAGTGCATTGTTTTAAATTACGACCTAGAAATCGAAGCATACGATTTGCTTTCCCAATTACATTCTCGATATGCTCATTCCACGACAAATTATTACGAATTGTTACCCCTAGGTATTTAGCGGAATCTACCGTTCTAAGGACAGTGCCATTAATTGTATATTCAAAGCTAAATGGTTTCACCTTTTTACTTACACGCATGACTTGGCACTTTTTAGCGTTTAACTCCAACTGCCAATCTTTACACCACGCAATAATTTTCATAATATCGTCTTGTAACAAAGCGCAGTCGTCCTGGGTTGTGATTTCACGATAAATAATAGCATCATCGGCAAATAATCTTTTCATTCCCCTTATTATATCGCACAAATCATTAATGTATATGAGAAACAACAGAGGCCCTATCACGCTTCCTTGGGGAACCCCGGACCTCACTTCGGCGAGTGATGAACGCTCACCGTAGAGAACTACACACTGTGTTCTGTCCTTCAAAAAGTCTGCAACCCAATCACATATTTGTCTAGATATACCGTAACCGCGAAGTTTCCTAAGTAACCTACTGTGAGGCACAGTGTCGAAAGCTTTTTTCGAAGTCTAATAAAACTAAATCAACCTGGGATTGCTCATCTATAATACGGCTCAAGTCGTGAATTAAGAGGGCAAGTTGTGTTTCGCAGCATCGGTTTTTTCTGAATCCATGTTGATTTGGGTTTAAAAGCTCATCTTCATCCAAAAACCGCATGACATTTGAATAGATGATGTGTTCTAAAATCCTGCAAAATATTGAGGTTAACGAGATCGGCCTATAATTTTGAGGATCATTAACATTCCCTCTTTTGAACACTGGACTTACGATGGCGGTCTTCCATTCGGCTGGTATTTTTCCTTGATCCAAGGAGGTGGTATATAATTTCATCAAATACGGCGCAATTTCCTTTGCGTACCTAGAGTAGAAACTTGTTGGAATACCGTCTGGTCCTGGAGCCTTATTGGGATTTACATTCATAAGCAGTTTAGTTATTCCCTCGACATCGAGAACGAGATCATTCATAATTTTGTTGGTTCGATTGTTAAATATCGGAATCTCCTCCGAGTTTTCTGTTGTGAAAGCTTTTTTAAATACATTATTCAAAATTTCTGCTTTCTCGACGCTAGTTTCTGATAATTCCCCATTTTCATTAATCAACGACGGCATGACCTTACGAGAGCCTCTTATTAATTTAACATATGACCAGAACCTTTTTGGATTAGTAATTAGATCTTCGGATAAATTTCTGGTTTGGAATTCTTTAAACGCATCACGCATTGCCTTACGCACGTCCGCTCGCAAGTGAACTAATTTAGCGCGATCAGATGAGTCCCCCGATTTCTTTACCGTCGCATGTAAACGCCTTTGCTTCCTGAGCAAACGTTTCACATCCCTGTTGAACCACGGGAAGTTCTTACTAACCTTAATAAACCTCTTGGGAACAAATTGATTTAAGCCGGTCCATATTATTTCTTTTAAATTAAACCAAAGTTCCTCAACATTTGTATTAAGCGTGTACGTTTCAAAATTTTTCTCCAAATGATCGACCATAAACGCATCATTTGCTTTATCGAAACAATATACGAGTTTGTCTTTATCATGCTTCAAATTCAGTATAGATTTTAAAGTTACCACAATCGCCTTGTGATCACTTATACCGTCTTCTATACAAACTTTATCTACAATATCCGGATTGTTAGTAAGAAAAAGATCCAAAATGGACGAGGAATCTTTGACGCTCCACGTTGGCTCTTCGACCATCTGTTCAAGAGAATTTTCCGCGAATGATTCCAGGAACGTTTCGGTTATTAACCTATCTCTTCCGCCTGACCTGAACGTAAATGTGTCCCAGTTAACAGAGGGTATATTAAAATCACCTCCCAAGATCAATGTATGTCCCTGAAACTTCTGAGAAATACTACTAAGTGACTGTCTAAAATATTCCGCGTTATCTAATCCAGAGTCCGGAGGTCGGTAAAATGATCCTATAATGAACTTTAAACTTCTGCCAATTTTTACCTTCACCCATATTAACTCGCAACAATTCTCCGTTTCATTTACTACGGAGCAATTGATGGTTTTATTAACAGCCACGAACACACCTCCGCCCATTGAGGTAGTTCTGTCTTTCCGAAAAACATTGAATTGGGGAGCAAATACTTCGCTAGATTCTACCTCTGGCGTCAACCAGCTCTCGGTTCCTAGTATTATATCAACATCGTTCGTTGCAACTGCAGCGTGGAAATCGGCTACTTTCCCTCTAATACTCCGACAATTAAGAACCATTATCCTTAGCGGTTTAATATCTGTATCTGTAGAGTCTAAATTCGCATTTTTACTATTTGCACTCCGAAAGGAAACGGGTGAAGTATTTGGAGCTGTAAATTTCGATTTATTCACGCCGTCACTTCCAGAACCAGGATCTAGATTAACGACGCGTCTTCTTTGACATCGTATGGATAATAATAAAGGCCGCAGGTGCCACGCGCACACTTGACCACACAATAAGCGAGCGTTTTCTGAGCACTGGCACCAGGCTCGTTCGACCAAAATTTCCTTTTTCTTGAGCACGCTCAAACGAGCGCCCTCAAAAGAATGAGCGGCTCATTCGCCTGAGCGTGCTCAAGTGGACAAGAGTCCTTACGCACATATCGAGGTCAAAAGTCGCCATTGTTTATTTACGATATTCGAGGCGGCACACTTGCTTCACGCCTACAGAGAGAGAAAGTGGTTTAGTTGCCGGTGAGGCAGGTTATGTCATTCACGGTGAGAAACGCTGTGTACTACCACCCAAAGGATGTTGGAAAAGCAACTGTGGGTTTATCAAGGATTGTAGAAAAAACTGTTTTAGCTACAATACGACAAATGACATACATACTGATTATATCACTTTTCTAAATGAAACGCTTAACTCAGAATGAATCAACAACTTAATCATAAATCTGCCCAGATTGAAGTGGTTTCTCATTACAGGGAAATAGGAACAAGCGGGCAGTTTCTAGTTGAGCTTCGCGCAATTAGGGTTCCGTATAGACCTTCGTTGATTCCTCATACGTGGCAGGTCAGTAGAAAGTCGCCTTACTTAAAAAAAAAACAATGGTCGATATTTTTCGGGTTAGGCAGTGGTGTCATCTCCACGGCTCATAACGACCTAGCGTGGTGGCTGAGCGGGAGGACGCCGGTTCGAATCCCCGTCGGGGCATCCAGATTTGGGTTTTCTAGATCGCTCCAGGCGAATTGCGGGATGCTTCTTTCAAAAGGCCACGGCCGAATTCCTTCCCGTTCCTTGTCCCCAGTCCCATTCCCCCTCTAATGACCTCGACGTCGACGAGGCGTAAAGCCATAAGTAAACAAAAAGAAAAAAGAGGCTCACAACGCCGAGCCACGTTACCGCTCCAACCTATTGTTTGGCCAATTTCCGTCATCAATATGTAAAGCCGAACTCGCCCTGTACTCCTCAGCGGTTTTAGTCTACATAGGAACTAAGTTACACATAACTTTGCGACTTTTCTCTGCCGTCGGCATTTTCACAAACAAGTGAGACAAACTCTTAGAAATTTTACTCCGTAATCATCAGTTATCAATTAATTAATAGTTTATTTGCTATGGAGCACACGATTCGGTGGCAATTCCCTTATTCATCCGATTACCCCTTCTTTATTTTATTATTTTAATTATCTTATATAATTTGAGTGTTAAATTCCTCCCCGATCTACTTTTGCGATTTACGAATTCTAATTTTAAATTCCTTCAGCGTTTTTCGTAAATTATTGATGAGTTCACTTGGTAATTTGTTACAATTCTTGACACCCTTACCCACAAAAGAAATTTTCCTACTCCCTTATGCATTAAATCGATACCAGCTTGTGGTCATGGTCGTCTTTCCCTTTCCAAGCTCTACTCCTAATTCTTTGACCAATATATCTCCAAGCCCCATCACCAACATATGCCCCAACACTTTCATCACCCTCGTCCTGTCATCCAAATCTCCCAATCCAGCTCCCTTATCATATGAACTGCCTGGGTCCTGCGATAATTTCCACAAATAAATCAAGCTGCTCTTCTTTGCACGCACTCCATGTCCTGTATTTGATAGCCAAAATATGGACCCAAAACTACACCACCATATTCAACCAATGATCTGGCCAGTGTTTTGTAACCCAATCTCTCACTTCACTAGATTCCAAGCCGGTCAGAAGTAACATGTTGAACACAGTTTTCTCTTGATTCATTTCTTCTCAGATGTGTAACTAAATAGAATTGTTATTAAATAACGCCCAGAACCTTGATTTTGTAATGATGTACATATTTCGGCTGTATTTTACATACAAGTTAGATCTACTGACAAGCTGCTGAAATAACCACACCAGTAGCATGGTGCCAGAGCAAAAAACAAAACCAAAACTAAATCTTAACAACTTATGTTATATCGCGTAATATTAGTTTTAATCGTGGTGCAGGGATAATGTGAAACTACTTTACGGCGCTTAATATAATGACTTCTGTAATATGGCGATCATGAAAGGAACTTAAATTGTTTAGACAAATTTAAGTAACTCATGCCCTCTTCTGTAACAACGAATGGTAACACTGCCGCTTGTAAATGAAAGCTTCAGTCGCACGTTCGGTATACGTTCACTGTACCGCGACGTAAACTGGATGCCATATTTCTTAGCCTACTACAACAGTGACGCACTTGGACAGAGATTGTAACGTGCATCGAACAACTATAAATAAAGAAAAAGCAACGACTAATTAATATGCGGGCTCTAACGAGGTACACACTTTTCTTTAAGATAATTATATTGAATAATCACACAAACATAGTAGCAACAGCTACGGACGGAGAGTGCAAACATCTCGCCAACGAAGGCCAGGCGTGTTACGTTGCAGGGTGACAGAAATGCTGACATCATGACCAACCTGGCAATTCGATGGTACCTACTGTAGCTAGTGGGCTATTACTAAAACGTCAGTCAATGGTGCTCAAACGTGTCGTTTAATGGAAATCATGCAAACACGAGTCCTGTATATAACGGTACCAAAACCTCCCCTTTAAGTTAAGCGGTTTTTCAGCTCTAGTAATTTATAGGGACACTATTTTGTACGCAACTTTTCTCGATAGTACTCCGCCACTAGCGGGTATAAAGAAATTGGTCGCATTTATATCGAATCGACAAAGTGTGTCCCACTATGTAGCCCTGGGCCATGTCGTTACAGACAGGCTTATTTTATTACTACAGTATTTACATTTAACCCTACAATGTAGAAGCTAAACTGGGCCGCCAAGTATTAAGAAGACAGTATTACAGAGAAAGTAATGTTAGTAATACTGATTATGTAAATAATCAGCATAAATGGGGTGGCATCTAAATCAGGAACAAGTTACAGTTTCACTATCTAAACCTAATATATCAACACTATAAGGATAAAAAATATTTGAAAGAAAAGATACATTACTAATCCTATTAAGACCGCCAGACTCTCCAAAAACACCATACGGATCTCGTTCATGCAATAGACTTCGCTGAAAAACCTGCAACATGCATCCTCCCACTATAACATATTCCACCCCTACTACAGGGGAAACCTTCCCCATCATTGCACATGCCACGTGCTCCACAGCACATATCATATACCAGCTAACTTGCCGCCACTGCACTGGTTCCTATATAGGCCTCACTACACAGCAACTCTCAGTCAGAATGAATGGCTACAGACAAACAGTCCACACCCACAATTTATATCTCCCGATACCAGAACAAGCTAACTACCACAATTCCAACAGCTTCAATGACTGTTTCACTGTGAGAGCAAGCTGAGTTTTCCCTCTAACCGCTTCAGAACTAATAAATTTGCACACCAAAATTCCTAGATACCAGACACCCACCTGGCCTCAACCAACGATAAAATTGCACCTTTTGACCGATCACTCATTATTATTAGATATTATCAGTGCTATCATTTAACTAGTACCAAATTTATTTTATATAGATTGTTCGTTTTAACACTCCGTACCCTTTAGTTAAATTATTAATTCTATCACCACCTGCGATATATATATTTATGTATCACATCCTAGTCTTGCCCGACATATCGATAGTTCACTCAGTTATGTGATAAACTTCGGCGTGTGCACATCTCCCGAACCACATGAACCGTTTTCTAAGACATGAATACAGTGTAAAACCGAAATATTGTATACATTTTTGTTCGTCATATATGGTTTTCATTCGTCGCAACCTTCAACTTTGGTGAGTGATGAGTAATTTTCACTTTCCTTTGTCTAATCAGACTATATATATTAAGTGAGTGCTTTGACTGTCCGACTTGTGATACGAAACCTCATTGTCTGTCTTCACCTGTCCAGATGGTCAATCGAACGGTATGTATATTGTTGAAAAGCCCGTACTGTAGACCGGGCTTTACAGACAGGCTTGGAGACGTCCAGATTATGATGTGGTGTTGTTGTGTTTCAGCTGATGCAGTGCTGACAGCGGGACTATGCCTACAAGATGGCGGCGGGACGCTACGCGGCGCTATGGACACTACTGCTGCTCTCAGGTACCCTTTCTACACAAACCTCAATGATTCCTTTGTTTTGTGTTATTGGAACTAGGAAACGTGATACCCATGATTGCACTCAACAAAAGCTAACCCAACCACAAAAATAGCTAGTAATATGGCCGCCAACCCCACCTTGTGATTAGGACGAAAGGATTACCCGCTATTATGATGAGGTCGGTGTAGACCTCGGTGCACTTGGGCCATAGAAGGCAAGAACCTCAACCTGCGCAGCTAACGCACCTCCCTCCCTCCCTCCCTCTCTCGTACTGGTGTATATTTGGGTACTGTTGAACCAGGTGTGTTCGCACAGTCCCAGGTATCACAGACCATCGTCGCAGCGAACCATCACGCCGCAAATCTCCAAGGCGGTGCCGTCCCGCCCGGCTCAGATGTTTGGTCCGCGAGAGCTATGTTATTTCGCTCAAGTCCGTCACTTGTGACGCGCCACGTGGGACTGTCACCTCTTCCTCCCTTCCGTCCCCCCCCCCTCCCTCTACGACAGCGTAGTGGGTTCGTAGCTTTGTGTTTTCAAAATACTCTAATACCATGGGGTACCCAAAAAACAGGAATTATTTTTTAAAAGCTATTTATTTTCAAATTGTTTACAAAACAACTTTACCCCTTTCAAAAAATGCTCTCCATTACAACTAAAACATTTGTCCCACCGGTTCTTCCACTGTTCAAAACATTTTCTGTTCATCTTTAGAAATGGCTGTCAGCTCCTCCCTCGTTTTTTCTTGACCTCTTCAATATTGTCAATTCTGTGTACTTTCACACCCCTTTTCATGCGTGGAAATAAGAAAAAGTCGCACGGAGCCAGGTCAGGCAAGTAAGGTGCATGGGACAGCGGAACCATGACATTTTTAGCCAAAAAACTGCCTAAAAAAGACAGCTGTGTGTGCAGGTGCATTGTAATGGTGGAAGAATCAGTCTCCTGTCTGCCACAAATCACCGAGCGGGGCGGTGTAACGGTTAGCGTTCTCGCCTCGCATTCGGGAGGACGGCGGTTCGAATTCCCGTCCGGGCATCCAGATTTGGGTTTTCCATGGTTTCCCCCAATCACTCCAGGCAAATGCCGGGATGCTTCCTTCAAAAGGCCATGGCCGAATTCCTTCCCGTTCCTTGCCCCCATCCTTGCCCCCCATCCTTTCCCGTCTCTAAAGACCTCGATGTTAAAAAGAGACGTAAAGCAGTTACAAAAAAAAAAAAAAATTGCCACAAATCGGGTCTTTTTTGACGAACACTGTTGTGTAATCTTCTTAAAACTTCCAAATAAATGGTTTGATTGACGGCCTGATGTAGGGGAACAAACACTGAATGAACTACGCCCTTGGCATTAAAAAAAAAAAGAAGACAAATGAGCATTGTTTTGATGTTTGGTTTGACTTGACGACATTTTTACATTTTTTGAACGGGGTGACGATGACGTCTTCCATTCGCTTTGACTGTTGCTTTATTTTTGGGCCATAACCATAGCATCATGACTCATCGCCAGTAGTGACTTTTTACAGAAAATCTGGATCAATGTCAAGCTGTTGTTTCAAACCACGACATGTTTCAATTCGACGTTCTATTGATTGTCAGTCAGAGACCGAGAAACAAAGTTGGCAGCAACCCTTTTCATTCGCAAATCTTCGCTTAAAATTCGCTGAAGAAACCGTACTAATCTCTGATAGTATATCAATTGCCTGTCAACGGTCTGAGAACAAAAGCTATCGAATTTTTCAAAATTTTCGTCGATTCGGGCAGTCGATGGATGTCCAGAACGAGGTTTGTCATCAATCGACATGTCGCCATTTTTAAACCGAGCGAACCACTCATACACTTGTGTTTTTCACATTGCGTCATCTATATAAGCTGTTTTCAACATTAAAACAGTTTCAGCAGCATTTTTACTGAGTAGAAAACAAAATTTCGCAGATGCATGTTGTTCACTTAAACTTTCCATCATCATAAACGAAACAGTAATGAAACAGCGCTAGCAAAAACAATCACTGCAGATCGACAATACAGGCGGCACTGAACTGATAATGAGTTGCGTTACAAATTCCTAGATTTGGGTTTTCCATGGTATCCCCAAATCCGAAATCCGAATGCCGGGATGCTTCCTTCAAAAAGGCCTGGCCGAATTCCTTCCCGTTCCTTGTCCCCAGTCCCATCCCGCCTCTAATGACCTTAGCCATCGACGAGGCGTAAAACCATAAAAAAAAGCCTAGCGGTAGAAATGCGTACAACACGAGGTCCGACCACGGCAATGCTGTTCCGGTTATTTCTGGGTACTCCCTCGTATAAATACAGTCATGTCTGGACTTTTCTTTCCGCCGTGAAGTATGACCATTATAATACGCAGCAGAATTGGTCAAAAATTTCATACACATTATCACTCGCGCGTTCGGCCGTGTTTGTTATATGTTAAGACATTTTTCGGATGTAAAAGAAAATTTGCTTTGTTGTTTAAAATGTTCATGTAGGGAGAATCGAGTCAGTAAAATCGCGTACAGCATTTGGCCGCCCGATTTTTTTTTATCTGATGGCTTTATGCCTCGACAACTTCTAGGTAATTAGAAGCGGCAGATGACTGAGTACAAGGAATTGGAAGGAATTCGGCCATGGCCTTTTGAAGGAACCATCGCGGCATTCGCCTGCAGTGATTTTACTGAAGCTATGGAAAACCAAAATCTGTATACCGAGACGGGAATTAGAACCCATGTTCTGCCAAATACCAAGCCTGAGAAGGTCACTCGGTCGAGACAGCTGCTGGGAGCAGCTCGCAAACAGGAAAGAGAGGATTGAAGCAGGGGAAAGTTTGCTAAGGTTCGAGACTGTTTTGGGATGTGGTGGCCAAAGGATAAATATGGGACACTTGAGACAGTGTACTAGAGATAAAAATCGGAGAGTGAGAGAAGCTGGTGTGAGACTTGTTTCGGCGTCCGTCGCGGCAGAGTCCGTTATAGCCTGTTCAGTTAAGAGAGACAGCTCAAGGTCCCTCTGCTCTATCCCCACTCCGCTGTCCTTACCCCTGCATGCGGAGGGGAAAGAGCTGGCGCGCATGCGCAAAACTCCTCGGAACGTATGCAGTGCAATATTTTGCTTCTAATGTGATGTTTTGTTTAGTTAAATCGAGCGTTTTAATTACTTGTCATGAGCGAAACGAGTGAATCGTGTGTCGTAGACATTGCTTATTACTAACTACAATTTCATTTCTTGCTAAAGATAAAAATTATTTACATGACATCAGTTAATAAAATTTACTGCTTCCAGTCATCATTTTTAGTTTTGAAATTTACGCGGACATTTCGAGAATTAAATCCAATTTTTAGCAGAGTTTCGCAGTGAAAATAAATAATCAAAACCGTCGTGTAAAATTTTGAAGTAATTTTTTTTTTTTTTTTAATCTTTTAATAAGTAATCGTTGGTAAAAACAAGTTTTCAGACAGTTTGGTTTCGCTACATCCACACTTCACTCTCCGTAACTATTGGCGTCATGCCTCTGTTGTCAATATTTGCGGTTCACTGGATAGTACATTAACTATATCTTCACAGCTTTCTAGTGTCTTAAAGAAACTGTACACATCAGAAATAATTGTTTTTGACTGTCGCCTGATATAACAATTATCTGATGCCATTTCACTTACAGCGTTTTGTAACGATGTATTCGTATAAACACGATAATACTGCAACAATGCCCCTTGCTGTCCAGAACGCAACGATCCGCTCGGAGGGGAACTGGAGGAGGTGGTGAGGTGACGCGCGGGGCGAAGGGATGATGACCTTGACACTCCAGTTCAGAGTGAACAAGGTATAGGTATCTAGTGCTGTAGCAATCGAACCAAGTTACAAGTTGGACTACTTTGAGTTCATGCGATCAATCACAGGAGACACGAAGCTGTCATCTTTCACTCGCTTTTTGAAGAGCTCAGGGATAATGGATATAATTTTTTTTTCCGAATGGCAGTTGCTTCCTTTGCTAATAGTATGAAAGGCTCAGTGACATTCTTCAACGACAAAACACAAAACTGTTTAAGTTTTTCGATGTTTTATCCCACAACACTGAATCTATCAAAGATATCAGATGCTGAGCAACAAAATTTTGAGGCATTTTAATGCTAATTTTCAGCCTTGAAAGAAGCTGTCTAACCACTAAAAGTCTTACGTATTAGTGCCTATAGAAGAAAGTAACCAAAGTGTTGACCAACATACTGCAGGCCTTCTTGAATAGATGCTTCGGAAACATATTAAGAATTTGGTGGCCAGACATGTTACCCGATGCGGAGCTTTGGAAAATGGTGGATCAGAAACCAATAGAAGAGCGAATCGTGAAGAGGAAATGAAATTAGATTGGCCGTACCCTGATGAAAGGAGAATCATCAATTGGAAAAAGGGTTCTCACCTAGAACCTCTCACGTCGGAAGAAACAACGCAGACATCGGATGATCTTAAGACCTGGAACAACACCAGGCGAAAGCAAAAGAGATCGTAAAGAACTAGGAATTAAACAAAAAGTGAGGATAATACAAGCACCTGAAGCTAAAAGATTTTACCAAGCGACTCAAACAAACTTTCAGGGGAATGGTGCAATAAATTAGATAAATCATTTACGTGCAAGGAGGCAAGGAGTTTTTTTGCCTTTTCCTTACACCGGAAATCAAATGCTAGTTTGTGGTCATGGTCATTTCATCATTTCTACAAACTATTTCTATATTTTCTAGCAATATCTTTCCAGGTGTCATCACTAATGTATGCCATATACATTCTCAGCACTGTCTTTACTTGCCTCCTATCACGCACTGAATTCCTTTCCTGTGTCTTTATCATCTCAGTTACTGATTGTGTTCTGCAGTAATTTTCAGATGCAAATGTAGCAGCCCTTCTTTACACCTCCTTCAACTCCTATATTCGATACCTAAAATGTGGGTCCTACACCACTATACTGAAGCTATGGTGTGACAAAGCTATTATAACCCAATTCCCTGACTTCTTTGGTACATCATCTCATCACTCTCTCCAATAAATAAAGTATTTTCGAACATCTTCCAACCTCATCCACAACTGAGTTTATTATCAGACCTAACGCAAAGATATTTCCATTTAGTCTTCTACAAGCGATTTCTTCCCCAATGCATAAACATAAAAAATATTTTTAATTTAATTTAACTTTATTTAATTGCGATGGAGCATGTGCTCCCTTGGCAATTTCCCTACACTCGTGTTTTATCTTTTCTTATCTTTTATCTTAATTTCTTATAATTTTCTCGCCATCCCACCTTTGTACGTTAAGATTTTTTTTTTTTTTTTTAAGCTTTTGGTAAATTGTTCAACATGTATTAGATCTGTGTACCTAATAACCTAATACGCTGTGTCTTCCTGGAATTTAGTTTAATTCTATGTTGATCTACGCAGGTGTATATCCTGTACAGGTCCCTCTGTAACTGTTTTCAGTTTTCTACCGTTGTAATCTTATTACATAACACAACGTGATCAGCTAACAACACAACTTCTGCACGTAAACGATTAACAAACCATTTATTAGAATAATGAATAGCAGTGGTCCCAGCATTCTACCTTGTGGTATCCCTTGTTCTTTCTTCTATCCGATACTGAATTTCCTGCCTTACTATCAACAAACGTTTAGTGTAATTTTACTGAACAGTGTGTTCGTATTCAGTGTCGTAAACTTCTCTGATAGAGCTGTCGAATGTGGCGACGACGCGTTACGAGTGGAATTTGTGTTTGTGTTACAAGGCCACTGTGCGCAAAAAAAAACGTGGTCTGCTCTATGACGAGCAGAGTTCTTGACCCGCCTGGACGGGAGTGGCGGCGAGAGGCTCGGAATGCCGCCGAGACACGCTCCGAGGCACCCACACAATGCGTTTGCGTCACCTCCGACTGGCCGAGCGTGGCGGGTGAGCGGCTACGCTCCGGCCTCGCACTCGGGAGGACGCCGCTTCGACTCCCCGTCCGGGCATCCAGATTTGCGTTTTCCATGGTTTCCCCAATGCGAATGCCGGGATGCTTCCTTCGAAAGGCCATGACTGAAATAGTTCCCGTTACTTGACCCCAGTCTCATCTCGCCTCTAATAACCTCGACGTCGACGAGGCGTAAAGCCATAAGTATATAAAAAAACAACTGTACGGCAGGTAGGAAACGCCGACACACCGGTCCCGCCGCATACCGAGCAGAAAGGGTCCACAGTTCCCCCCTTACCTGGGAAGATGTCTGAGTGAGTCAATCAACGCGCCACGTCATTGGAGAGGGAGCTAGGTCCGCCTCATACAGAAATACAGAAATGTCCTTGACACGCTCGTTATTCACATGTACGCTTATTTCTGCTTTGCTAGCACAGCAACACGGCACCTGTACATTCATGCTTAAGAAGCTTCAAGGTTTAATTGGAGACAGTATCTGGTACGATATAGGAGCTGGATTGCAGGTGCATTGGAAGACGGGAGGAGGGTGAAGAGAGAACTGGGAATGAGCGATGGATATCTTACTCCACGAGTCACTAAAAGTGTATGGCGGAGGGTGCATTGCTCCTATCCTAAAGTGTAATAGTTTGAAAGGGGATATATGGGATATCGCAGGAGGTGCCCATGGGCTTACTTTGGAGCGATCTGGGAAAAACCATAAAAAACCCAGATCAGAATGGTCGGAGTGATTTGTCGAGAATTACTCCTGTTGAATTTTAAGTTTACTCACCCGGTAAAGTCTTTCCTACTTCCATTCCCTAATCGCTCGTGAAAAAAAAATGAGTATCAGAAATGAATCAGTTCTGGGCCATGATTTCTCCTATTTTCGCGGTCGTTCCTAGATATGAATGTTGCATTGCGAGCAATATTTGTTTGCTGTAATTCATAAATAAATCAGTCTCGAAATTTTTCGATTACCATCCGTCGAGAGCAAACGCCTTCGGTGTTCCAGGTCTTCCCAACCTAACTCCTTCAACATCGTACTTACTGCTTTCCCTCCAACTATATATACCTGTTCACGAATCGGGCGGCTCTTCCTTTGGACCTTCTCCAATGCCTCCATTAACCCATTTTGATGGAGATCCCAATACAGAACAACAATATTCTAAGTGAGGATGTTGGTGTGGGTTGGAAGGATATTGGTCGAAGAATTAGGAATAGTGCATGGAAGAGAAAAGATAACTCTGACCACAAGCTGACACTCTATTTCAGGCATACGGGTGTGGCAAATTTTCCTTTTGTGAGTAAGGGTGTCAGGGATTGGAATGAATTACCAAGGGAGGTGATAAATAATTTATCAAAAACGCTGGTTGAATTTAAAATTAAAATTAGTAAATGGAAAAGATAGATGGGTACGGGAATGTTACACCAAAATTATATAATACATAATAATATAGACGCCAAGATCTGACTCGGACATTGAAGAATAAATATGGTGATATTAAAAGAACACAGAAGTTCAAATACCTTGGTGAAAATTTGACTCCAAATGGTAATGAAAAGGCTGCAGTTGAAGATATTGCGAGAAAGATGAAAACAGCTTTCAGGATTTGTTAAAAGACATACAAATCGAAATTACTTTCCCATCAGGCGAAATACAAGCACTATAGTACGGTAGTGAAGCCAAAGTTTTTATACGCAGCAGAAACGCTAGCCATAAAGGGATTGACGGAAATAGAAAAGAAAGAAAGAAATTTTCTAAGGAAAATCTTGGAACCAAAAAAAGTGGCAGGAAGCGAATTTAATTTCCGTTTGAGATCGAACGAAGAATTGAAGAATAAATTTGAAAGGGTGTAAAACACAATTAAGAAAAGGAGATTAGCTTTCTATGGACATATGACGAGAATGGAACCAGAAAGAATGGCAAAGGAAATACTCAACTTTCGAGAGAACAGGAAAGTTTCGTGTGTGAAGGAGGTCCATCAGGGTCTAAAGAGATGTGGAATCAGCATGGAACAAACTAAAGGCAGGAAATTATTAAGAGAAAGGATCTGACTGAAGAAAAACCAATCAAGAAAAGGAGGGAATTCTCAGAGGAAGAAAAAGCAAGTGTCAGCCAGAGAATGAAAGAGTACTGGCGACGGAGGAAGGAAACTCAGAAGAGGAAATGAAGTTGCGTAATCGTAGTCCATAGATGGCGAAAAAGGGGGGGAATAAGAAAGCAATAAATAGTTGACATAGGAAATTGCCAACGGAGCGTGCGTTCCATGACAACTACATTCAATTCACCTGCTATCACAATTTTGCTTGCATTTATTAAAAAGTCCATTGAGCTTCAAATAAATGAACTATTAATTCAAGCTATAGGAGTGTGTTTTTCTTTCGATATAGAGTTGAGCTGGCTTGTTCGACTCCAAATAAACACGGCCGCCAATTATAATACTAAGAGATTTGCTATAAAGATATTTTATCTGACGGAACTTCAAGTCAGGTACACTGTAAGAATAAAATATGTAGATTTCTAAACTCACTTGTGTTAATTAGCTGAGATACCAGCAGTAAATTACAGTGCTAAAATCGGGCAACGTTCCAAACAGTAAGATTCCAAGGCTAACTTTGACGTCGGGTAACTACACAATTTCTCATTATGCCAACCATATGTATGTACCTATTCAGTACTGTACTTAATGATGCACATGTAGTACACACCAATTAATCATAAGTCGATTGTTCAAGTATTTTTTTTTTTGCTTGTTAAACTTCTGTTCGTCTTTTTAACTTAAGAGCATAAGGATGTTTGCTTATACGATTATTGAAAGTTCTTATCTTTTTCAAATATCCCCACACTTCAAATATTTATTGTTAATATCAGTTTCACTAAAAGGACATAAAGGCAGCTTAGCTTCTAGGGACAAAAGGACGCTTCGCATCCGTTCTAATTGTATGAACTGGGGCATACGAATCGTACTTGACCTCATTTTGCACAGCAGAGTGTTACGCAAGTGTCAGACACCTGCTCTAGAGTACGAAAAGAAGTGAATGTTGATGATTCAGTGACCTTAATATGGCCACCGACCAGAGTCTATCTGTGTGAGTCGTTAGAAGTTCTCAGACTGCAGTACAGCCACTGAGTCCAGCGATATCGATCCGTGATAACATTGGACTTACAGATATCTTTTCGTTGTTGAACTAGGCTATGAGTTCAAATACTAAATTAAGTAGCTTCGTGTGGTCTTGGTGACAGAGTTTCAATTTGTCGCTCATTCCGCCTCCGTCGTGGTTGGACCTACAGTTTTATTTATTATTTTGGTATAATTGCGATGGAGCTAACACTGCGGTGTAATTCCCTAGTCATTTAATTACCCATTTTATATTATTTTTTAAAAATCTCTTCTATAGTTGCAGTGTTAAATTCGTCCCCCATTTACTTTTCCAATTACAAATTTTAATTTTAAATTCCTTAAGCATTTTTGGTAAATTATTCATCACTTCACTCGGTAATTAGTTCCAAAATCTAACACCCTTACCAACAAAAGAAAATTTCCCCACTCTCTTATGCATGAAATCGAGCGTAAGCTTGTGGTAATGGTCGCCTTTCCCCTTCCATGCATTATCCCTCCAAGCCCCATCACCAACATATGCCCTGCACATTCCCAGCACTCTCTTCACCCTCCTCCTTTCCTCCAATGAGTCCCAATCCAGCTCCTTTATCATATCAGTTACTAAGTCCTGCGATAATTTTCACAGACATATCTATCTGCTCTTCTTTGCACACCTTCCAACTCCTGCATTTGATAACCAAAATATGGATCCCAAACTACACCACCATATTCCACCAATGGTTTGACCAAAGTTTTGTAACCCAACTCCCTAACTTCTCTGGTACAGCCTTTCATCACCCGTTCCAGTAAATGTAGAATTTTGTAACCTTTTCCTACCACCTGCCTCATGTGCTCCACCGAATTGAGTTTATCAAACATTATGCCTAGATATTTACACTTCAAGCTTTCAACAATTCTGACCCCACCCTATAATCGTAATTAACCTTTTGCATTAACAAACATACAATAACAACTTGGCCGCCCGGGCTGATTATAAATAAATTATCTATGATTTGAATAGCCCTATTACATTTACAATTGATAAATAACTATATTTAATCTTAATAATTTGAATATTAATCTGAATAATAAATATGAATATATCAGGTCGCATCCTATATATTCATTGGAGGATGACACTGTCATACTACAACCAATATCCCTCCAAGTCCCATCACCAACATTCCCCAGCACTCTCTTCACCCTCCTCCTTTCCTCCAATGATCTTCCCCCCAATCCAGCTTCTTATCATATCAGTTACTGACTGGTCCTGTGATAATTTCCACAAAAAAATCTAGCTGCACTTCTTCGCACACCGTTCCAACTCCTGTATTTGATAACCAAAATTCTGGTCCCAAACTACACCACCAATATTCAAGCAATGGACTGACAAAAGTTTTGTAACCCAACTCCCTAACTTCTCTGGTACATCCTCTCATCACCCTCTCCAATAAATGAAGGATTTTGTAACCTTTTCGTACCATCTGCCCAATGTGCTCTGCCCAGTTGAGTTTGTTATCAAACGTTTAACGTGGAATCCGAACCACGGGGTGTCCTGGTGTAGCTCATATAATGAAACAGAACTCTTAAAAATGATTGGCTGCACGGAGTCAGTTAAGGCATGGCTTCACTGCTGCCGCGTCATGTGAGTTGATGGGATATTCCGCAATATCACGTGACGGGCGTAAAGTGTACTGTGACGCTGTTTAGTGTGGTTGCACACTGAAGTCACGGAACTCGCGGGAGACATCACGTTTTCATTTTCTGTTCGCTGAGGACTGACGTTAAGCTACGTCCATACTTGGATACTTATGCCAGAACTCTTTTTTTTTTTTTTTTTTTTTTTTTTTAAATCTGCTTAACGTCTCTCTAACAGCGAGGTCTTTAGAGACAGGAAAGGATGGGGGACGAGGAATGGAAAGGAATTCGGCCATGGCCTTTTGAAGGAAGCATCCCGGAATTTGCCTGGAGTCATTTGGGAAACCATGGAAAACCCAAATCTGGATGCCCGGACGGGGATTCGAACCGCGGTCCTCCCGAATGCGAGGCCAGAACGCTAGCCGTTACACCACCACACTCGGTGCCAGAATTAGTATTGGGATTTATTGATTTGACAAGTCGCGGCACTTTACCTCATGCAAACTGCTCATACATTTGACAATATTGGAGTCTCATAAAAGTCGTTCATACATTTTGTATATGCAATTTCACCTTTGACTTGTGTGTCATACACGGGCATGCGCATTAGCCATATTTAACATAGCCAAAAACTCAAACGCGGAAATTAGTGATATAAACCATTGTTCTTCGCTCTGTTTATGTCATTAGTCCTTTCATTAACATGACATTTTTTTTTTTTTTTTTGCTGTCATCATTCTTTCGATTGGGTTGATGCAATCCTCCATCCCTTCCTATCTTGTGCTAACCTCTTCATCTCTACATATCCCCTGCAGCCCACGTCTTCAGTTAACTGCTTCATATATTCTAATCTCTGTCTTCCTCTACAGTTCTTACCTTCGACTGTTCCCTCCACCAGCAAATTAACTAATCCATCATGTCTCAAAATATGACCTACCAGCCTCTCTCTTCTTTCTGTAAGCTTCTTCCACAAGCTTCTTTCCTCACCCATCATTTCCAAAACTCGTTCATTTCTTACTTTGTCTGTCCACTTAATTTTCTGTAGCACCACATTTCAAATGCTTCAATTTTCCTTCTTTCCGGTATTCCTAAAGTCAATGTTTCGCTACCGTAAAGTGCTTTGCTCCTCACATAGAGTTTTAAAAAGTTTTTTCTAATTCCTAGATCAATATTTGAAACTAAAATATTTCTCTTTTTCATGAAGGCTCTTTTTCTATGACATAAGCACCTTGTATTTCACGCATAGAGAGGATTTTTATTTATTTATTTAATTTTAGCTCATAGACCTATAAAGATCACGCAAAACTTAATCATTTTCTGTCTGAGTTTCTTTTGCCATTCCAGTATGCTCGCATCCGTTTACTGAAGGCAAGTTTTATCTCTTCTGTCCAAGTTGCACCTGTCTTTATGGCTTTTATTTCTGGTATGATTACCCAGTTGTCTATTTTTTGTCTGAAGATTTTGTGATATAGGATTTCTGATCTCTTAATATTTGATTTTTCCAGGTCTTGTATTACTTGATCGAACCAGCTGTTAGGCATTTTTAATGGTTGCATGAGGTCGAATATCTGCTTAGTTAATCTGTGATCTGACATCCTGTAGATGTAACCGTAGAACTTTAGTCTGCGTTTTCTGATGCCGTTGACTATGTTTGACTGGGACTCTACTGTTTTTTTTTTTTTTTTTTTTTAAATTAGTCTGTAGCCTTCTTCCCTTTTGGGACCTCCAATAACTTTCCTGATGATTCTTCGTTCTGTATGTTCTCGATGTCCCTCTTAGTGTTTAGTGTGAGTGCTTCTGTGGCGTTGGATTTTTATTATTATTTTTACCATTATCTACGTTTTTCCCCTATTTAAGTAACATGTTAGCGCAGACAATTAAAAAAATCCTTCTAATACGATGTCTTAACAATTCAAACGACCAGCATCAAGCAGATTTTGATACTTGTGTATACTGATGTAAATGCAAGGTTCATACTCACACAAGACAGCGCGGGGCCCGTAGGAAATGTGAAGAAGAGGCCCTTGATTTTTTCCGTCCGTGTGACAAATGTAGAGCTAAAAAAAAAAAAAGGTCGCCCATCTGGCCTAGGTGCGGGGCCCTCTAAGAGGCGGGCGCGAGGACCGCAGCATTTGCTACCTCCTACTGCGTGGTTAATCCGGTACTCTGCGGACAAGTATCGATACAAGTTCTGATACAAATCCCCATACATGCTCTGAATTTTTGCTAGACGTAAATGTAGCCATTGTTTTTTGATTTAGTATTAACAATTGACGAGTTGCTGATTGGAAAAGTGAGTGAGCATGAAAGTTTATATAATTGGTTCCCAAACTGGAGGCGCACCACATCCAGGGAAACACGAACACATGTCAGGAGGGGGAGGTAATAGCTTCTCCGCCTGTGTGGACGATACTCTAGCTTTACAACGTCGGATGTACTATGTCTCCTTCACCGCCTCTTAGAGATGAAGCCTTTATTCTAACATCACAATTGTAGTGAGTTTCATCTGATATAAGATTTTTTGTCATTTATTCGCCGGGAAAGTCTGCATTCACATATGATATAAAATAGTTTTTTTTTGCTGTCATCAGTCTCTCGACTGGTTTGATGCAATCCCTCCATTCCCCTTCCTATCTTGTGCTAACCTCTTCATCTCAACATACCCCTTACAACCCACGTTCTCAATTCACTGCTTTATATATTCTAATCTCTGTCTTCCTGTACAGTTCTCACCTCCAGCTGTTCATTCCACTAATAACGTAACCAACTATGTATGTCTCAAAACGTGACCTACCATCCTGTCACTTCTTTCTGTAAGACTCTTCCACAAACCTCTTTCCTCTCCCATCAGTTTCAAAACTCGTACTTTATCTGTTCACTTAATTTTCAGCATGCTCCTTTAGCACCACATCTCAAATGCTTCAATTTTCCTTCTCTTTTGTATTCATAAAGTCCATGCTTCACTGCAATAAAGTGCTGTGCTCCACACATAGTTAGTGTTAAGTATTTGCAACTCTGAAAACGTAAAATATCGGTGGAGCCCTGTAATTACTCGATGCAGCGAGCTCTCCAAATAAAAACCTATTCTGGCAAATACGATTTTAACAAAAAGGGTAACTTAATATTTTCGGTCAAGTGTTATAAAGCGTATCCCAGCATATCATTGCAAACGCTGCGATTTTATTCACTTTTTTTCAAGCAATTATTTGTGAGAAAGAGAGTTCAGCACCTGCTGAAAAAAAAAGTATCGATGCTAACTCGATATTGCTAATAATTTATACTGAGCACTTTATAATATCCAACCAAGAATAGAGAATCTTACAAAAATAATTGTAAACTCACCGTTCCTATTGATTTGTTTTCTTATTTGTACTTTTTTCAGTAAATTTAAGTTTTTTTTTTGCTTTTTAAAAAAATTGAAATTCTTAATTTTATAAGCAATAAAAAGTAAATATATTCGATTTCATACTTCATTTTTTTTACCTGTTTAGTAACAAAATTGTGGTGGGGGGAGGCGAGGGGAAGGCGTGGGAAATTTTCTTTTGACAAAAGGAGGGCGTGTATCGAATCAATATACCAAACAATCAGCTTGGGACGAAATTGAAAAGGCGTTAACAATATCAAGCAATTTCAATTTCTTTTATTTTTTCTGCTGAGGATTTATACTTCACTGTTCAGTTGATGCTATTGTACTGTTAGAATATTTCTACCATAGACGATGTTCAACTATAAGAATATTTCTTACAAAGATAATGCGAATTTCGGGTTTTTTTTTTTTTTTTTTTTTTTTTTTTTTTTTTTTTTTTTTTAAATGTAGCGATGTTGCAATTGATAAACACAAAATAAACATTTCTATTGTTACATATATTTCTCTTTTTTAATCGCAACATGTATGTAAGCAAAGAAATTCTACATTTATTTAAGGAAATCAGTCATCAAAGATTTCAAAAACAATATATTAAATAGACAACCCGTGCGAAAATTTGGCGAATAAAATGCGATGAATAGTGAGGTTGAATATGATGTCACCAAAACTTAGTCATTACTCTTCATACTCCTACTTCATTTATCAATTTTTGTTAGAAATCCAGGGAGATAAATGGCTCGAAACACAAAAAAAGTATTTTAGAAATATTGACATTTTTGCCCTTTAAGGGTCGAATTAAGAAAAGTTCCTTTCTTAGAATATAATGTTACCACGGCGGAGACCTTAGTCTTTAATATGATACCTCATTTATCTATATCGGTTATATATCAAGGGAGTTAAATAACTCGTGACACAAAAATGCGTTGTAGAACCATTTATACTTTTTCCCTTTAAGGGTTGAATTCCAAAAACTTCTTTCTTAAAATATTATGTCACCAAAGCTGAGACATTATTCCTCATAATGTTATTGATTTATCGATTTTGGATAGATATCACGGGAGATAAGTGGCTCGAGATACAAAAAACGAATTTTAGAAAAATTGACATTTTTGTCCTTTAAGGGTCGAATTACGAAGAATTCCTTTCTTAAAATATAATTTTACCACGGCGGAGACCTTATTCTTTAATATGATACCTCATTTATCTATATCGGTCAGATATTAAGGGAGATAAATCGCTCGTGACACAAAAACGAATTGCAAAAATATTGATACTTTTGCCCTTTAAGGGTCGAATTCCGAAAATTATCTCTCTTAATATATGATGTCACTAAAGTGGAAATTTTAATCTTTAAAATGATACTTCATTAAACAATTTCAGATAGGTATCCAGGGAAATAAATGACTCGTAACACAGAAAACAGCATTTTAGAAATATTGACATTTTCGCCCTTCAAGCAGGGGCGTAGCTACTATGAGGCTAGGCGGTGCAGTGCACCGGGGCCCCTACGCTCAGGGGGCCCCCAAGCATACCTCTAGGTGCCCCAAAGCACAGCTCAGAGGCCCACGAGTCTTCATGGCAAACTGGCGACCTGTTTTTTTTTTTTTTTTTAGCTCTACAGTCGTCTGAGGGGGCCCCCTGAGACATAGGGAGCCCCTCACTAAGGGCCCTCTCACTGCTCATGGGACCCTTACCAGCAACACAAAGCAAGAAAAAGGTCTCCCATCTGGCCTGAGGGCCCAAAATAATTTTTTTGCACCGGGGCCCTTGTTGACCTAGCTACGCCACTGCCTTCAAGGGTCGAATTCCGAAAACTTCATTTCTTAAAATATGATGTGACCAAAGTGAAGACAATAAGCTTTAAAATGACACCTCATTAATTGATTTCGGTTAAGTGTGAAGGAAGATACAGGCTTGTGACAAAAAAATACCTTATAGAAATAATATATTTGACATTTAGATTAATTATTAATTTCTGCCCCTAAGCACTCTGTTGGATTTACAGATTACAGTGCCATCGTCAGAACTATAACATTTATTGAAGTTCTCTGCAACCTGAAAAGCTTCACGAGTGTTAATCTCAATTAACGATTCAGTATCTGATTCAAACGTATTCTGGGCGCACGGCATGTTGTAGAGGCTAAAGGATGCTAGAACAACTTAGTCTTTGCACTTCAAAATGTCTCCATTACAATCGCCAACGCGCATCTAAAATTCCAAAAGCATTTTATGCTACGCGCTTTGCCTTTAACAATCCATATTTAAATATTCTTTCCAGACCAAAGAGCTAGTTGTTTCATCTTTGGAAACATACACAAAATTGTATTCAATACAGTCACGGGACGTTATAGGGGATTCTACGGTATCCGTTGTGGTGGGTGCCTTGGTGGGCAAACCACGTTACAATTATATTTCATACCTTTATGATTAATAATTGTGGATTTTTAATTTAATTTTTATGAAGGAGTGAAAATTATTAATTTTGCAAGAATCTCGACGTTAGTTGGAATTTAGGAAAAATTGTCACAATATGACATTTATTTTCTTATCACTGGCGATTACAAGTCTGAGCGAATTTACCGTTAACATTAACACAAATTGGCAAAATCATAAAAGCAACGCTCAGAGTTACAATTAGCCGTCATGAGCAAGCAAACAATTATATATTTACTTTTAAATATATCTCAGAATCAAAATGCAAGAAATAATGACAACTGGGAACAATGAAAAATACAAGTTATGACTACCTCAGACAAAGGCATCATAATACTGTGACTTTACAGTTAAAAAGAAATCATGGGCGCCAGAATGAACAATATATCATTCGAAAATAACTAGTTCTGGCAAATTATGCCGCTAGCTCAGGGGTTTTTTACAATTACAAAGTGAGAACATGGACCTATCCTCTCAAAGTCGCTTACGGGTTCTGTTTCACGGAATGCACAATCACATGGCTTGGTCGTAATCAATTACCATTGTAGTTCTGCGTCTGATGTCTGTGATGAGTGTAGCGGACCCACGATATGTGAGATTATCTCACAAGTCGGCTATAGGCATCTCTGGTCTGGCAATGCGCATCATCGCATTACCGGCTGTGTTGCGGTGATACGCTCGCTCCAGCAAGGCAAGCTGCAGTTAGCGAAAGAAGTCAACTTTCCAAGTCAACCTCAGACTGGTGCGATCGAAGTTAGAATGTCAGCTCCTCGCTCTTCGGTCCACGAGGAAACTTCTTGCTCCGCCCATTTGTAGTCTCGAAGCTCACATACAACAAAAATTCCCAGGATTTTGAGTTATACGCTCATTTTGATTGGACCTTCAGGTCGGCACCTAATGTCACGTGATATCCTCGATATGTGATTTGGCCAAAGAATCCAACAGAGGTCGGACATATTCGGCTAAGTTCGCCGGGCGAGAGAACATTCGGGTTTCGGACGGCAGGCTTTTCCCGCTCGGTGAGTGACCCATCCCCAGGGAGCAGTGTGTGTGGTCTGGCAAATCCCAAATCCGCGACTTCCTGTCGCCATGGCTCGAAAGACCAAGATTAGCTTCTAGCCTACATAGCTCAATAACTCTTTAATATTCGCTTTGCTACGATACACTGTATAAGTTCACCATTTCATTACAGTCCTCACTTGGAATCTTGCGTACTTTATAAAATTACAACAAAAATCTATTCACGTGGTCGCCCAAGATTTATGTAAATTACTCTTATATTATTACATATATAATAAAAAATGCACCTTGTAACGTGGCGACAGCGCGGCTCGTTACAATATGGCCGGCCGTTGGTGAAAAATGAAAATTATGGTACAATAATTTTATTTTTAACTACCTAATTCTACCTCCATTGTGACTCAACAAAAAACTGAAGCATTTTTTACAATCACATAAATTTTAAATGTGATTCCAAGAAACCATCGGTATTCCTGCCTTGTAAGGTGAATTTATAACGGGAGCATATGTCCTTTTGGCCGTCTTACAATTCTTTACAAACAGAAGCACGTGAATTCAGGTAGCCTTCCCAAATACAAAGTTAAATTAAACACAATACTAAAATATACATGAAAAGAAATTATTTACATACATGTTTAAATAATAATCTTGAAAATAACTTGTATCAAATCTTATCATTAAATTAATAAAATGAAACACATTAATAAAACAAAACATTGTCAGAACACTTATGCAGAAAGTGGTTGAACTATACATTGTATTTACAATTTAGCGTGATGTTTTACTCATGTGCATAAAAATAATTCTGCCTTCAACAAACATCCCTATAGATGCTAGAGGTGAGTGTAAAATATCTCATTACATTGCGCGGTTTTAATCTCAAAACAACGGAATAGTTTAGTCGGATTCGGTGACGTGATTTGCGTCATGACCGACGGTTAATTGAACAAGCATTTCAGAGAGACGGTGTGTTCGTGTTCATGGTCAAATATCACTAACTGTAATCTTAGATTTTAATGACGTGGCATTTACTTATAATTCAACGTGGTGTGGAATGAACGATGTAAGTACATGCTTTCGTTTGTTACGTAAATTATGAACCTTACTCGTTGAATGTTAGGTGGTCTCCTAATTAGTCTTTCATTGGTCGACATCTCTAACTTGTAATATACCATCTGTGAAGTGATTGCGAATTTCATGGCGAAAGGAAACTGTATTTGCTCATGGGTATATGTAATGGAATTTCTATAAAATTTACCATTCCCATATGAGACATTATACACATTATGCGGTTTGACGTGAACTTTCATCATCGTCAACCAAAGTCGCTGCAGCATCTTTGGCATACAAGCGGACCCGAAATATAACCATTCCGCACATAAAATTGAATGATAATGAATAGCGCAACTATCATTCCTCAGTAACATTACGATTCCTTCACAATGGGTCTATTGATGACTCGAGATTATCTCGACATTCAAAGAATAAAATATTTCTCTTTATTTAGGAGTTATTATAATACTCTTAACATGTCCGTATACTCCACGTTTTATGCCGAAAATCCATCCCAGTTAGCGAATATTTTCTTTTATACACTTATGCTTCTTTTAGCTTGTATGAAAAGGTCGTAAGCTTTGTGCACAGAACGGTTCGCTCTCAGGTTTTCCGTTTGCCAATACAAAGCAATTTTGAGATTTCACGCTAGCAGAATACTACAAATCTATATAAAGCACAAATATAAACTTTGAAATTATTTTCGTTGAGTGCACACAATCCTGAGCTAAATGTATGCTGTCCAACAATAGTTTTAATCTAATTTACGGAATACTATACAATTTACAGTAAGGGTACGCGAAATACCGCTAGAACGAGGCGTGAAACTTTTGTTTTCTTTCCCATTCATTCTTGGGTATGCGCTACCTGCCAGAATTCTAGGAACCTGCCGGTTGAGTTCAGCTGCCTACCTGCGCTAATGACCTCAGCTGTTCGATGGTAGCTGTCCCCAGCTCTTTCGAAACCGTTACTTTGTATGAAATGGCTTTAAGTTCCGGGCGTTATGAGGCCCGATCTCGGTTTGTCCGTCCGTCAACAAATAACAATTCTTCGAGATCACTCTGGCCACCAAATACGGCCAGAAATATAGCATGAAAAACTTCGATATCACCAATAATCTTATCGTTCACGTCTTCACCATCTGTGCAATTATCATATACAAAATTCCCTTTTTATTGAAGTTAGCATCAAAGATAATTACTTTAACTTGCAAAGTTAGCTGAATTATTGATTGATATATCCCGTAAATAAAGTTTTTCCCTTTTAGCCTTTACAAATGCAGTCGCCTTTAACTTTTTGCTCTTCGACTTCGCTCTATCGTTAGCAAAATAACAGCAAGGTATTGTGAAAGCTATCCTGTGTATCTGTAATCCTTCAACTAATTTCTGTGATGACCAAATTTGAACAAATCTTTCTGGCAAGGTTTCGTGTTCTATAGGGCATTATCTATGGCACGTTAGCCACCCTTTACAGATAGACACAAAAACAAAGAAGTAAAATACAGTTGATGAGATAACTTGCGATCTTCGATCAACACAGACAAAGCGATATTACGCTCGCTGTACACTTCTGCTCAGAAAAGATATAATGCAACTACCTAAGGTAAAATGTTACATCGAACTCATGCATCACAAAATGTTGAAACCCTTTTCGTTTATGTCACAAAATACATCTTAGAAAGCATATCACAATATTTGTATCGCTGTCAGATTCATTGTGATTGCGAAGACAAGAAATTGTGGTTGCTAATGGCGCTTCATTTTCCGCGAGTGCGTATCAATTTATCTGGCTCAGGAAAACATTTAATAATCCAGGATTTTTATCAAATCACGTCCACTTAACAGCGTGAAAGTCAAAAGTGACTATTAATCATTTCACGTGGACATAATATAAAGTTCGGAATAGCGAAATAAGCATTAAAAATTCCGAATATGGAAATATCCTAAGTAGCTTTAACTGTAAGTGCAAATTTGGCTAAGTTGGAATTTTTAATTTTCCGCTTATCTAATCTTTCCAGCAAAACAGATGGTTTAGACTAGCGAAACTGGCATCGGCGTTTTTTCAAGCATGATAATTTCGGTAAGGCGTCTAACCTTAAAGAATGTATATTGTACTGTACATTTAAAATTTTTTATGATCCAAATCGGTCAATTCATAGTCGGCCTTTTCGTCATTGTATTTGGCATGCTACACGACTTGTTGAACAATGCCTACAAGACGAATTTGAGACGTCCATGGATCTTTCTCTGGAAAATAATTCTGCGTCGCGAATATTCGTCTTTACTGCTTTCAACAGGATTTCGAAGGACGTAGAAGCCTGGGCTTACAAGGTCACAGACGTTCGGCGGTTTGTGCCCGACAGCTAATGACATTCCTGGAACAGGTATAGTGTCCGTCGACCGACCGTACTCACTAACGGGTCCAGCTGACAATTGCGTCTTTTCTGACCGCAAGGAATGAACAAATTGTGTAGTGTTCCACACAAAGTTACGGACAGAAAAACTCCATGCGATGTTGATAGGCTGCAAATTCTGAGACTGATTTCGCATTTCTGCGAGGATTGAAAAACTTGCCGACTCTTGTCTGACTTTCAAGAACGACATGTATTGTACATCTTTCACCTCCTGCCCTACAAATGTCTTATGCGTTACTGAAAGTTTGCACTTAACTGTGGATCCAAGACAACTGAAATTGTTGTGTTTCTTGATTTCAGATATTTTTTGGTACAAACTGATAATTTCACTGACTAAGAGTTGAGTAGTGACTTTAACAACCGACTCACTCGCAGTCTGTAATATCGCATTCGGAGGATTTTGTGGAGGACTAAAATTACTACGTTCGGCTTCCAGAAATTCGTCCAGTGACAATTTCAACTCGGTTTGTGCCGTCTTAACGAGCTCAACCGAACTTGCCACGGCAGTCATCTCTGAGCTAAGTTTTCGGATGTTTTGTTCGCTTTGGTCTTTGACCTCTTGAACAAATTCCGAAATTTGCCCTAGGTTTTGGCCGTTCTCGTTTCGCATCTGTTCAATGGACAGGTCGGTGGCGTCAAGTCTTTTGGATAATTGTTTGTTGGCCGTTTGCAAAGAAGCACAGGTCGGTTTTACTTCTTCTGTGTCCCTTTCCAGCTTAGAAACAATTTTAGTTATTTCAGACTTGAATTCAGATATTTCTTTTGTGACCTCAGAACGGAAGGTGGTTAATTTTTCGTCCAAATTTGTTAATATCGCAGCTTGCGAATCAAAACTCTGCCTAAGCAAATCCGAATTTCTCTTATTTTCCTCCTTTTGTGAATTAATTTCCTGCATTAATTGTTGATTCGTGCTCTTATTTTCCTCCTTTTGTGAATCAAAACGCTTGTTTAATTCCAGAAATTGCTGGCTACTTTTCTGGCTCGATTGCTCTATTGCAGCCATCAACATGTTTAGTATTTGGGATGATACGGGTGGTGATTCTACAGGAATTTGGGTCATTTGTTGTGTCTGTTCTGAATGTGCGGGAGTATTCTGTGTCGTCTCACCGACAGGTGAAGGAAAATTTTCCATATCTTCCTGTGGCGACAAAGTAGACTGCGAACTATATGAGTGGGTCGGAACTTCAGAAATTGCGTGCCCCTCGCCTGCAGCCAATATTTCGCTTTGTTCCGTTAACTGAACCTGATCGTTCATGATTTCGGGAGATTTTTGTCTATCAGACTGATCTTCCATATCGAAATCTTTTATCGTACGAGATCGTAGCTTCATATGAACACACAACGAATGAATTTACACCGCAATTGTGCAATGACGAAATCTAGATTCACTAACAACAAAAATACCGCGAATTTCAATACACACAAATACATATACCCCTCCAAAATACAGCAAGAGAAAAGCAACGATGAATCATGCAACACAACACCATGAAAGCAGACTTACTTTCAAACACATGGGCAAAACATGCGTGTCTTTAATTTTCTTAGCAGCTACCATGCATTAAGAAATCAACACTGACGTTACTCATTTAAAAATTTGAAAAATGATCACAAAATTGTTACAATACAAAGTGTATTGCATCTCAATTGAAATACATATATCAATTTCTTTTTAATGCGTTAAAACAAAAATGAATTTTATGCATTGAAACAAAAACGAACTTTATGCATTAAAATACAAGTGAAACACCAAAATAAAATCTTGTATGAATATCTATTGACTACAAGAATGATAAAACTGCCAAAAGCCATGTGCAACATTCCATGAAACTTTCTGAATTTGGGCTCCAAATTGTATTAATTTGAATTATGCCACCAAGTTCGCAGACATAAGTAGTAATGTCTCATCTGGCACCAGCGTTGGGCGACATTATGTTTTGGAATCTTGCGTACTTTATAAAATTACAACAAAAATCTATTCACGTGGTCGCCCAAGATTTATGTAAATTACTCTTATATTATTACATATATAATAAAAAATGCACCTTGTAACGTGGCGACAGCGCGGCTCGTTACACCGTAACGCCGCAATTTGATGACGGATTCTTATGTAACTCCACGAGACAAATCGAAAGTGAAGAATAAAATCTTTCAACATCTCGCTTAATTCTCGAGGTATATTGTCTCAAAATTGAGGTGGTTAGGTTGAAATGAGGCTTGGACCTAAAAAAATTTGCTAAAGTCACAAGAAATTACAAGCTGGACATGCACAACTGGTGTTTTGTTTTCTTCCTACTGATTGTGGTTAGGCTGAAATGCGGCCTGGACCAGAAGAAAAACCTCACTAAAGGCACAAGGAACTATACCTTTGAACTAATTTCTGACAGTCGATATCTCGAAAACTAAGCGAGATATAAAAAAGTCACTTTTCACTTTAGGTTTGTCTCGTCGAGTTACATAAGAACCCATCATCAAATTGCGGCTGCGCGGTTTTGATAGTGCTGGCATTTGCTTTACATCATGCCGATTTCTCTCGATCGTCCTACCAAAGACAACACATTTTAGCGTCCTCTGTTATTCAGTAGGGAAACTACAATGGGATCTCTCACGTCACATTATTGATCACTTAGAGTTTCACTTAAACACACATTTATTCCGCAGTTTCACGTACATAATATTGCACTTATATTTTTGCATAACTCTTCTTTCTGACAACTATTTAATATATTATCTTTTTGAAACTCAGTTCGCCTCTTCCATTACATCTTTCAATATTCATATCTTCTTTTACTGTATTTTTTTAAATTTTATTATTATTATTATTACTCTGCGATTCACTAAATGTGTGTGGTGGAGGGTGCATTGCACCTATCGAAAAGGGTGATGGTTTGGAAGGGATATAAGGGATATGGCAGGAGGCGCCCATGGGCTATTGTGAGGAACCATCCCAGCATTCGCCTGGAACCCAGATCAGGATGGTCGGAGTGCTTTATCGAAAGCTACTCTTGTCAGATTTTAAGTTTACTCGCCCGGTAAATCCTTTCTATTCCATTACCTAATCGCTCGTGGGAAAAATGAGTACAGAAATGAATCGGTTCTGGCCCTGATTTCTCTTATCTTACCTTCGCGGTCATTCCGAGATATGAATGTTGCTGGTAGCAATATTTGCTGGATGTCATTCCGAAATACGTCAGTCGTGAATTTCTCTTATTGTACCGCTTCTTCTGTTTATTATGGAGTCTGCTGTGGTCCGCTTTATTCCTTGCTGTTGAGGATGCTACAAAACACTATTGTTATTATTGGTATTCATGACAATTCGTACACACAATAAAAATACACGGATATTTTTTAAAGTTGGCGTGACGTATGTTCTTTATAACTTTTTTATAATCTCACTCAATTATAACTTTTACACCACTTAGTTATACCTTATACATGTATATATTAGTAACATTAATACATCAACATCTAATCATTACTTTTCCATCAAAAAGATAACGACAGCTACAACCGTCTCTCTCCCTCTCTCTGAGTTATATATATATATAGGTTCGGACACCCATAGATTCTCGTCTCCATCAACTTCAACCGAGATTACATTACACTGATCTATAGTGAAAGAAGTTTACTACATACCTGTATAAGTAGTAATAAAATAATAGTAGTTAATTTCACACATAAAACCTATGTATTAATGCTGTTATTATAATACCTTTGTTTCACACAAACACAGGAGGGGGGTGAAAATAGTCATGGGAGTTTACAAGGCATATGTTGGTGATAAGGTGTGCAAAGATATTAGTGTAAGAATTAAAAGTAATGCATGGTAGGGAACAGATGACCATTACCACAAGCTAGCACTCGATTTCAGGCACAAGGGTGTGGGAACATTTCCTTTCGCAGGTAAGAGATTGGAATAAGGTATCAAGAGAGTTGATGAGTAATTTACCAAAAACGTTGAAACAATTTAAAGTTGAGATTTGCAGAGGCAAAAGAAGGTGGATACATGAAAGGGCAAAAATGGATGTGTAGGGAAATTGCCACCGGAGCGTGCGCTCAATTAAATTTAAAATTGAAATACTCAATTTAATTCAAATTATTCCCTCAAACGGACTCAAGAGGGCCTGGCCCACTGAGATGGGAAGAGATCATTTGTGAAGACGTCAAAGATCTTGATTCCCTCAGATACAGACTTCAAACACACCGGGTTTACAATAAAAGCAGAACTTGATAACACACAAGACTGGAAAGGAAGAATACCTCATGAGGGAACACTGGGCAAAAGGGGAGGGGGGACAGGGGGAAAATGGTCGAAATAAAGTGGTCCATACCTAGCAGAAAAAAATTAAAAACAAAAATCTTCATGAGAACCTCTAAGGCTGCGCTTTAAGACTTGTTCTGTTTCTATTGGGCAACCAAGATTTTCGGAGTTGAAGGTGTACAATTATAATGACCATATTCATTAGATCATTAGTGCTATGTGAAATTTGTAATATGTATTCACTTTACAAAACTTTATGACATAGTTCTATGAATATTGTGCCTGCTGTTCGGTGTTGACGCCAAATGCCTTTAACAAACATAAAAATAAAAATCAAAAGTATTTATTTGTTTATTGCCCCGGCCCAATCTGCAGATACAAAGCATACACATTCGAATCGAATACTGAAAACACACATTACGTTTAGAATCAGTTCTTGTTCTCGGTATGTTTTACACTTAAAGGTAAAAAACGGCAATAGTGTACGAAATTCCTGCCCAGGACCTTCTCGACACAATGAATCATTCGTTTGAAAATACTCTTGCAATTTATGAAGTAGGTGTTATCTTGGTGCTTCCAATCAACTCGCGGTGTAACTTTCCGGGGCAAGTATTCGCGAAGTGAAAGTGTGTTTCTAACACAATGGAGTCCGCACAGGATAAAGACAACTTCTTAGGGGGCGTGCATAAACCACGTTGCTCCATTTGGCCTCCTGTGAACCCCCCCTCCCCCCCACGTAGCCCTTCGTGGCTTATGCCTCTACCCCCCCCCCCCCCCCACGTAGCACGTAGCTTTTTTCTCTTTTGATTCCAGAAGACATTTTGTACCGTTTTCTCTTGTCAGACTATTGTAAATTACATATGGACATAATTAACTTAGGGAAATAAATATATACATGGTGGTGTGAGTTCTGTTCCTCATTTTAATTGTGAAAAATGTTATGAAAGGAAAGCTAAGTGGCCTGACTCGGAACCCCCCCTCCCCCCACGTAGCCTTCCAGCCAGCCCCTCCCCCCCTCGGACCGAGCCACGTTGTTGGTGCACGCTCCCTTACGGAATAATCGAATCGACACAAAAGTTGATACACTAACTAAAAGGCTTGTTTTTTTGTTACAATTTTTATTCTCGGATTGAAAATTTCAACTCCAACAAGCAGAAAGGTTTTACACCAGGAGCGCAATTCTGTGTTAAATGCATTGCAGCAAATTTATCTACAGAACGTCGTGAAAGTATGAGTGATAGGGAGGGTGAGTAGTAAACGCTCGACTTTCGGAAGGTTTTATTTCTTTCTTTCTTGGGACTTCACGCTTCGTCAACGTCGAGGTCATTAAGAGATTGGGGGCAAGGAATTTAGGTGCGGCCTTTTGAAGAAATCTAACTCATACTACTGTAGTTGTGGACATTCAGGAAACAACTGAAGGCGGCGTTACTAAAACGGCGTTACACGCGCGTACTCTATGCGCAATTGGTTCTTACTTTCTATATACGCTTACTACTAAAGTAATTTGACATGAAATTACTTCAAAATTGGTTTTAAAATTTCAATACGTTACTAAAAATATCGTATCTAAGTTGACGGAATCAAGACGCTGTGACGTAGTGAAATGACTAAATTATAGGGGTTAACCTTCGCCACGTTAGCTAAGGAACATTAAAAATATAAACACGAAATTTTCTCCAGCCTTGAAACATTGCACGTTATCAAATGATTATAATTGCATTTTTCCGTAGTTGTTTTTTTATGATTTGTAAATGAAAATACAGTCTCTTAACAACTGTTATTTTATTCATATAACCTCAGACGCGTTTCGCCCTGGTGGAAAGAGGCAGCATCAGTAACTGTAAATATACATACATGGTGTTGTTAAGAAATTCGAATTATTTGTATACATGAATAACTATTTACAAAGTATAATCTACTTACGATTTTTTTTTATAGAAACAGTCACATGCTGGTAAGGAAAAAAAAATACACGTTATGTTTGTGTAGAGTCATCTTTGAGAAGTGAACTAACGATGAAAATCCTAGAGGTTTCTATCCTCAGAAAGAATATGCAAACACAATAATATTTAATTTAATTGCAATGGAGCACAGGCTCCGGTGGAAATTTCCCTACACATCCTTCTTCCCCCTTTCCTGCACCCACTCACAATTGCCCTCTACAAATTTTAACTTTGAATTCTTTCAATGTTTTTGTTAAATTATTCATCATTTCTCTTGGTAACTCATTCCAATCCCTGACACCCTTACCTAAAAAAGAAAATCTTCCCACACCCTTGTGCCTGAAATCGAGTGCCAGCTTGTGGTCAAGGTCATCTCTTCCCTTCCATGCATTACTTTTCATTCTTACACCAATATCTCTCTATGCCTCATCACCAATATAGGCCTTGTACATTACCATGACCCTCTTCATCACCCTCCAATGAATCTCATTCGAGCTCTTTTATCATATCTGTTACTGACTGCGTTCTGCGGTAATTTCCAGAAACAAATCTAACAGCCCTTTTATGCACCTTCTCTACCTCCTGTATTTAATCCTCAAATGTGGGTTCCATACTACACTACCATATTCAAGCAATGGTCTCACGGAAGTTTTGTAATCCAATTCCTTTACTTCTGTCGTACATCCCCTCATAACTCTCTCCAGCAAGTGCAGAATTATTGAATCCTTTTCCTACTACCTGTCAATTTGTCCTGCCTAGTTAAGCTTGTTATCAAATGTAATGCCAAGATTTTTACATTTGAAGTCTTCAATAATTGGTTCTATCCCTACCTTATATTCATAATTAACCTTTTGTTTTTTATTTGTGTATCTAATTAGCTGACTGTTCTTTGCATTTATCTTCATCCCATGTTTGTCAACCCAACTAGATATCCTGTCCAGATCACCCTGGAGCTGTTTGCAGTCCTCTACTTATTTGATACTTTTATATAGCATTAAGACATATACAAACAATTTAATTTCTGATAGTAAATAATCAACACGATTAGTTATTAGAATAATTAATAACAATGGTCCCAATACGCTACCCTGTGGCACTCCCATTTTTACTTACACTTCTTTTGAAACTGCATTTTCTACCCTAACTTTCTGTTTTCCATCTTTTAAAATTTATTTTAACCAGCAAATCACTTTCTCATCCACTCCAATGATTTTACCTTATTTATTACCGTTTTATGGCTCACTCTGTCAAAAGCCTTTGGAAGATCTGGTTCTACACTACCAATTTGGCCTCTCTTGTCCATTTCATCAGAAATATCTTGCACATATCCCACCAACTGTGATTCCCATGCATATCCTTGCCTAAAGCCATGTTGCCTACTTAAAAACCACTTACGCTCCTCACATACGTATAATGGGACAGACTGAATGAAAACAAATAAATTAGACTCATCTAGCGGACAATTATAACGAAAGGTTAAAAGTTCTCTGACGATGTGGGTCAACGGGTGCCTTACTAATTAGCGTTAACATTGAAAAATGTTTGGCGGGTATTTTCAGCACTGTAATAAAACGTTGTAATTGTTTTTAACCACAGATTTTCCTGGAAACCCGCGACACAGTAGCAGTCTTTTAAGTTGCACTTCACAGATGTGACTACGCATTCAGCTGAAGTGGTTCTGTACTGTTAGTTAAGCGAAAAAGAGAACAGCAACGAGAATGGAGAAAGCAGCGAGTGAACTAACAGACAAGACCGAACTGTAGTCCTTAACTTATGACATAATGAAGTGTCACAGGTGTGATGACAGTGGTGTGATGACAATGGCGTAATGAAGCGAGAAAGTCAGGGGCTGCTTGGAGCAACACAACTGCTCTCTTATGCTACTGAAGGTGTTTAAGATTGATGGGCAAACCGACAGTCTACAAGCCAATGGCGACCAATCAGCCACTATTGGTACCTCACTGTGCATGGGCTACAGTGCCGATAGTACGATGAGAGACTGATAGTCTGACAAAAACAATATTACCTCACCTACCCACCATGTCCTATGCAAGATGTGTCCTAGATACAACACTGATACCGCTAGTCCCACGTCTGAATTCTATGAGCGCACAAACACTGTACACTGTTGCACTCAATGCCATTAGGCCTTGTGTTCTGTTTCTAGAACGACAGAACAGCTGTGATCGGTGCGACTGTGATCAGTACCATTCAGAATAACAATATCCTGACTCGAGTTACAGGCAGTACTGCCAACCCTTAATTCTCGACTTCATACTGTTCTTTTCAACAGCTCTGGCTTATGAACCAATATATAAAATCCTAAAAATGCTCTTTGTGTTACTCGTTCCCACGAGTCAGAACTTGTTTCACAGGGGTTGGCTCGAGCCAATCGGTGGAAAGGGAGGTCTCTTGCAGCGTTCAGTGGGATTCCTCCAGCGCTCCTTAAATTCAGAATAAAATATTTCTGTATTTTCTTATTTCTCAAAATATACTCTCCCTCAATCTCACCCCACCAAAATACATTCCTTAATTAATTTCCATTGTAAATACTTAATTCTAAATCTTACAGTTCCTAATTATTCGCATTTTTATAGTTTTCGTGGTTCTGTCACATATGATGTCACATGATCCAGCACGTGTCTCATTTGTCTGCTGGTCTTCCTCTTCGTCTCTGATTATCTCTTTGGAAGCACTCCAACGCAGCACTCGCATACCTCCCCCACCCCCTTCTTTTTAACCATGTATTCCTCTTTTATATTAGCAATAAGGTCGGCGCACTGTTTCTTGTCTTTGACTTCTGTAACTGGTAACTGCAGCTGGGCGTAAGGCAACCTCCTGGGTTCTGAAGTCTTGCTAAGTAGGTGCTACTCTCGTCGCCCAGCGCCGTCACGCATTTCACGCGGTGCTCAGCCTGGAGAGTTCACTGGCACGGCGACTAGGGGTTGCCATCTGATCCGGCAGGTAGTAGTGTCGCAGCCCGCTGCCACCTGAGAAGGCTGAGCACAGGACTGCAGGACTTGCCCACCTGCTTTCCCACTGACACAACAGACCGATGGTCCTGATGGAACTCGAGATAACTACAACCACACTAAGGAGGTGACACACCGAACGTGAGATATATCACTCCACAATGACTAAGAGAGTAAATATACCTTGAGACAATAACCTCCATCAGATCTGCTTTGATAGCTAGCAACTCTAGGAGACAAGGAAGTGTTCCCTGACGTCTTTTCTACTGAAATCCAGCACTGATCTTCTCGTATTTCTATGTACATCTTCTCAGAAAGTCTCGTCTTTCTATTTACTGTTCTCGTATTTTTATTTATTTTACGTTGTCGTCGTAGTGAAAATACCTACTTAATTATTTATTGTAGTTTCTTCTAAACTTTTATTTCATTTGCTATGAGAAAAAAATAAACACAATTTCCGTTCCACATCATTCAGCTTCGCTAAATAAATAATAATCTAATGTGAATTAATTCCCTTTTTTATTATAATCTTATAACATCCTTAATCAGCTGAATATGTACAGGTTCTTTTCCACAGTAAGTTAAAATTCAAAGCGAACGCGACACGGCCTTCACCAAGCTTGTCTAGTCTTGATCTTTCTTCCTCTGTTTTATATAAACGTTTCCTTAGCTACCCATTTCACAGAGTAATTATTATAGTAGCCTGTTATATCACAATCTGTCGACTGTTCTTTGAGCTGTTCAGAGTTACCCTTTATTGATTCCTCTGAATTTCCAGGTCTAACAGCCGTAATTCAGCGCACCAAGACTCCACTCGTCGTATTTTTTTTTTAAATAACTAAATATACACTATACACTATAGTAGTGAAAAGTGAAGTGTTGCTGTAACAGTGTGTTTATGATGCGCGGTGTTGTGAGTGCAGGATGCGGGACCTGCTGGGCGCAGCAGCAGCAGCAACAGGTGTTCCGCAACAGGACGGCGGCGAAGAAGCCTCAGTCGGTGAGGGACCTCTTCTACACGCCCTCCTGCCTCGACCCTCCCGCCATCTGTCCTCACCGCAGGATACAGTTCTACCTCTACACCAGGTAAACACGTCGCCGTGCTAGTCTGCTTACAAACTATCACCTTCCACATCCTATCTATAACGCCGTGACGTCACGAATCCGGCAAGTCAGTAAAGTCCGGAGATATTCCCGCTCTCTAGCACAGCTGTACAGAAAACCGTCAACTATTAATTAATGAAAGTAACTGAATTGCAAAAATGTAACTTTTTAGGATATGAGAGAGACTATACTAGCTTTTTCCAACCAAATGTCAACCTCTCCTTCACGTGGTGCACCCTGTTTGCACGGACGAGGCTCTGGCGACTGAATGATTCCCGTTATAAGGAATCACCCACTGCCTGCCAACGGCCTCCGAAAGGAGGGCAGAAGAGCGGGGAGTTGACCAGGGCACCCTCTTGCCCTTGGGGCTGGAAACGGCCCCTAAAAGCGGGTGAGTCAGAAATGATCAACGGCATGGCGATGCAGAAGGCAACGCGAAACCACTGCATTAAAGACCCAAGGACACGTAACCCTCTCAAATTACATATATCATGATGGCTTCTTCCTGGGTAAAATATTCGGGAGGTAAAATAGTCCCCCAATCGAATCTCCGGGTGGGGACTGCTCAGGGAGGAGTCATCAGAATGGATAGAAATATTCTACTAGTCGGAGCGTGCAATGTTAGAAGTTTTAATAGGGCAGGTAGGTTAGAAAATCTAAAAAGGGAGATTTAACAACTTAAGTTAGATGTTGTTGGGATCAGCGAGAAGAAATGGAAGGACGCACAGGATTTCTGGTCTGGGGAACACAGGATAATTAGCACACAAGTTGTCAATGGAGAAGGATTTGTAATGAACAAGCAGGTAGGGAAACGGGTGAGTTATTATGAACTCTTTGGTGACTGGATTATTTTGATGAGGTTAGAAACTAAGCCCGCCCCAACAGCAAGTGTATATGCCAACGTCACAGGAAGATGACGACCAAATAGATAAAACATACACCAAAATTGAAGAGGAAGGGGAGGAAAATCTAATAATCATGGGTGATTGAAATGCGATAGTCGGAAAAGGAAAAGAGGGGAATACTGTAGGAAAATTTGGTATAGGAGAAACAAATGAGCGAGGAAGCAGGTTGTTAGAATTTTGTGGAAGATATAAGCTAGTAGTGGCAAACACACTGTTTAAGAACCATTCAAGAACATTATACACCTGGAAACGTCCTGGGGATACAGGCAGATATCAGCTAGATTATATCATGGTCAAACAGAGATTCAGGAATCAAGTTCTAGACGGTAAAGCGTACCCAGGAGCAGACATAGACTCTGACCATAATTTGATAGTAATGAATTGCAGGTTGAAATTCAAGCGAATAAGGAAGCAGCATAAGCAGAACAGACTGGAAGTGAATAAACTGAAACAATCTAGTATGAGAGAAAAATTTGCAGAAATGAGAGACTTAGGTCTAAGAAGTAACTCTGAAATCAGCTCGACCGAGGACGAATGGAATGCAATAAAGACCGAAAAATTGAAAGCAGGTAAAGAAACATTAGGATTTACGGAACAAGCTGCCCGAAAACTCTGGATCACAGAAGAAATTTTGGAACTGATGGATCAGAGAAGAAGGTACAAAAATGCTCATGGTGAAGCAGGAAGAGAGCAATACAGGCAATTTAGAAATCAAATAAATAGGAAAAGCAAAAAAAAAAAAAAAAAAAAATGGCTAGAAGAAAAGTGCGAAGAAGTAGAAAATAGGTAAAGTAGATGTTGCATATAGCAAGATCAAACAGAATTTTGGAGAAATGAAGAAAAGCGGTGCGAACATTAAAGCTGCCGATTGGAAACCTCTTTTAAGCTCAGACGATAGAGCTAACGGATGGAAGGAATACATTGAGAAACTGTATGATGGGGACGACTTGAATCGAAAAGAAAGACGATGTTAACATTGATGACTTAGGAGATCCTGTTTTAAGGACAGAATTTAATAGAGCTATGAATGACTTGAAAGCAAATAAGGCAGTTGGAATCGATGAGATCCCTGCAGAACTTCTTAAATCTCTAGGAGAAAAAGGAATCGAAAGATTATTCAAGCAGATATATAAAAGTTATGAAACAGGAGAAATTCCAGCTGATTTAAATAAAAATATCATCTTCACACTTCTAAAGAAAGCAAAAGCCGACAAATGTGAGAATTATCGCCCCATTAGTCTAACATCACATGCTTCAAAATTACTGACCAGAATAATATACAGAAGGATGGAAAGGGTAGTAGAAGAGATAGTAGGTGAAGATTAGTTTGGGTTTAGCAAAAATTGCGGTTCAAGGGAAGCAATTCTGTCTTTAAGATTAATACTTGAATGGCGGATCAAGAAAAACAAAGATACTTTTATGGTATTTGTTAATTTAGAAAAAGCTTTTGATAATGTTAGGTGGGACAAGATATTCAAAATTTTAAAGAAGTCAGGTCTAAAATAACGAGATAGAAGAATACTTTATATGAATCTAGTGGCTGTAATAAATGTAGAGAATCATGAGAGACATGCATCAGTTAAAAAGGGTGTGAGACAAGGTTGTAGTCTATCCCCGTTAATATTCAACTTGTATGTAGAAGAAGAAATAAAGAAAGTAAAAGAAAAATTTCCGTGTGGCATCAGTGTTCAGGGAGAAAAAATCTGTATGCTACGATTTGCTGATGACATTGTCTTGTTAGCAGAAAGGGCTGAGGATATTGAGAAGTTACTGAATGGCATGAACAAAATTCTGAAGGAAGATTTTGGACTGAATATAAACCAAAGAAAGACAAAAGTGATGAAATGTAGCAGAAATGATACCAATACTAGTAGATTAAATATAAAAATAGGATCAAAAGGAATTGGAGAAGTAAGTGAATTCTGTTACTTGAGAGTCAAAATTACAACCGATGGCCGAAGCAGGAATGATGTTAAAAGCAGAATAGCACTAGCAAAAAGAGCCTTCATGAAAAAGAGAAATCTTTTAGTTTCAAATATTGATCTAGGAATTAGAAAAAAAAATTAAAACCCTATGTGTGGAGCAAAGCTCTTTATGGTAGCGAAACATTAGTAATACCGGAAAGAAAGAAAATTGAAGCATTTGAAATGTGGTGCTACAGATGAATGCTGAAAATCAAGTGGTCTGGCAAAGTAAGAAATGAACGAGTTTTGGAAATGATAGGTGAGGAAAGAAGTTTATGGAAGAAGCTTACAGAAAGAAGAGACAGGCTGGTAGGTCGTATTTTGAGACATGCTGGATTAGTTAATTTGTTAGTGGAGGGAACAGTTGAAGGTAAGAACTGTAGAGGTAGACAGAGATTAGAATATATGAAGCAGATAATTGAGGTCGTGGGTTCTAAGGGATATTTAGAGATGAAGTGGTTAGCACATGATAGGAAGGGATGGAGGATTGCATCAAACCAGTCGAAAGACTGATGACAGCAAAAAAAAGAATGAAGCTACATACCTAGAAACTTAGGAAAGAAGGCTACCTCTTTGTGTTTATGTAATGGATTATTAAATTTTAAGTCGTCAGCTAGTCGAAGATGGTCGAGTAGCGTTAAAGATTGGCTATAATTATACAAGCCTAGTTTAAAGGACCGTCAAATATGATTCAGCTATGGTGGAAGTAGAAATTTGTAGTGGAAAAACTGAAAAAAAACGAATAGCGATTCATTATAATCTATTTTACTGAAGACTGAAATTTTCAGTGTTACGAAAAAGTTTTTAGGTAAAGTATAATTTAAAAAAGAACAGTTATTATTTGCTTGATAAATTTCGTGATTACCTACATTTCGTTGAAACTTTCTCCGGGTTTTAACAAACTTGCCTGTTTGTTATCGTCTGTCAAAAATATTCTCAGGTTACATTGTGACTCGGTTGCTGTAACTTCTACAGAGAATGCAGCGTAGACATAGGACGCTATTTTATTTACATTAATTTCTGCATCTAGTCGTCGTTAATAAACAAAAAAGCAACATATAAATTAAAACGAACGTCGCATTCTAATTTTTTGTATCTCTGCGTCTCATTATAATTTGTATCTGTGCTACACCACAGACAAATGCAGTTTAGCAGGCTTCGCAGTAACACTTTCATTCAACAATGCAAGTGCAGATAAAAACAAATTAGATTATTTATTTGAAATCTATACTTCCTTTTAACAAAATAAGCGGAAATAAATTCAAATGCAACTATTTATTTGACATTTCCGGTTAGCCAGGCAGCGCTATGGTGGCAGTCAATGCAACTAACTCTTCGGGCATCATCTAGACTCGCCTAGTGTTGCCGAGCCATTGAGGTGCGCGCAGTCTTCAGGGTCAATGCGTTTTATTAAACTGGATAGTAATATCTAATAATTCATAGTAGCTCGGAAACGTATATTTTCTATAAGATTTCCAGCCAGTGTCGTAACATGTGTTTCAGTTCTCGCTACTTTGCAATTGCTTGATTTTTTTTTAGGGAAAAGAAGTTGATTTTACGCATCCCCTTTTAACAGTTATTTTGGGGGAAGGAATATTCTCCAAAGCTAAATTCTGTTATTGCTGACACTTTACCCCAGACACTTGTGGTAGTCCCTTTCATCTACATCTACATCTACATATATACTCTGCAATTCACAAAATTGTGGGTGGCAGAGGGTGCTCAGCACCAAAGCTAATCTCTTTGCTGTGCATTCCAATCCCTAATGGTACGAGGGAAAAAAGAATTCATATAAGAATCAGTCCGGCACCTTATTTCTCTAATTTTATCTTTCCTGTCCTTCCGACTCAAATAGGTTGGTGGAAGAAGTATCTCACTACACTCAAAAGTGAAAGTGGGAGTACGCATGTTTTCCAATAAGTTTAAACGAAACGTGCGTCGTCTATCTACCAGAGACTCCCAACCTAATCTACTAATCAGTTCTGTGACGCTTTCATAAGGACTGTAGCAAGCGGTCACGAATCGAGTGGCTCTTCTCTGTACTTTCTCTATACTTTCGATCAACCCCTTACGAAACGGGTCCCAAATGGCACAACAATAATCCAAATGTGGAGGCACAAGATATTTGTACGCTATCTCCTTTGTTTGTTCAATACAATTTTTCAAGATTCGACCTATGAATCGCAGCCTAGAATTTGCTCTACCTACTAACGAATAAATGTGTATGTCAAATTTCATGTTCCTTTGTACTGTTACTCCCAAATATTTCATAGAATCGACCATATCAATAACTGTATTGTGTAACTCGTATTTCTGAACAATTGGATTCTTTTTGTTAGTTATGCTCATTGTCTTGCACTCAGCGCACCAAGCCAAAATAACATCCAGATCGCGCTGAATTTCTAAGCAATCGGCCAAATTCCTTACTTCCCTATAAATAACCGCATCATCAGCAAACAATCTAAATAGGCTTTTCACTTTGTCTCCGATATCGTTTACACCCGATGTAACATCTAGATTAGAAGAACTTTCTCCTTCAACGACAACATACTGCGACCGACCAGTTAGAAAATGCTTTATCCATTCACAACTCAAGACGCTTGTTTGACACTTTTGAATGCGTGATTGGTAAAGAGTCATCCTTGAAGTCTATTGGGACACTGAGCAGGCTAATGACTTAAACGGGTGTTTGTTCATTACTGTCTTGTACTGTTACGCTGTGGAGGGCGTATTCGATTACGACACTCTACCTTCACACATGCTTCATGCATGCCAGCCTATCACATGTTGTTGACTGATTGATGTCTTCTCCAGGTCGACGCAGGACGACCCCCACCTGTTGGACGTGACGGATTTGGACTCGCTGTCCCAGTCCACGTTCAACCCGGACCACCCCACCAAACTCATCATACATGGCTTCGGGGGAGGGCGCAACTACTCCCCCAGCACCGATCTGCGCAAAGGTAACATACCTTACTTATTGCTACTTGCTGGCCCCAAACATACATAGCCATAATACTAGGAATAAATATAACATTCACAAGACTTACAGGTCACTGTCAGTTGTACAAAAATGGGTAACATTATTCAATGTCTCACCAAAAAGAATAAAATGTTATCTACGAAAACCTAACTACTTTAAGTCCAAACTGAAAGAGTTTTTGCTTCAGAACCCTTTTTACTCTGTGAAATAAATTTTCTTCTTGGAATTTCGTAACTAAGAATGGCTGAGAAAATACTGCATATTGTCCACAGTTACAAAAGTAATACATGGTTTTTCTTTCTGTTGAAATTGTTGACAAAAGAAGTAACTACACTGCCTGCAAAAATTCACTCATACATAGTAATTAACATGGGATAATATATATTTACAAATTACAGTGGAAATTTGTCATACTAACAGGTTTTATCAGTTATTGGTAATATTATGGATATTGTTAATAAGTGTATGTACTGTTCCACGTATATAGCAACTAACATAATATGTAGTTGCAGATTACAGTGGAATCTTATTATGCTAATGGGTCTGTAAGGAATTAACTGGTTATTAGACGCTGGTAACAAGTATAGGCACTGTTCCACATATATAGTAACTAACATGGGATTGTATCTGAAAATTACAGCGGCTATTGATTATACTAATGGGTTGTTAAGTAGCTAAATTGGTGTCAATGGCCGGTAATATAACTGATATTATTGATAAGTGTATGTACTGTACCACATCCCCGAGACTGGTCTCACATAGGATCAAAGTGAACATATCTATCTATCTGAAACTATCGTGTCTTTTTTTTATTTTTATTTTTAACTGCTTTACGTCTCTTTTTAACATCGAGGTCTTTATAGACGGGAAAGGATGGGGGGCAAGGATGGGGGCAAGGAATGGGAAGGAATTCGGCCATGGCCTTTTGAAGGAAGCATCCCGACATTTGCCTGGAGTGATTTGGGAAACCATGGAAAACCCAAATCTGGATGCCCGGACGGGGATTCGAACCGCCGTCCTCCCGAATGCGAGGCGAGAACGCTAACCGTTACACCGCCCCGCTCGGTCCTATCGTGTCATAATTCACATATCACTAGCGAGAGTAAAATGTAGTATGCCATTCTTAATTAAATTATTACTAGCTGTTGTCCCCGACTTCTTACGCGTGGACTTAGAATTTCATTTCTGGAATTGGATATAGAAAGCTGTAAGCTACGTAAGATTTGTCCCAAACAACACCGAGTCGGCATAATATGACGGGAAATCCATCATTATACCATTCTACCGTCGAACCTGTCTCATGAAGAAAATCAATTTCCAACGTGTTTAAAAACAAAAAATACGAAGATGGGGTGGAGGGGGGTTAACTGAGGGCAGTTTCAATTTCAGCTTTGTCTTCTTTCTTCGGCATAAGCATCGGATTCTTGGATTCTAATAATTTTAGCTGCTCTTGCTTTGCTTAGGTCTGGTTTACGAGTGTGAGACATGTCAAAAAAGTAGACAAAATAAACTGATGCCAGAAACTTTTAGGCAGACAGAGAGTAATGGTACAATGCAGCGCAAATCAACATCTATACTAAATAAAGAGTTTATTAATAGCTCATGCTAGAGAAGCAGAGCCTGAGCGACCGATTTAAAATTACATTCTTACACACACATCGTCTGGCTGACACTATTCGACAAGTTATCAAAACTTCATGGCTAAAACTGCTATTCATACCGGAAACATGTATCATTTCTCCTTCCTAAAGACACGAAGTATTTTCATGTCAAATTCCATCAATATGGGTGTAGCCATTTAGTCTTCAAAACTTAATAAAAAGACAGAGACTTACTTTCGCATTTATAACATTTTTAGTGTAGCTCAAACACAAAATACCTGCGAGAGAAACAAAGACTGAGGGACCAGTATAGCGTAAATGAAGTAAACGCTTACGGAACTGTTCAGCCGCCTACGATTGCCACGCATTTTACCCCTGAATTTATGGGACATACATTTTAATATGGAATCCTTAAGACGGAACTTCCAGGCTTGGCTCATACGATGAAAAACAATTTTTAAAATTTTTTGCTCCCACCGGGATTTGAACCGGAGACCATATAGGGAGTTTGACAAAGCAAGCACCTTATCACAGTTCTGTTGATTTTTCATAATTGAACGACAATATGTATTATCTACACAGAAAATAGCATCATATGTCCTTCACAAAGGCAAATAGCATAACCTTGTAAATTTTGTCAAGATCGGATTAGCCGTGGAACCCTGAAAACGTAACAAACAGACAGACAGAGAAAGGGACAGAGTTACTTTCGCATTTAATAATAAATATAATATTCACAAGGATTACAAATCACTGTCACTTGTACAGAAAGGGAAAAAATTTACTGGAGCTTCCTTATTCAATGTCTTACCAACAGAAATTAAATGTTATCTACGGAAACCCAACTATTTTAAGTCCAAACTGAAAGAGTTTCTGCTCCAGAACCCATTTTACTCTGTGAAAGAACTTTCTTCTTGGAATTTGGTAAATAAGAATGACTGATAAAATTGTATACATGGTGTATGGAAGGGGAAGGTGACAAAGTTGTCCACAATTACTAAAATGATATATGTTTTTTCTTTCTATTGAAACTTTTAACAAATAAAGTAATTACACTGTTTACAAAATTCACGCATATATAGTAACTAACATGGGATAGCATGCACTCAAAAATTGCTGTGAAAAATTATCATACTAACAGTTTTTTTAAGTAATTGACTGCTTATTAGTTGTTGGTAGTATAATTGATATTGTTAATAAGTGTGTGTACTGTTCCACATAAATAGTAACTAACATGATATAATATGTAGTTGTAGTTAACAGTGAAACTTATTATGGTAAATGATTGGTAAGAAAGTAACTTGTTATTTGATACTGGTAACAAGTCTAAATACTGTTCCACATAATATGTAGGAATTAACTCGGGATTGTATTTGTAGATTACAGTGGATATTGATTAAACCAATGGGTTGTAGCTAACTTGTTGTCAATTGCTGGCAATATAATTGATATTATTAATAAGTGTATGTACTGTTCCACATCCCCGAGATTATTCTCACATGGGATCAAAGTGAACATATCTACCTATCTATGTATCTAATAATTAATAAAATTGCTATGGAGCGTACGCTCCGGTGGCAATCTCCCTACACACCCGTCATTCTCCTTTCCTTTTCCACTCCAGCTCCTTTATCATATTAGTTACCGATTATGTTTTGCAGTAATTTCATAAGACAAATCTGGTAGCCCTTCTCTGCACCCTCTCCAACTCCTGTATTTGATACGAAAAATGTGGCTCCCATACTACACCACAATATTCCAATAGTATTAGTAGAGATTGTATTTAGCTGAGCCGTGTATTGTGTGTCAGCGTACTTCACGCGCGGCGACTACAACATCCTGATCGTGGACTACTCGTCGCTGGTGGTGGAGCCGTGCCTCAGCCAGATAGAGTGGTCGCCGCGCTTCCTGGCGCAGTGCATCTCCCAGCTGGTCGACTACCTGGCGCAGCACCCCCGCGGCGTCCAGCCAGACCGCCTGCACCTGCTCGGCTACTCGGTGGGCGCCCACGTCGCCGGGCTGGTCGCCAACTACGTCGAGCCGCCGCACAAGCTGGGACGCATCACCGGTCAGTAGTCAATCAGCCGCATAGCAAAGCAACCAAACAGGGACCCCCACCTTACTTCACTTGGAAGGTGCTGCATGCTGGCGGGTCAGTAGAAAACCAATGCCTCATATTTTTCTCTCTCCTTATACAGGCGTTTCATTTATGACGCGTCCGCGTGCACGGCAATAATCGCCCGGCGCAGCGGCGGCTCGCTTGCCGCCAACTCATACCGCGCAGCGCCCGTGCTTAGAAACGCCTCTTGCCTGCGTCGATGTCTTACCTTACAGCACGTGCTGGAAATGTTAGCCATCGGCTTCAATACACGCTTGACATCTTCTAAGGATACTTTGGCTACCTCTCTGCAGTTTTTATGAAAAAGTATTATTAATTTTACTATCTTTTCCCTAAGTTCCACTTCCGACAATGCTTCCATGCTCTGACAATGCGTGGGCCGCCCCTCGGACGATATCTGGCGAGCTGGATCAGCAATTGACATTTTTCACCGATGAGACGTATTTTTTATTTAAGTGGAGGTGTAAGCAGTCAAAACAGTCGGTACTGGAGTACAGAAAATCCACATCTTATCCACGAACAGCCGCGACACGATGTGAAGGATGGAGTTTGGTGTGCAATTAGTGCGAGGCGAATTATTGGACCAGTGTTTTTTACTGAAACAATTACATCTTCTTGCTATGTGGAAAATATTTTAAAATCCTTTTTTGAACAGCTGACAGAAGATGAAAGAAATTACGGTCATTTTCATCAAGACAGTGCAACTCCCCATACGGCCGAAAGTTCTATGCGTGCTTTAAAGCGTGTTTACAATGAAAATCAAATTATCAGTAGTGGATTATGGCCTCCGCGTTCTCCAGACATGACACCTTGTGATTTCTTTTTGTGGGGTTACCTAAAAGAGCGTGTTTATGGTTCAAATCCTCGTACGGAAGAGGAACTTAAGGAAAACATAAGAACTAAAATTAATAATATTTTTTCACAAACACTGCAGAAAGTTAGCCAAAATATCCTTAGAAGATGGTAAGCGTGTATTGAAGCCGATGGGCAACATTTCCAGCACGTGCTATAAGGCAAGACATCGACGCAGGCAAGAGGCGTTTCTGAGCACGAGCACTGCGCCGTATGAGTTGCCGGCAAGCGAGCCACCGCTGGGCCGGGCGATTATTGCCGTGGGCGCGGACGCGTCATAAATGATGCGCCCTGTATAAGCTAGTGAGAAATTTGAATTTGGCGTAATTCCTCAAACATTCTTCTCATTCGAGTGATGGATGTTAGGTATTGTCTTTTAGCACTGTAATATTGATACCAGGCTCGAACGTTGATGTTACATTAGAAGAGCTTGTGACACGAGAGAGTCACAAGGCATGGACACTTCTAAAATGCCTCAATAATGATCCATCGAAGATCACTGGACATAGAAACCAAATTTTACAGCATCTCCTCATGAACGGGAAGGAAATTCATAAAAGTAGATCATCTACAGTATAAACAAAGAAAAATACACAGAAACAGTCAGAGATGAAAAACCTCACTGAATACTTCAGTATGTCTGAGTTGGGAAAGGTTATTCATGAGTGCAAGGTCTCGATGACATATGATCAAAACAAATTAAGAACTTGGATATAAAACCAAAGAAAGGGTTCTACAACTGTCTAATAAATGTGTGAACACAAATCCAATTCCGAAGGTTTGGCGGAGGACGTGAGTGATTGCCCTGCTGAAACCTGAAAAAGAAGGGAACAATCCCAAAGATGTAAGACCGATCGCGCTCTCGTGTCACCTTTATAGAATATTTGAACGATTAATTCTGATCCGTATCTAGCCTGTGATAGATCCGAAACTTATACCACAGCAAACTGGCTTTTCACCGCGGTAAAGGTTGTACTGGGCATCTGCTGAACCTAACACAAGAGGATGGATTTGAGACCCATAAGGCCACAGGCGTGGTCTTTGTGCACCTGTCAGCAGCATACGATATTGGTGACCACCAATTACTCCTTGACATGGTCTACAATATGACAAAGTTGACCAGATTAAACAAGTTCATCCCTACTCTTCTCCAGAACCATAAGTATTTCGTTGACTTTCAAGGAGAGCACAGCCGATGGAGGATACAAAAAAAAATGTCTACCTCAAGGTAGTGTACTGGCCCCAATCCTTTTCAACATTTATACAAACGATCAGTCATTACATCCAGCTACCAATAGCTTCGTGTACGCTGATGACCTTGCCCTAGCTTCACAGAGCACAAAGCTTGAAGTTGTAGAAAGAAATTTGTCTTCTGCTCTTGAAGGCCTATCAAACTCTTATAGGGAAAATCACTTAAGACCTAACCCTTTAAAAGATGAAATGTGTGCCTTTCACCTAAAAAATAGGAAAGCTCAGCGTAAGTTGAAAGTAATGTGGTCAGGTATCGAGCTGCAGACATGTAACACCCCAAAATATCTGGGAGTGACACTCGACAGAACGCTCACATATAAGAAGCACTGCATGAATTGCAAAATGAAGATCTCTACAAGAAATAACTTACTGCGCAAACTGGTTGGATCACAGTGGGGAAGTCAACCACAGACTATACGTACATCGGCAATGGCCCTTTGTTACTCTGTTGCAAAATATGCATGCCCAGTTTGGTACTCATCATCTCACACCAAACAGGAGGATGTAACCCTCAATAACACCTGTACACTAGTGACTAGCTGCTTAAAGCCGACCCTAGTTGACAGGGTTTACCAGCTTTCGGTGATTGCACCACCCAGTATCCGGAGAGAAGTGGCTGCGAACAAGGAGAGGACAAAAGTAGAACGGAAAAGCGGTCACCTACTACATGGCCATACACCAACAGCCCAGAGAAAGCTTCCTGAGAACATCACGGGAACTAATTGCGTCACCCGAAAAGGCAAAAGTACAGTTGTAGAAAATGAAGGTCCCTAGCATCTCGGGACCACTAACAGTTGCAGAGCTCTTGCCACCTGGTCACACAGGGGATTGGAATGTCTGGAGAACCTTAAATCGATTGCGAAAAGGAGTGGGCAAGTCCAAGGAGAAACTAGTGAAATTAAGTGCGAGTGTGGTGAGGACCAAACCATGAACCATATGCTCGAGTGCCCTACGTGCCCATCATCCTGCAACAAAGATGACCTGTTTCAAGCAACACCTAATGCACTTGAGGTTGCGAAGTACTGGGCGAAATGGGTTTAAAGTTGTTAATTTGCACAATGTTTTAACTGTGTAGGGCCCATTTGATGTTTATGATTCGAGAATAATAGGAATTCATACCAGACGAGTTTTGAGACTGACGGTTGAAACCATTTAAAATTTGAAAAAGAACAAGATGAAGTCACATTTGTATGACTTATTCTAAATGTTTCCATTGTTTAATCAGATGAATAGCCATCATTTGCGTTAGAGATTTTTGGAACATAGTCTTCTGGTACATTGTAATATTTTGATGAACTCTTCAAAGTAATTGGCCATTTGTCTTTTGTTGTTGTTGTATTGTATACAAATATTTTTCCTTTTTGTTATGTCGTTTTAGTTTTATTACCTATTTTACTGGAGTTAACAAATTGTACCACAAAGTTTTGAAATATGGAGTTCTCTCTTTGAACTGTCAACTGACAACCCAAAATAGCAAAGATACTTCGATTGCGTAAGCTCCCGCAGATAATACAAATTTTGTACAGGTGTTTCAATTAGAGTTATAGGTATTGAATTTCATAATTTAATTAAAAAATAAGTTTACGCAAAACATCTGAAATTACAACTAACTAAGAAGTAGGTTCTACTAATGATTTTAAAATGGAATCGAGTCGAAATCTTGAGATTAAAGTGAAGAACATATACAGATGTTGCTAAATTTTTACGAAACTCTAATGAGTTGGCCATATACGCGACGTATCACCTGAATAAACAGTTAATAATTACTTTTAATGGAAAAAAACTGAATATGTAAAAGGATCTTCACTCGAAAAGACAATAAGCGAAAGTTCGAAACGAATAGGAGTAACGGCGGAAGAACGCAACTAAGATGCTATAGAAATATGTAGAAAACGATTTAATTCGAAATGATCACGTTACGGAAATGGTAGAAAAAATTACTGTAAGAAGCGGTAGGGTAGGGGATTTTGTTTAAAGACGTGTTTCCTTAAATTATGAGCTCACGGATGAGGTTATTGGAAGAACTGTGTGAGGGATTGTTTGGAAATCAACAAATTCGGTCACAGTACGATATGTGGTACACGATTGCATAAACCTGTCGAGATACTAATCGTAAAACAAAGATGGTAATTTAAATTTTTGTCAGAGTAATTAAACTCACAAATATATACAACGAGGCAGACAAACATTTTGCCTAAAATAGGATCAAGGACATTCTTGGAAACTCGGACCAAGAAAGCTTCAGTGAAACTACCGGATACGAAGAGTCGAGAGGTTCTAAGAAGTGACGTGTCACCAGAGATATTGTGAGTGCGGAAGCTTGCGTGACGGCAGACGCAACAGATGAGCGGATGAAAGCGACTCCGCAACACTCTCTCTGTACCCGCCTGACTCACGACTTAGAACCAAGGCTTCTCACTCACACTTCGCTTTCACCAGGTGCAGTTTCTCAGCACTGATCCGCGTAGATACCCACACACGGTTCCGTAACACTGGCTGTAATCCAATCCCTTTAAGCTCCTGAATTCCGGCTCTGGACATCGACATGTCGAAAGCGCCACGATGTAGCTTCAATCCGCAAAATGGGCTATATTCGCAGTATGTTTTAATTTCCGCTGTAATGATGAAAGTGATTAGAATGAAACGTATTCTAACGACTCTATCGCCTTAAAGCTTAGACAATTTTTGCAACTATCAAAATTTCGCTAATGAATTGCAAATTTCGTAACAGTTAACGAAATATAGTTGTCTGTATTCTCACACACACTGTCACAAACGACGCTGTTCAGAGAACGTTCATAGACCAAGTAGCTCCATTTTGGCCTCCTGTGAAGCCCCCCCCCCCCCCACGTGGCACGTAGCTTTTTTCCTTATTGGTGCCAGAAGTATTTTGTGCTGTTTTCTCTTCTCAGACAATCGTAAATTAAATATGGGATAATTAAATGACGGAAATAAATATTCACATGCTGTTGTGTGTTTTATACCTCATTTTAACTGTGAGAAATAATATGAATGAATGAAAAGCTTCGTGGCTTGTCTCGGAAATACCCCCCCCCCCCCCACACACACACTCACACTTAGCCCACCGTAGCTTTCTACCGAACCGATCCCCCACTAGACCGAGCCACGTAGTTTGTGGACGCTCCATAAACAGTGATATTAGAACTGTTTCGGTAGAAGGATTATTATTAATCGTTATGGAGTTTATACCAGAGTGATAATCTACACACCTATATTTGATTTACTATAATTTTTCTCTAATTTTTTTCGGAATTGTGTGAGTTAAATTGTTCATTACGTCCCTTGAGAATTTATTTCTATTACTACATCATTAACTTACAAATCAAAGCTTTCCGTCTCACTTATCATGAAGGAAGTAATGCTAATTCCTAATGATTATCATTTCTGTTCTTCATCTTACTATACCTAATTATTCGACAAATATCCAACCAGACCTCATAAGCAATACTTTGTTCACTGCGTTCTGTCTTGCCATGACTCCCAAATAACTCCTTTCTCATATCAGTTACTATTGCACTCAAAAGTTCTCAAACGAATCTAAGTTGCCTCATATAAATCCTGTCCAACTTCTGTAGTTGGACTTGACTTGACTTTGATAATTAGCTATGTTGTTGCTAAACTAACAGTAGAAGCATTAAGTTTCACCAAAATTCGGTATCCTGCAAACAAACATGACATGTATAATGTTACCAGACAATCGCATATCAAAAGAAAATAGTTATTATCATAGTCATAACTAATGATTTATCGTATGGAACATAATCACATTTTGTAACTTACGCAGTAAGAAGTATCATGGGATATTGCCTTTCGAGAGAACGTGGTAATTGGGGAATTCTTAACGCAAGACACGCCAACCTTTTGAGTATTTTAGTTTAGAATGGAAATGAGAGTCCGGTCAATGATATCAATAATCTGATGTAATAGCTTTATTTTGTACTTTTAATTTAAGAAACTACTAGTAGTAATGAAGCTTCAGATTTCAAAATCTAGTTTCAGTGCATCCTAAGATGATGTTTAATCTGTTTTCGTAATAATGTCTGAGACGTTCAGCAACTTTGACAACAGAAGAAATGGCTGAGGGGAATACAAAATATGTCGAAATTTAATGCTTGGGTTACTTGCTTCAAGTCGTTTTTCCAATAAACGGTAATTTTAATTCGAACGCCTCTTGTATCACATTTCTGTCGACTTATCGAAGAAAAGATTTAAAATGACCGAAATTAAATCGCTCACAGCAATTTGCGATCTGATTAATAACTAATGTTTGTGAGATTTTGAATTTTTTTAGAAACTTGTAAATTGTATTAAAGTAACATAAAATATCTGAGAATTATTATTATTTCTTTTTCTTAACAGTGTAGTACATCTTCTATACTCCGCCTAAAAATTATTTTTTGCTTATGGCTTTACGTTCCGTCGACGTCGAGGTCATTAGAGGCGGGAGAGAACTGGAGTCAGGGAACGGGAAGGAATTCGAGCATGGTCATGGCTCTTTGAACGAACCATCCCGGAATTCACCTGACATGATTTAGGGAAACAATGGAAGCACGAAATCTAGATGGCTGGAGGGGGATTTGAACCCGCGTCCTCCCGAATGTCAGTCCCGAGCATAACAGCTAAAAATTAAGAATTATATCATCTAAGTTGTTATTTGTGTATAAAAACGTCTAGTTGTTGATTTTAAATGAAATACATTTGAGGGATAATTTATGAGGTACATGTGTCAATGATTCTTTTCGAATTACATACTTATTCGCCTTTGAATGTTCAACGAGATTTTACGTCTTGATAACATCTTGTGCGCTTATTGAATGTATCAATAAGCTTTCACCAACATCGAGACAATTTTATTGAGAAAAAGATTTGTCCAATTCATCATTGTTAACTTCAACAATTTCAAAAGGTTATTCAAATTCTTTTAGAGATTTCTAGAAGACAAAACATTATTTCTTATATATTCTATTAATACAATCTGTATCGTTTGTGCGTAGCGGCGCACAGGGCGAGAGTTTGTTGCGTGTAGGACTCTCTCTGCGACCACAGAGTCCTCTTTTTTGCACCGTCAACTGTCGACATTGCGTTACTGATGGCTGCGCTGAGGCAACACTGTTGCCAACAGATGGATATTAAAAAACTGTTTGCGTAAAGACGGATGCTTTCTCCGCCTATCTGCCATTGTGATTGCTTAAGGTAGTTGCCGGCACACTGCAATTGCCTCTGGAAATAACGTCAATGACACACATTCCTCAACGCGACGACAGTACAGAGAAAAACAATCATCAAACTTCCGAGTTATCGTAATACGGAAAGCTGTCAAAGACTTAACATGTCATGTAGGATCATCTGCAGATTTCACATCAAATGGTTCTTGAATTATTAAGTTATGAAAGTGTTGGTTTCGGCACAATAGTTCATCGTTATGTGCGGGATGATTAATATTAATTGCGATGGAGTTAATGCACCGTTGGTAAATGTTCTACACAATTGCTTATGCGTCAAGAACATATTAACTTTATATGAGGTGTTTGAGTATATAGTGAAGTTTGCAGTACCTGTTTAATGGCAAGAAGTGTACAAATATTGTCATATCATTTGAAAATGAATTCAACTTGGAAGTACATAGTGGAGAGGCTGTAGAGATATGATGAGAATGAGATTTCAGGAAAATGACAGAATTGGAAAACAAACTCTTATTAAGGTCCCGATTACATTTAAACCTAAATATCTTGATGATGAAGTTTCTAGAGGCCAAATGTTCAGATGGTAAGCTGAAGCCTCAAAAATTGCATCGAAGTATTCGAAAATGAGACAAGAAAAAAAGGTTGTTGACAAGTATTGGTGTAATGAAGGCAAGGTGACACGGAATCAAACTACAACGACTTCTCAAATTAATTCAAAAAAACTAACAACAATAATCAACTGTCAGCTCTTTCTCTCTCGTTCTAAATGGACTTGAACTTTCGATTAGGCAGGTTATGTATTTTGGAAGAACTTTTTTACGTTGTTGACTGTTTCACTAGGAGGTAAACTGGAACGTTTCGCCCAGCGGTTAAATGAATCTGAACGAGAGAATGGACATCTGAACATCGAGCGTCGCGTATCTCTGAGTATTTTGATCTGAATTCGTTTCGTTACAAAAGAAAGTGTGTAAGTACAAACATGTTGCGCATTACATTTATGTAATTAAAATCATTTTCTGTTAAGTGTTGATATTTTTCACGAGGTAATTAATTTTAATAAAATATTTATTTTGTAGTTTTGCTTTTGTTTAATATTAAAATTTACACAGCATTATTTTTAAATAAAAATTTGGATAGATAATTTGAGATAGTTATTGCTTTTTTATTGATCATACGTTAGTGAGATTTCTAACATTTATGAAAAGCGTTTATTCCAAAATGCGATTTTCTAACTTCTATTTTATTTTACAGTGCACGTTTCACCTGCTTTACGAAATGAACAACTGATTGGTTTAGTAACGAATACGGCGATTCTACGATAACCGTGGCGCCGCACTTGATGAATTCTTATGTAACTCGACGAGACAAATTGAAAGTAAAGAATAAAATGTTTTGATATTTCGCTTAGTTCTCGAGATATCCTATCTCAAAACTGACGTGGTTAGGTTGAAATGAGGCCTGAATCAGAAGAAAAATTTCGCCATAGCCAAATTTGATGATGAATTCGTGTGAAACTCGACGAGACAAATCGAAAATCAGGAATAAATGTTTTGAGGTATCGCTTTGTTCTCGAGATATTGTATCTCAAAAGTGAGGAGGTTAGGGTGAGATCCATCCTGGACCAGAAAAAAACCGCCAAAACCACTATATCTACAGGGTGGAAATACACTACAGGTGTTTTATTTTCTTCCTAGTAGTTGTTGTTAGGCTTGTCCAGAAGAAACGTCACCAAAAACACGAGGAACAATATATGCAACTGATTTTTAACATGCTATATCTCGAAAACCGAGCGAGATATCAAAAAATCTTATTCTTTATTTTCGATTTGTTTCGTTGAGTTTTACAAGAATTCATCACCAGATTGTGGCGCCACGGTTATGATAGAACTGCCACGAATACATACGGGTACATAATTTTCGTTACTTTTACAGCTCTAACATCTACCTTCTTTTGCTCTTTGGGAACTTAAATTTTAAATTCATTTAGTGCTTTGGTGATTCCTGTTGTAATCTATTCCAGTCCCTGACTTCCTTACCTGCAAAATGTTGTCTCGAAATGATGCGAGTGGAAGTACCGGTGTTAGTTTGTGTTAAAGATAATTATTATCTAATTTAACCTTAAATACCAGCCTGATGTTTGTACAGAAAACAACATTCTAGGTGGCGGGAGATGAAAGGTGTGTTTCTTGTGCAGGTCTGGACCCGACTATCATCTTCTACATGGGGACCAACAACTCGCGTGACCTGGACCCCAGCGACGCGCATTTCGTCGACGTGATCCACACCGGGGCAGGAGTGCTGGGTCAGTGGGGGCCTAACGGCCACGTCGACTTCTACGTCAACGGCGGCACCACCCAGCCCGGCTGTGCGCACGGCTCCCTGCTCAGTGAGTACGACGCAGGGTTGCCAACTCAAAACATTACAGCTTAAGTAAAAAAAACATAAAATTAAGGGATAAAAACCCCTAAAAAATAAATACTATATTTTGCTTAGTAATTTTCGTTATTTATGAATTATTCAATATTTCAAATATTATTTCGGTTTGTTCTGATGGAACAGAGTTTTTGAGATCATACATTTTAACATTAAACAAAGTTAACATTTTAGTAGGAGGATTATGCAACATCCACCATTTCGTCACAAAGTGAATCGGACCGTTATCACAAGTTGTAACATTTCAATACATAACCTAATTACGCAACTTATTTTTAACAACATTATAGATACAAAAGGTGCGGTCGAAATTGGAACCGTGATTAATACCAGGCCAAACTCTGAAATGTTTCCAAAACGTTAAAGCCAGCTGCGTCACAACTCACAATCATCTGAATAAAAATTCCACCATGTTTTATTACTCAATTGGTACTACGTGGACTCGATTTCGTTTTTGTTGTCCAAAAATATGAGTACGTTGTATGTTGGATTTGATTTTTACCAACCTTTGGGTGAAAATCAGCAATCTTTCAATATTGTTAATCAACAAATTACATGTTGACACACAACAGAGCAGATAATTCAACCATTCCAACATTGTTTCACGTTGCTGCAATAACCACGGCTTTACATACCATAGGTCAGGGATGGCGAACCAATGGCACGCGTGCCGATGATGGCACGCGACCAAATAATTTGGGCACGGCATTAATTAACTAGGTACCTAATCGATATAAGTAATTTATTTTTTTCGTCAACGTAATATAAGATCATAGTAACAAAGTTCATCGTTTACGAAACTACTGCATGAACGACTACAAAATGCACAAAAGAGGTAGATTTCGAGCAAATTTCTGACCGAACGGATTGAATGAGGAAGCAAGCGTAGGCAGCGGCGTGGCGAACGCTTAGCCAACTTATTCACTTGTTTGTTTTTGTTGACGTCGTTGATTACTTTTACCAATTACGCATAGTTCTTGCATTTTTTACATTTATTTCGTTAACGCAGCTTCTTATTTAATAATGTTTGAATTGTATGTACAACTATTCAACATAGCTGACATGGTAAAAAAAATGCTAGATAATAATGATGATAAAGCTGTGTGTACTTTATGTTATGTTCTGGAACATTGATATGTAGAAATCATCTGTAAAACGACACTAAGAAATAAATCGCGCATCTTTTTGTCAATAAAAGCAAACGAGAATAATATTAAAGACTCGCTTCGAAACCGTTTGTTAGATGACTCGACATCAGCTTGGATGCTGCTAAAAGTAACAAATATGAAAGTAATATACGTTATTTGGCATATAAATTGCATGGACAGACTTTGCACTAGATTAATCCACTTAAATAATCACAAAATTGTTGATCTTATTTTTTCATAGTGTAAAAAAATGTATATTTCTGGTTGCAAATCAGTATTTAGTTTTATTTCTTTTCCCATTAATTACTAAGTCATGATTGTTTGATGGCACGTCATGGCTTAATTCAACATTTCTTTACAAAAAATGGCACGTAGATCAATAAAGGTTCGCCATCCGTGCCATAGGTAATCAAAAGAAGTCTACGCCTAAGGCAAACACTAAACACTACACACTTTTTTTTTTTTTTTAAAAAAATATGAATCAGAACATACATATTTTACATTGTGTTCAGAAAAAAACTTAGCATTTTAGTAGGAGGATTATGCAACATCCACCATTTCGTCGCAAAGTGAATCGGACCGTTATCACAAGTTGTAACATTTCAATACATAACCTAATTACGCAACTTATTTTTAACTACATTATAGATACAAAAGGCGCGGTCGAAATTGGAACCGTGATTAATACCAGGCCAAACTCTGAAATGTTTCCAAAACGTTAAAGCCAGCTGCGTCACAACTCACAATCATCTGAATAAAAATTCCACCATGCTTTATTACTCAATTGGTACTACGTGGACTCGATGTCGTTTTTGTTGTCCAAAAATATGAGTACGTTGTATGTTGGATTTGATTTGTACCAACCTTTGGGTGAAAATCAGCAATCTTTCAATATTGTTAATCAACAAATTACATGTTGACACACAACAGAGCAGATAATTCAACCATTCCAACATTGTTTCACGTTGCTGCAATAACCACGGCTTTACATACCATAGGTCAGGGATTGTTGATCTTATTTTTTCATAGTGTAAAAAAATGTATATTTCTGGTTGCAAATCAGTATTTAGTTTTATTTCTTTTCCCATTAATTACTAAGTCATGATTGTTTGATGGCACGTCATGGCTTAATTCAACATTTCTTTACAAAAAATGGCACGTAGATCAATAAAGGTTCGCCATCCGTGCCATAGGTAATCAAAAGAAGTCTACGCCTAAGGCAAACACTACACACTTTTTTTTAAAAAAAATATGAATCAGAACATATTTTTACATTGTGTTCAGAAAAAATATAGCCGTAGAGAAGTCTGAATTCTTAGTAACAAGGTACTATATCTGATGTTATTTTAATCCTCAACAAATAAATCAGAAAGTCTCTAAAAATGTCCCTAAAAATTCCCATAAAATTATAAAGCCCCAAAAAAATCCTATCCCGCGTGTACACCCCCCCCCCCAAATTTGGGGATAAAACCCCCAACTTGGCGCCCCTGGTATGACGAAACCAAACAGACAACTGGAACACTGTAGCGCCATTAGGGTACGGCATGTTTTACTTTTCTTATCACATTTCTTTTCCACGAAGCCTTGTTGTACCCTATTAGTAATTCGACCAAAATGGTGGAATACTACGCCAGTTATGCAGTTCTCCACTTTGGAATTGTTATACAGGGTGTGTCGAAAAGGACTTTACAACTTTTGAATGTATAGAAATTTGTAATGATAACTTACAGAAACGGTAGACGTGTCATTTGTAGCAAACAACCTCAAGTTTGATACACGTAGTGCATCAGTAAACCATTCCGCCACCAGGATCGCCAGCGTAGTGCACAGTTAAAATAGTTCCACTGGTATTATGTATCTGGATATGCTTGAAAACTTTTTAATTCCGCAGATCAATGAAGAAGACCGAAAAGGGATGGTTTACTACCAGCAAGACGGTACACCTCCTAATTTCATCACGGAAGTTCGAGGTTTCATCGATAATCGCTTTCCACCAGGTGGAAGGCCAATCACATGGTAACAGGGGCGGATCCAGGATTTTGGTTTGGGAGGGGCTTGAGCGGACTTTGGTTTGGGGGGAGCTTGCCCCTAGTGGATTTTGGCTTGGGGGGGGGGGGGCTTGAGTCAGGCAAAAGGTAGTATTTATAGTCTTCTCGGGCCTCAAATCCGTAGAGCTAAAAAAAAAGGTCTCCAAAAATGACAATGTCGGAGATGGACCTAGATACTTTTTTTGGGGGAGGGGGCTTGAGCCTCCTAGCCCCCCCACCCCCTGGATCCGCCCCTGCATGGTCACCTCGCTCCCCAGACTTGACACCACTGGATTTCTTTCTGTGGGCTTTCATTAAAGATTGTGTGTATGCATGGGCGCCGGCAGGATTGCTTCTAGGGGGGGTGCACCAGGGCTGCCGTTGGTGCCCCCCCCCCCTATCGGCCCAAAAATTTCCGGCCGACCTTTTTTTAGCTCTACTACTGCCCACACGGCGACCCGGGATGCGGGATGTAGGGGGGTGCACCAGGGCCGTAATTGGTGCTCCCCACCTCCTACCGGCCAAAATTTACGGGCGACCCGGGGATGTCACCCCCCTCCCGGCGCCCATGTGTGTATGTTCCTCCCCTGCCAAACAATTTGGTCCACTTGAAAAATCGAATCTTCGCTGCCGTTGCACAAGTTACGCCCGATATGCTGCAATGAATGTGGGAAGAAATGGATTACCGGTGGGATGTGTGCCGCATGATAAGTGGTAGTCACATCGTATCAAAATGACACTTATATGTGAAACTTGAGGTTGTTTGCTACAAAATGACACATCTACCGATTCTGTAAGATATCTAATAGAATTCTATCTATCTAGAATCATACCGAAGTTGTAAAGTCGTTTTTGACTCACCCCGAATATTAACTCGACATAGGGGCGAGGGAGAGTAAATTCTCCGCCTTCTCTAGGTGTGAGCAGTGAACAAATCTCTGGAGCAGTACAGTATAGTGCTCATATGCATGAGTCCGAGGATTTTTGGGATTCTGAACTGTAACTTTAAGGATACCGTAGTTACAATAATGCAAGAAAAGTAAATGTGCATTAAAAAACGTTAACTTCTTTTACTTGACTGCACTTTTTACTTAATAACTCACAGTATACAATTCCTTTAGTTGAAGTGAAATCATAAACCGATAAATCCTTTTCATCTTGATCCCATAGTCCTTCAATATCTCGTCTTGCAATCTGCTGTAACTTCTCTCTGAATGGCAATCAAAGATTCTCCTCCACTAAAGTCGGCACTGTCAATCTGCTCTTCGGTGCTCACAGGGATAATAATTTAATTTAATTTAATTGCAATGGAGCACAGGCTCTGGTGGCTATTTCCCTACACACCCTATCTTCCCCCTATCCTGCACCCACCTACATTTGCCCTCTACAAATTTTATCTTTAATTCTTTCAAACGTTTTCGGTAAGTTATTCATCCATTTCTCTTGGTAACTCATTCCAATCCCTGACACCCTTACCTAAAAAAGAGAATCTTCCCACACCCTTGTGCCCTGAAATTCGAGTGCCAGCTTAGTGGTCATGGTCATCTTTTCCCCTCCATGAACTACTTTCCATACCTACTTGCCAATATCGTTCCATGCCTCATCGCCAGTATATGCCCTGTACACTCCCATGACCCTCATCATGCTCCTCCTTTCTTGCAATGAATCCCATTCCAGCTCCTTTATCATATCCGTCACTGATTGCATTCTGCGATAATTTCCAGAAACAAATCTATCAGCCCTTTTTCGCACCCTCTCTAACTCCTGTATTTGATACGTAAAATGAGGGTCCTATACTACACTACCATATTCGAGCAATGGTCTGACCAAAGTTTTGTAACCCAATTCCTTTTCTTCTCTCGTACATCTCTTCATCACTCTCTCCATCAAGTGCAGAATTTTGAAACCTTTTCCTACCACCTGTCCAATGTGTCCTGCCCAGTTTAGCTTGTTATCAAATGTAATTCCAAGATATTTACAATTCAAGTCTTCAGCAAGCAATTCTTTCCCCACCTTATATTCATAATTAACCTTTTGTTTTTTGTGTATGTAATAAACTGACTCTTCTTTGCATTTATCTTCATCCCATATTTACCAACCCAACTAGATAACCTGTCCAGATCACTCTGCAACTGTTTACAATCCTCTATCGTTTTGATTATTTTATATAGCATTATGTAATCTGCAAACAATCGTATTTCAGGTAGTAAACAATCAACACAATTATTCATTAGAATAATGAATAGCAATGGTCCGAATACGCTACCCTGCGGCACTCCCATTTTTACTTCCACTTCTTTTGATAGTACATTTCCTACCCTAACTTTCTGTTTTCTACCTTTTAAAAGTTCATCTACCCAGCAAATCACTTTCTCATCCACTTCAATAGCTTTTTGCTTGCAACAAATCACTGCTAAAAAACAAAAATTCGTTACAAAAATGTTAAGAACATTGAATCAAAAAACGAAAAACACTCGCAAAGATTACCTTACGGTATTTATGGGTTCGCTCCCAAGTGGTGGCAGGCACCAGCAAGATTTGACCTGCCACGTAAAACATGGGCTGTCCTTAACAGGGTGCAAACCAACCATTTTTTTTAATTATTTTTCATTTTCGTTCAATCTTTAAACATACCACTATAATAGTTTCTAATCCCAGAAATGTCCCGGAAACTATAAGTCTGTATCTGGCAACCCTAAGAGCAGGAGAGCTAAAAAAGTCTCCAGCCTAGGAGGGACGTCCAGACTTAAAAAAAAAGTGTACAGGAAAATTTCTAGAGTTTATGGTTTTACCGACGTAAGTAAGTGAACGATTTTAAACAAACTGATACTTTAGCGGATACTATTTTTCCACAAAAAAAAGTAGCATTTGAAGAAGAATTTCATGAATAGTAGCCTATAGACTAATAAATATGTCGTAAAAATAGATTTTCTGAAAATTTTAATACTTTTTAACTAAGATTTTCTGATTTTTTTTCGTGGATTGTATAGTAAACGTAATTACAAATTACTTATTTATGATTATCTTATAAAGTTTTTACAGTTGTTTTTGTTTTGTTTCGTGAATTAAATTTAATATATAATTGTGTACTGAACCTTAAGCATGCGACAGTAATTCGTAGCCTCCTTCATATTGCTAAATAGTTATTCAGGGGTTCGACCATCTCTCGAACTTTCGATGAAAAAAGCAGCGAGTTTGTTTGGACAGTCGCAGCTACTCCAGAAATTACCACAAATGGATGAGCATAAGACACAATAGCAGTTTGCAGCTAAACAAGAATCTTCGAGCAAAAGTCTTGAAGCTACAGTTTCTGAAAAAGGGAGCTTAAGGTCACTCTAACTTTGATAACAACACTATAACAACAAGGAAAAGGTCTCCGTCCGCAGTTTGCATGCTGAGGCTCTCCTGCTCACAGAAGTAGCGTTTCTCCTCTTGATTACTCTTGTATAAAAAAGGTCGGAGCATCAGATTTGGGGGAAAGTGTTCACCAAACATTTAATCAGTCATCGTTCATTTCCAACATTCTATCCATCGTTTATAAACTGTTCTAGTCTAAAGGAAGCAACTAATGAAAAAAATTAGTCACACACCTACCTAGTTAATGTGATAAAATACCTCCACTTCCAAAGCGAAAATAGTAGTTGGGATGATGATATGATGTGTACAGCATAGAATGGGTCTTTTTTAATACTGTATACATTAAAAGTAATTGCATAAAGTTGTTGGAAATAAAGGAATAATGATTCTGGCATATAGATTTATATTCCATATGAGATCAAATCAAGAACTGTATGAATAGTGTGAGAAGACTTTAACTATGCTGAAGAAAAGATAAGAGGCCTACTAAGGCCACCTTAGAAAGATGACAGTGTAGAGCACATTCTCCAGTCTAATGAATGTATCAACTTGATTTTCAGTACTGGAATATGTTTTGAAGAAATAATACGGTTGTCATGACTTATGTGTCATTATATAGGACAGAGGAGGATCCAACCAACAACTGTGTTGTGGACCTAGTAAGCTCAAGACAGAATAATCAAAATCGCCATTTATAACCAGGCAAGGCAGTCTTTTTAAACTACCCTCATACATGAAGATAGCGATTGCAAAAAAATTTATTTTAAAGAAAATAGTAGAGAAATAATAATAATTCCATGAGGTCATAATGATGTGGTGACAGAGTTCCTATTTGCTGCGCATTCTGCCCATGTCATAGCAGCCTTAACTTTGGGTACAAGGGACCTACAGTTTAATGTGGAATCTGAACCACGGAAGCTTTCTGGTGCACTTCACATTACACAGCAAGCTGTGCCAGAGGTGCCAATGGAAATCCCCACTAAGACGGATTTGGTCCGGGAACCTTCCGATCTTCAGTCAGACACCATAACTACTGAGCCACCTGACCACTCTTACAAACATTTTTTTGGCAGAGATGAGTGAGATATGTTTTGGTGCCATGTCTCTTCAACCAATATATTTATGTCTGAGAGACCTACTAATATTCATAATCAGATTACTGGAATTTAAAAGTGTGAGACGAAAAAAACGATCTAAGTACCATCTAAGATTTCAATGATCGTAAGAATTTTGTCAGTCCTTTTGTTCTGAAGCCTAATAGCCATACCGTAATTGCGACTACCTGTTGCAGAGTCGCTGTCGTGTGACCACACCAAAGTTACCCCCTACTTCATCGAGTCCATCAACAGTGAGACAGGCTTCTGGGCGACCCCGTGCTCCAACCAGTTCCTCTTCTTCATCGGGTGGTGCACTCCTAAGGATGAAGACTACATCCTCATGGGGGAGGATGTGCCCCACACGTGAGTACAAAAAAGCAGCGTACTTTTTGCAGTTCAGAATTTTTTTGCATCTTAAGCATTCTTGCAGAGTTGTTACAGATAACTGTTGTGATCTTTCACATCTACCATCTAGGTGAAGAACTGGGCCCATAGAGTTCTTCCCACTGTAATAAATTTGTAAGTAAAAATATTTAATGGAAATATGAAAGCATATGTTTCAATATGTATGCCTTAGTCGATCCTTGCAGGTCTTTTTTTTTTCTTTTTTTTTTTCTGTTCCACTATTTGATTTTCCAGTCCTCTGTAAGCAGCAATACTCAAGACTTGATTTAACTCTTTCCTCACAAACATTTCTATGCAGTTGTTTATCATTCTCTCCATCCATTTACATAACACTGAAGTAAAACAAATTTTCAACCATACGTGTCACCTCTCGTTTATGGACCAGTACTACCACCAAACTTTTTCTCTGGTCAGTGATGGTTCTACAAATTTTCCGAGGCAGCATAAAAACTTGAAATTGTCGCGAATCTGCAGTTGTCACTCAGGGTAAGTGCCCCCAATTTGCCTCTCTCTATATCCAACACTGCCTCTATTAAGCAGCAAGAATCCAGCTAAATAATATTTCATCCACCAGAACCACTTATTCCTCTTCTAACACAATGTCCCACAAGGTTATAAATAAGCTTCCCTACATGTTTGGTCTCCTCAGCACCTATGTAATGCATCCTTCCCTCTCTAAGACATCAGTTTCCTTCCCAGTCCACACTTTGCAAATTCAAGTCACTCACCTTTAAACACTGAATAAGAATTTGGCTTCTCCCCTTAAACCTTTATTCTTCCACTATAGCAAGCAGCTAGAACCCTGTTTTCTTTCTTTTTTTGTATTACCATACAAACTGACCTACAGTGAACACCATCGAACAGAACAAGTTTTTCCTTATCAGTATGAAAATCTGTCCACCAATTCCTCCTTTCTAAGCAGTATGTTCTACAACCATTACAAGAAACCTCACAGTGCAGTATTCATTCCTTTAACATTATACTATTTGTGGTTTGAAATTACTAAACTATATTACTTTAACTTACCCCATCATAGTGCATGCCACTTGTGCCACAACCCATCTCATATACCAGTTCACATACCTCCTAATACCCGTGACTTCATTAACTCCTTCACATTCAGAGCCATTAAAGTACTTCCAGATACCACTTCTCAATCTGAACTCCACAGGTGGGAATTGGTCTATCAAAATATCCTGAAAACCAGACACCTCTCCCCCCAGGCCTCAATTTCAGATAATACCTTCCATCCTCACACTCTTATACGCATCACTGGCCAAAACAATAGATATAGACCTTATTTCGAAATTTATTTTCTATTATTTTTATTATCATTATTATGTCTCCATTTAAATATCCCATGTTTCTTTCTTGTGATAAATAATACTTGCAATTATATTATTGTTGCTCCCCCATCCACCTTTGACAGTCATTTTCATTCTATGTGTGCGTCTGTTCATCATGAGGCTTGTGCAAGCTCAGCCATATGTTTCCTTCCACTTGACAGGGTTAACCCTGAAATTTTTGGTTCTTTGTGTTTTTACGAGGGTGGCCCAGAAACTAATGCACCACATATTTTTTTCCTCAGCCCCCAACAATGGTACGAATGTGAAAATTTAGATATGAATTCTTTGAAGTTTTCAGAGTGTGTGCGCAAAGTTTCCATTTCTTCCGACAGATATACGGTTAGTAGCTGGCCACAGAGGGGGAGACCATCTGAAAGCGGTTCGCAGAGCTTCAAGATTTGCCATGGTCGGGAAGGCCACACATGGCTGTAACACCTGACAAGATGTGTGCCGATGTGCTCATTCGTGAGGAACAGCTCATAATGACTCGGCAGTTGGCGCGGGAGCTGTCAATCAGGAAAGAAAGAGTGGGTGTCAATGTCAGTCCTCTTGATAATGCAAAAAAATGTTCATGATGGGTTCTGCACCATCTAACAGAGAAACACAAAACTCTCAGAAAAAACATTCCTTCTGAGTTGCTGCAACATTTTGGAGCTGAGGGTAAAGCCTTCTTGTTCTGGATTGAGACAGGTGATGAAATCTGGGTTCACCATTTTGAGCTGAAAACAAAACTGTAATCGATGAAATGGTGCCATCTCTCCTCAGAACAAAAAATTGAAAGCAACTGCTTTCACTGGTAAGATCATGATCACTGTGTTTTGGGACTGTGATGGCGTCAAACTCATTGATGTGATGCCGAGAGGCACCACCATTAATTCTGAAGCATATGTGAACACATTAACCAAACTCGAGAAGCACTTCCAGCGACTTGGATGCCATAACAACCCAGGTGATTGTTTGCTTCAACATGATAACTCACACAAGTTTGAGGATGTTGGAACAAATTTGCAAACAGGGTTGGACAGTGTGACCCCATCCACCCTGTAGCCCTGACCTAGCTCCCTGTCTTTCACTTGTTTGGGCCATCGGTGGGAGAAATTTCGAGGATGACAAAGATGTGATTCGTACAGTGAAGAAATGGCTTTGTGAACAGAACAAGGAGTGGTACTGCCAGGGCATAGATGCTTTTGTGTCTCGCTGGAGGAAGGCCATAGCACAGAAAGGAGCTTACGTGAAAAAATAGGGAGTATAGAAGAAACATCATACTTTCTTGTGTATAAGTTTCATTGTGTTCAGTAAATAACCATTAAAGAAAACAATGTGGTGCTTTAGTTTCTGGACCATCCTCATATATTATTTTGTGTCGCAGCTGAACTTCTCTGTTCAACTTTGCCGAATGTTGGTTATAATTTATTTTTCATTTCCACATAAATATCGCCTCACAGCAGTCCTTTCACTCCACTTTACATATTAATTTATTCATTATACTCATATAGTTCACTTAATAATGTTTTTCAATACAGAATGTTTTCAATGTACATTCAGAGGATAAATACCATTGATTTTATCTCCATCCACAATTTGCTGTTAAGTGAATGGCATTAATTATTATCTCTAAGTCACCAAAAGCCCAGGAATTCGAAAAAATAAATTTGTTCTCCCTACATTTCCATACTTTTTGTGAGCATTTAAGCCATTACCATACTTAAAATAAGAGTAGATGAATCAAAAAAATGTTCAACAATTACAGACAAGTGATTGGCTTCCACTGGCATCAAAGATGATATCATTTAAGTAACTGTGGGTCAGCAGACCACACATGGATTACTTGGGCGTCAACACCTCATAACTGCTGCTCAGTGTTAATACCAGCTGGACTAAAATCATAAGACTGGTTATCTTTGTGCTCTTACAGACTTGTACACCTGTTGTTCTCCCTTTCCGCACGTTCCAGGGCACGTGGTCTGTACTACTTGACCACAAACGCACACAAGCCGTACGCCAAGGGCTTCCCGGGACGCAGGAAGCCGGCGAGAGGAAGGAGAAGAGGACCCAGGAACGGCATCGGTACAGGATGAACTGTGGCGCTCGGCTATCAAACAACTCCACTCTCTGGGTGATCTCTGCTTAGAACAATCCCCCTCCCTGCACTTTGTTTTTATAAACAGGGCAATGAAAGGGGGTTTACCCATGTATACTCTAATCTGATAGAAGACATCCTCTTAGGAAAATGCGTTCTGTCAGATATTCAGTTTCAAGAGCCGAAGGGCAACTTGAAGGAAACTTACGTACATGTACTCTGAGAATAGGCAAACATGAGTGCTGCATGTGTGTAGTAACAATCACTATGTAAAATAACTGAACATTAAATTTTAATATTCATAAACATAATAGTGCTAGAATTGTTACAAAAATAATAGTTACAATTTTATGTCAGCCAAACGGAAGGTGTAAAGACACTACAAACATAGTTTTAGTTTAATTTTACCAATTATTGTATGCATAATACTGACAAGTATTATAAAAACCCCTATCGGTTCAATTAAACAGCACAGCTATTAGTGTTACAACTTATCTTTTGTTTAGTTTGAACTGTGATAGCAGAATAGATAGCTAAGTTAAATTTTTGCAGCACCTGATTTCTTCCTTCTATTAATAGCATAGTAGTGTTTGTAACATTTTCTTTATCTCAGAAGAAAACAGATTGGTAGGAAATGAATCAGTCCAGTTTGTGTTAGAGATATTAAGGCCATTTTGCACCTTCTATTGTCATGGCTTACATATAATAATTTTAATAGTAATATATGAATATCAGGAACATGGAATTAGAAACTTGAAGTCAACGCTTATAACTGAGTGATGTCCAAACTGAGGTTGCCAACCTTGGAACATTTATATCAATCACAATACTGAACCATATACAAGCACTATTTACACAATGTAAGAGAATTTAATATTCTCGCCAACTTGTATTTTGTCTATCTGTAAATAAGAGAAAGATTGCACACATCTATAACAAATCTTCAATATGCAACTTAGTACTTAGCATCAATGGAGTAGAAAGATATCCTGTGAGCTGATATTAATAGGAAAGATAAAGTAAATCGATCACTTACCAAAGGTGACAGAGAGGGGGCTGCAGTGACAAAAATCACAATACAAACACAAAAAACATCCCATTTACACAAGAAAATTAAAGATATAGTTTGTGCAAGCTTAGCTAAATGCTTCTATTTTAATTAGTAATTTTTTTGCTGCTCTTCTTCCTTCAACTTTGGGAAGTGATGAATCTTTCCTTCTTATAACAACTTAGTACTTAGCTGCCCCTTACTCATCTGAAGTGGCCATGTACTAGATGTACTGCAAAAACTCCACAGCTTCGTATACAAATTATACTGTACACACTGCAAAGTATTAATTTATAGAATGTCACAATAAGGCTGTATTTGTTGATGCATAATTTACCAAAAACAGTGACACAATTTAAAGTTGAAATTTGTAGAGGGTAAAAGAAGGTGGGTGCAGGAAAGGGGGAAATGTGTGTGTAGGGAAATTGCCACAGGAGTGTGCACTACGTCGCAATTAAATTAAGTGATTAATAACACGGTAATCCATAATTCACAAGATGTGCTCAGCCCTTCCTAATACATGAGAATGAGTGTGTCTTATACCACCGAGACTTGCACTATCTAACTTGAAGCAAGCACAGGACCTGCTTCACTAGTAGTGCTATGTGAGTGGTTATGTGAAGAGTGTATGTGAAAATGGTGTTTGGTAAACAAAGAATTCAGAAGTAACTTGTGTAGATGTTTCGCTGACCACACAAAAGTAATACTGGGCATTTCTTTTTAGGCAAGAAAAAAATTAATTTGTTTTATAGTTTTGGGTATGTCATCCTCTTAGTGTTGAAACAATAAGTTTTCACATCTAGTTGGCTTTGGTGTAGCATTCACAGACAGACATAGTGTATAAAACACATCTTAATACCTCAATCTCCCCACAAATATACAATTGTAAAGGATACATTATAACATGTTAAGGTTACCATTACTTATATTGTGGATGTTAAGATATCAAACAAAATTGGCCTTTTAACAAAATGCCCACCCAGAAAGTGTTTACTTTTGGCTGTACATATGCATGACTTTTGTGTCACTCCTGGCTTTGGTAGATTAATGATATTCTAAGATAAATTATAAAGAACTGAACACACAGTGAATATGTTTAGTGACTAAATCACAACGAAGGATAAAGTCTTTTTAACAGCCAGTAGGTGCTTTTCTGTTGACCTAATACACTTTAAAATTTCTACTTTTTCTTACAAAATGATTGTTCCTTTTTTGATCTTCTTACTAATTCAATTAATAAATTGTTAATATAATAAACAAACTTTATTTTTAAAACAGTTAAGTTATAAGTGACTGTACAGAATGCATTGCTTTGTCACTCAATGGAGTACTAATAATTATTTTTACAACATTTCCAGTTTAGTGGGTCATTCCAGAGGCTGTTCTTATTTTCAAATCAAGGATTGATTGGAATACTAATTAATAAATTCAATTATGAATTGTGATAAACAGCATAAAATGAAGGAAGATAAGCTAATCCAAATGTAATACAAACAATGAATAAGAATGAGTAATTTTTTCTTGGCATAGAGAACAATGGTGAAATATGAATCCTCACTAGATTTTTTCCAAAACTACCAAATTTCATACTCAAAGCAAAATTGCATTTTTTTTAAATCACTAAAGTAACATAAATGAAAGTTGTAAAACATGCTAATCTTGACCACTCACTCCTTTTACACCAAACTGAAGGGAACATGATAGAAAGAAACTGTCAGCATTGAGGAATATAATTGTTTACCAATCATAAACCTTTTGGTTTCATATGGTGATGGTCCTCTTCCAGTATAACAAATATCACTAGAATAAATAAAATAAATAGTGGAAGCCTGAAGCTCATCTTTAAAACATATTATATCCTACACGATTTATAGATGTTTTTAGCTCATGCAACTGGCAAGTAATTGAGAATGTATAGTCACAGAAATATTAACTAAAAAACATCACCATCCAGTAGGTTGAGGAATATATATGGACATGGGTCAGGGGAAATACATATCAAATCTGTACAAAGCAAAAAACAATTGAATAACAAATTATGGTCCTTGGAACATCATATATATGTCATTTTAAATGTATGACTCACCTGTATTATCAACAGACACTTAAGTCTCCTATTGTCACCCATTCCGAATGCTTCAGCTTTTATAAATACTCCTCACAAACGGATCTTGAAAAATTCTGACGTCAGTTCTTTTTACTTTTTCTGAATAACATTTCTCATTTGGAAAATTTCTCCAATACTTAATTTATCCTTTGTTGATTATGCCATAGGACTATATTAGTATTTAAGGCAGATATGAGGATCACCTATGCTGGACCTCAAACATACACATGGATGGAATGATAGCTTCACTGTCCCTCCTTTGTTATTATACTCACTGATGCTGCTGGTTGGAAGACCGAAAATCCTCATTAAACCAACTCACTTGATCTGAACTGAATGGAAGTGATTATTTTGTGTTTTACTGTTACAATGTAAATATTATAAACAAAATCGTTCAAAGTGTTTATGTATTTTTTTTATTGAATTTAACTGTGATGAAGCACATGAACCTGTGGCAATTTCCATGTTGCTGAATTTATGTGTGCTGTGATTTATATTAACTCATTGTTTTTGATTGCAGTTTGAGAGTTTGCACTATGTTTATTATTGTTTTAAACTTTTAAATAGCAACATTGTCTAAGATTCATGAACTTTCTAAATTGTGTGAAGTAACATCATAACTTCTATGTAAGTAGTGTAAATCAGCAACATTAATCTCACCAAAAATATAAAGTACATTGAATTTATTTGTTTATGTTATTGTATGGTTGTAATTTAAATTATGAATAAGTATTGTGCAAAATAAAAAATATTTTTTTTTACTCAACACATGATTTCATTTTAGAATAAGCTCAGGTAATTAAACTATTCCTTATATTCGAAGGCCAACTGTTGCTCAGTCGCAATTAAATTAATAATAATAACCACAAGGGAAATGGAAGAGTGAATCTGCCGTCGGTTAGTCAACAGGGAATAAATAACTTTGAATGCTGAAACAAATAACTTGTTTAACAGCACAAGAATTATTGTTTTCCCTATTCCCATGGAATACTACTGGAATGGGTATACCAATAAGATAGATAGAAAGGAGAAAATTTGGTGAATTAAGGAGAATGGCCAACTCAGGTAAAAAAAAAACAATGAAAATGTTTTTCTGTAAACAAGCTCTCTCTTAATTAATTACCTCTCTTTTGAACTAGAATTACAACTTCAATACTCTTAAAATTAATTAAATATACATACACTAAAAACTAACAAAGTATATTGCTGTCATTTTAGAGCTGAAATGTATGTACATCAATTATTATTATTACTCCACGATTCACTAAAAGTGGGTGGTGTAGGGTGCATTGCACCTATGCAAAAGTGTAATAGTATGGAAATAATATACAGGATATGGCAGGATGTGCCCATGGGCTATTATGAGGAACCATCCCAGCAATTCGCCTGGAGTGATCTGGGGAAACCCAGATCTGTATAGCTGGAGTGATTTATCAAGAACTACTCCTGTCAGATTTTAAGTTTACTCCTCTGGTAAATCCTTTTTATTCCATTCCCTAATCGCTCAATGAAAAAATGACTACAGAAACGAATCAGTCCTGGCCCTGATTTCTCTTATCTTACTTTATTGATCATTCCTAGACATGAAGGTTGCTGGTAGTAATATTTGCTGGCTGTCATTCCGAAATCAGTCAGTCGTGAACTTTTCAATCAGCTTCTGTTGACAGCAACTCCTTCAGTGTTCCAGGTCTTCCCTACCTAACTCCTTCAACATCGCACTTATGCTTCCCCTCCAGCTATATATACCTGTCACGAATCGGGTGGCTCTTCTTTCGACCTTCTCCAATGTCTCCATTAACCCCTTTTGATGGGGACCCCATACAGAACAACAATATTCTAAATGAGAATGCACTATGCAAGTGATGTAACTTCTGGTGTGCACCATTTTAAATTACGACCTAGAAGTCAGAGCTCATGATTTTCTTTTGATTTTCTTCTCGATGTGTTCATTCCATGACAATTACTTGGGTTTAGAAGAGAATTTTTATGTGAATCTCAGTTTGTGGGCTACTTGCAAGTTATGTCAGAAGAAATGGGAAAGGGAGACCAAGTTGACAGTAAAGAACTGGATATCTCAAAAGCATTTGAGAGGGTGAGCTGTTAAGTGATAATAAAAACAGTAAATACCATTGGGCTGGTTGAAAAGGTGACTTGCAGGAAATAGTGAAATACTGAAAGGTATAAAGTAGGGTTGTAACGGATGTCATATTTGCGGATGCGGATGTTCAGTGCTTGACAACCACAGATGTGAATGTTTTGCGGAAGCGGATGTGGAAAAATAAATTTAAAATTATTTATATGTCGAATCCATCGGGGAAAGAGCAGGAGCTGGGTGGGTTTAATGGAGTTCGAGGTTGATGGCTCATCAGCGAAGGTGGGCTGTGGATATCCCTCGGGCAATGGAGAGTAACTACGAGAACACAGCTGATACAAGGATCTGGTTTATTAGACTCAGTTTCACAATACACAATGACAGATAACGGAGTGATGTTGTCTCGACGGTCAGGCAGGGAGAGAGCTCCGTGTGCTGTGCGCCGTCCTTAAGTAGCCCCTTGTAGATGTCACTGTGGCGCTGCTTGCTGCGTCTGTGGCACCCTCTAGTAGCTAGCCACATAGTCCAGATCCGACATATATTTTATCAAAAATAAATCTAAAATCAAAATAAGTATATATTTTATGCCAAATTCTATCTTTTTTCAAAAGTAAATTCTATTTCCTTATAATTCTGCCATATTGATTTATTTTTGCCTCATCTTTCATCAACAAAAAACGTGGGATTGTTTCACAGTGAATTAAATAATTAATATATCTACGCAGGCATCTAAAAACCAATCTTTGTCATATGAACTTTGCAGAGTTCATGGTTTGACTAATTCAAGTGTCAAGCACAAGGCCACACCACCACGCATCACCATGCTTGCTTTTTTTTTTTTGCTTATGACTATACACCACCTCGAAGTCATTAGAGGCGTGAAAGGATCGGGGCTAGGAACGGGAAGGAATTTGGCAATGATCTTTTAAAGGAAGCATTCGCCTGGAGCGATTGGGAAACCATGAAAAAACTCAAATCTGGATGCCTTAATGTCTACCCGCCATGCTCAGTTCCGTCCTCGCCACCCACCCGCCCTAGTGGCGCATTCACAGTAGAACTTGTAGGACCTACGAGATCTGATTTTTGATCAAAGAACTCTTGCTGGGTTATAGGAATACATGTAGGACATGTTGAATGTTGTTGGACTCCCAGGCAACCCAAAAGTATCCTTGCTGTCCAACAAGCTGTAGATATTGGAGTAAGCTATTGGCGGAAACTTCCTATGAGTGTGCGAAAAGGACACATGGTGTGGCGTGAGAAAGTACGAGAGGAAAGGATTGTTTGGAATATTTTGTTGGATCCCTTTTTAGTACCGTGAATGCGTGAGTGCATCCTATGGTAGTTCTACACGGATGTCCTATGAGTTGGGTACATGAAAAGGCCTCTTTACTTTACATGTAAGTTCAAACTTGTAAATTCGTCACTTAGGTAATAACACCATTCAGTTCATTGTTACTTTAATTGCAAGATCGTCAGAAAAACAACAACGTTTTTGTTACCTAAGCGAGGATGGACAGAATCTCGTATACAGAGAAAAGAATATGCCGTGTCAACGACGGCACTGCCTTCCCTTTTCTCGAAGCGATACGGACCATTTTTGAATCTCAATTTCTTAGGTCGTATTGATGCTACATGCCTCGAATTTCTGTTATGTATAGATATCAGCAATCTTAGCAAACATACTCAATTTTATTTCATTATTGTCCTTTGTTCGGATGTTATTAATATGCAAATTTCGGCGATTTTCTCACTCACTCACTGACTGACTGATGATCATCAAAACTCTAAGGTACTTACCACAGTCATAGTAAGCTGAAATTTGGTACACAGATAACATTTTACCCATATATTATAAGAAAAGTCTGAAACTAGTATATTTCTATATAACTATCCCTTTCCAGCCCCTAACGTGAAATTACATTCTTCCCTAATGTATTCAGATTTTTATTGCAGAGCGAGCTTACTCAGTTTAACTAATGTGTTATATTTACTTATTTCCTTTCCTTGCTTTGGAAGTTAGTGAAATTTTATTTCGACCACGACAACCCGACATCAAAATTCCACAGTACTTCCAGTAATCCCAGAAACGTGTGATTTGGTACACATATATGGTTTCATCCCTATATCACAAGAAAAGTCTGTTATTGGAGTATTCCTCCGTATTTATTTAATTACAATCCCAAATATGAACAAAATTCTGGCACATATTTGCGGGTTCATTGCTTTGCTCCGGATGGAGTTATATGCCTGAGATTTCTTTAATGCATAGAGATCAGCACGTTTAACTTATATATTAAATTTTACTTTGTTCCTATACTTAGTTTGGAAGTTACTCATTATTTACCTATGGTGGTAATTAAACTAGCGGCAATCTGCACTGCTTGGCTATGAAGCACATCCATTGTTTTCAGAGTAGAAAGCCATAAGCTAGAAAACACTGATAAATAGATAATAAACCCGTCCTTAGGGACCCATCGTGGAAGTGCGGTCGACAGCAGATGGTCCTAAATTGCCTATTAAGTGATAGATGTATGTGCAAAAAAGAAAACTGAGACATATGCAAAATAAAAATCAAAATTTATTAAAAATTAAAAGTAAGCAAAATTCGAAGTTGCAAACTAAAATAGATAGGCTCTGGTGAGCAATGGTTCTTTGGGAAAAGGTAGGAGGTGAGGGGTATGGGTGGGAGGGAAATTGGTGCTATCTTAAATTTAGTCCTGGTTGTTTTCTGGTGCCCAGTTCGTACTGGTAAGCCAGTTCCCACCTTCTGAGTTCTGAAATGCTGCTTTTGTCTGAGAAGACTCTGATGGCTCAGACTGTGAAACGTGTTAAGATTTTTGGTGCCGTGAGTGGTGGGATAAGGTACAGGGTGGTCAGGGTTCTAGGTGAATACTGATTGCCTGTGTCCATTCATTCTGATGGTCAGTGGGTTTGTTGTCAGGACAATGTAGGAGGCTGGGCAGTGGTTGCAGGTGAGTTGATATATCAGATGGGAGGATACACACGTGGCAAGTCCTGTGATGGGGAAGCTTTCCCCAGTTATGGGGTTGGTAAAGGTAGCGGGTACATACTGCATAATTTGCAGTGGGATCCGTTGCAAGGAAACTACCCTTGGTGCTGTCTTGGAGGCTGGGGGGCCAGGTGTTTATGGACCAAGAGTTGGTTGAGGTTTGGAGGTCTGCTGAAACAGGTTCTGGGTGGGTGAGGGAGGATTTTAGGAAGGAGGTTTCTCATCTCTGGACAGGCTCGGAGGAAGTCATACCCTTGTCGCAGGAATCGGTTGACGGATTCCAAACCCGGGAAGTATCGGGTGATCAAAATGAGGCTATGGTTCGTTTTGAAGGGTTGTACATAGGTTGAGTGGTTTGGGATACAGCACGTGAAACTTGTTTGTGAACTAAATCTGGTGGATAATTGTGGGCTTCAGAGATGTTGCTAGCATACTGTTGGAGGGCCTGTTCATTGGAACATATGTGACTCCCCCGAATGCCAAGGCTATAGGGGAGGGAGCGTTTGATGTGGTGAGGGTGACAGCTATCACAATGAAGGTACTGTTGTAGGTTGGTGGGTTTGATATGGACAGATGAGTTGATGTAGCCATTTGTGAGGGATAGGTCGACATGCCGGAAAGTGGGAGTGTGGGAGTAAGTCGTTGTGAATTTCAGTGTTGGCAGTATAGAGTTTATTGAGTAGGTTATCTTCTCTGTGGGTCCAGATTATGAAAATGTTATCAATGAATCTGGCCCACAAAAGGGGTTTCAGCTGGGATCCAGCTAAGAATGACTGTTCCAGGTGGCCTAGGTAGAGGTTACTGTATGAGGGAGCCATACGCCTGCTGTTGACTTGGTGGTAAATTTTGCCATTGAAACAAAGTATTAGCTCAGCAAGAATCTGGTGGGGAGGCTATTGGTGGGGACACTGGTCTAAAAAGTGTTCCATTGCGCTGGGTCCATGACAGTGGGGAATATTTGTATATAGGGAGGTCACATCAACCGTCACTAGGAAGGAGTCAGGTGGAAGAGGTGTGGGTAATGTGGCCAGTTGAGAGAGGAAATGTTGTGTGTCTTTGATGTGGGAGGGAAGCTGGCTGACAGTGGGCTATAGATGCTGGTCCACCAAGGCAGAGATGCGCTCAGTCGGTGAGCCATATGCAGCAACTATGGGACGTCCTGGGTTGCCAGGCTTGTGAATTTTAGGAAGTAGGTATACAGAAGTTGTGCGCAGCTTTTTTTGGAGTGAGGAGTGAAACAGAATGGGGAGTGAGGCCTTGGAGTGGTCCACTAAACTGTATATAATCTTTGATTCTCTCACTGACTGCAGGTGTGGGATCATGGTTGGGGGGGCGATAAGTGTTGGTGCCAGATAGGTGATTTAGTGCTTCACTAATGTAATCACAATGGTTCATGACCACCATAGTTGAGCCCTTGTCTGCCGGTAGAATGATCAAGTCTGGATCAGAGGAGAGTTCCCTGATGGCCCGGGTTACTGAAAGAGTCAGGTTGGAGCCACTGGGTAGTGATTTTATGAAACTAGGAGAAGCCAAAATGGTGAAAATCAGATCTTGAAACAATTGGAGAGGGTAGTTTTGTGGGAGAGGTGGTGGATCAAGAATGGAGGGTGGTTGGAACGTTTGGAGACTGGGCTCCAGGTAATTCTGAGTGTCCAGATTGTTGCTCTTCGAGACATAGTGGTACCTCCAGTGGAGGGTGCGGCAGAAAGCTAAGGAGTCACGTACTAGGGCGGTCTGATCAAATTTGGGAGTGGGTGAGAAAGTGAGACCTTGGAGAGTACTGAGAGTTGTGGTTCTGAGAGTGGAAAAGAGGACAGATTGATAACAGGCAGTTTGGGTTTGGCAGCTTGAATTGGACTGATTGGGCAAGGTGTGGGTTTTACGGGAGGTGGTAGAGGTATGTTGAAGAGCTGGGCAATAGATGGTTGTGAGGAAATGAGGAGGGGTTAGCACCTGGTAATTTGCAGGGGAGAGGTTGTCCTGCTTTGAGATGGGAGTGGTACAGAGTGGATAATTTGTGTAGATGGTTATGAGCATGCCCATTCATAGATTCTGCAAGATATGTTGAATGTTAGGAAGGGTATGTGGGGTTGACAGCAGCAGTATTTTGTTTAGACATATAAGATGTCTGGAGTGTTGGCTGGCCAGGTCAGTGTATTGTTGCAGCACCAGGGCAGTTAAGGCTAAGGACTGCCTGTACCGGAATGTGTGTAAGAGGGGGTAACCAAATATGGGCAATTTTATTGTGAGGCCATTTGGGGGAATATTGAGGTTAAGACATGCTGTTAGGAAAAGGATGTGTGACTGTAATTTGGCTAGTTGGAAGGCATGACCTAGGAATGCAGAAAGGTATTTGGGGTTACTGGAGACATCATGTTGTTTTTGGTGTGGAAAACTGTGGGACTAGGAGAGCAAGACATTAAAAATTATATACATATATATATATATATGTGTGTGTGTGTGTGTGAATGTGTGTGTGTGTGTATGTATGTGTTTCTTTTCATTATATGGTGGGGCAGGAACATTTATACTAATTAAATTGGGCAGGACAGAAAGAGCTGGTGGTAGGAAGAAATTTGAAAACACTTCATCTGTATGAGAGATTGGAGAGGCGATGTACCAGGGTAGTGAGGGAATTGGTTTACAAAACATTGGTCAGACTACTACTGAGTATGATGGAGTAGCACAGAAACTACATTATGGGAATCAAGGAATCAGAGGAGGCTAAAGGAAGTAGCTAGAGTAATATGTAGAAATTCTCAGTTAGTAGGATATATGTAAGATATTTCTGATAAAGCGAACAGAGAGGTCAAATCGATAGTGTACGAGTAACACTAGATCTTTCAAAGGCTTTTCACAATGTGAGCCATAAAATGGTGGTAAATATGGTAAGAAAATATTGGAGTGGATGAAAAAGTGATTTGCTGAATAGAAGAATACTCAAAGGGTAGAAAGAAAAAGATAGGATAGAAAATGCAGTATCAAAAGAGGCAGATTTTTCTTTTTATCTGCTTAACATCTCTCTAACAGTGAGGTCTTTAGAGACAGGAAAGGATTGGGGGCAAGGAATTTGCCTGGAGTGATTTGGGAAACAATGGAAAACCCAAATCTGGATGCCCGGACGGGGATTCGAACCGCCCTCCTCCCAAATTCGAGGCCAGAACGCTAGCCATTACACCACCATGCTCGTTAAGAGGTGGAAGTAAATATGGGAGAGCCATAGTATAGCGTATTGGGGACCATTGCTATTCATTATGCAAATAAATGATTGTGTTGACCTTTTTGTACAAAATATGATCAAAACAGCAGAAGATTGTAAACAGCTGCAGGGTGATCTGGACAGGATATCTAGCAGGGTGAGTCAACCAAGGATGAGGATAAAAGCAAAGATTCAGTTAAAAAAGCTAACTATTGATTATTATTATAAGGTGAGGAAAGAATTGCTTATTGAAGACTTAAACTGTAAATACCTTGGCATAACATTTGATGCCCTCAACACATTGGACAGGTAGTAGGAAAAGGCTTCAAAATCCTTCACTTGTTGGAGAGAGTGATGAGGGGATGAACCAGAGAAGTAAGGGAACTGGGTTACAAAACTGGTCAGACCAATGCTGAGGCCATGGAGGCATATTATGGGACCCACATTTTGAGTATCAGATACAGGCATACAAAGAAGGGCTGCTAGATTTGAATTTCAAAATTACCACACAACACAATCATTAACTGGTATGATAAAGGAGCTGGAATGGGATTTGTTGGAAGATAGAAGCAGGGTGAAGAGAGTCGTGGGAGTGTACAAGGTTTATGATGGTGATGGGCCGTGGAAAGATATTGGTGTAAGAATTGAAAGTAATCTATTGAAGGGAAAAGGTGATCGTGACCACAAGCTGGCACTCGATTTCATACGTAAGGATGTGGGAAGATTTTCATTCGTAGGTAATGGCGTCGGGGATTAGAAAACACTACCAAGCAAAATGATGAATAATCTACCAAAAATATTGAAATAATTTAAATTTCAAATTACTAGAATGCAAAAGTAGGTGGGAAAAGGAAAAAATGGGTGAGTAGGGAAACTGCCACCGAAGTGTGTAAGCCATCGCAATTACATTAAATTAAATCATGGCACAACATAATCATTCACTATTATGATAAAGTATCTGGGCAAGGAGTCATTGTAAGAAGGGTGAAGAAAATGCTGCATGTGTATAACTCATATAATTGTTACGATACTTGAGTGAATATTGATAGCAGAATTACACGTAGTACGTGAAATAGAAGTTGACTGCATTTGCTTTTAAGCACACGAGAGCAGTAAAATTTTTATTTGTATGTGATGGAAAAAATTACCAGGGGAAATTATTAATAATTTACCAGAAACACTGAAGAAATTAAAAATCAAAATTTGTAAGGGGCAAAAGTAGGCATGTACTGAAATTCATGCAAACAAATTAAAACTTTATAATTACTTTATTGCAAACACTACAATCACTGTTGACCTTCCTAGTCTGAAGCCATATTGGTCCTCTTAATAACTACTTTATAATATAATTGATAAAATTGCGATGGAGCACCCCTTTCTCTTTTCCTCTTCCAACTTACTTTTGCCCTTTACTAATTTTTACTTTAAATTCTTTCAGTGTTTCTGGTAAATTATTCATTACTTCTCTCGGCAATTTATTCTAGTCCCTCAAACCCTTTCCTATGAAATAAAATTTTCCCACACCCTTATGCCTGAAATCAAGTGCCAGCTTGTGGTCATGGTCAATCTTACCCTTCCAAGCACCTCTCTTAATCTTCCCACGCTTCATCACCTTGTACACTCCCATGACCCTCTTCACCCTCCTTCTATCCTCCAATGAATCCCACTCCTGCTCCTTTATCATATTAGTTACCAATTGTGTTTTGCGGTAATTTCCAAAGACAAATCTGGCAGCCCTCCTCTGCACCCCCTCCAACTCCTGTATTCGATACCAAAAAGGTGGGTCCCAAACTACACCACCATATTCCAGCAGTTGTCTGACCAAAGTTTTGTACTCCAATTCCCTTACTTCTCTAGTGCACTCTTTCCAACAGGTGAAGGATTTTGAACCCTCTCCCTACCACCTGTCCAATGTGTCTTACCCAGTTAAGTCTGCTATCAAATGTTATGCCGAGGTATTTACATTTTGAGTCTTCAATAAGTAGCTTCTTCCACACTTTATAATCATACTCCACCTTTAGCTTTTTATCTGTGTATACCTAATAAGCTGGCTCTTCTTTCCATTTATCATCATCACATGTTGACTCACCCAGCTAGTTATCCTATCCAGATCATCCTGCAGCTGTTTACAGTCTTTCATTGTTTTGATCCTTTTACATAACATTATGTCATCTGCAAACAATCTGATTTCTGACTGTAAACCATTAACACAATCATTCATTAGAATAACAATGGTCCCAATACATTACCCTATGGGACTCCCAAGTTCACTCCTACTTCTTTTGATACTGGATTTCCTACCCTAACTTTTTGCTTTCTCCCTTTTAGGAATTCTTCTACCCAGCAAATCACCTTTTTATCAACTCCAATAATTTTTACCTTATTTAGCACCATTTTATGGCTCACTCTATCAAAGGCCTTTGAAAGCTCTAGTGCTACACCATCAACTAAATCTCCCGTCCATTTCATCAGAAATATCTTTCATATAGCTTACTAACTGAGACCTAGCAGCAGAACCCTTTTCTTCCTATTCTTTTCTTGCACGCCCTTATTCCTAAAGACCTGCTGCACATTACCTACTCCTACATCTACATGAGGCTCTTCCACTCCTGACTCTGGTAACAGGTCAAACCTATTTTTCTTAACAATTTCTGGAGTGTCTGGCATCTTCATCCTGTTTACCGTTTTTCCCCTACGACCTGTTATCAGCTCCCAACCATCCTTATCACCCTCTTCTCCAAATCCACCATCTCTTTCTGCCACTATAGGCTTAGCATCCAAAGGCTTTTCCACCATAGCCCATGCCTCCATAGGATGAGCTTCAAGGGCCCTGACTCTTTCCAACAACAAGCTAATCATTTCGTCTTTCTCCCTCATCCTTACGCCCATCTCCCTGATCCCTAATGCAAAGTGGACAAAACCATGGGAGAGATTCATTTATTTCCCAAGTTCCCTCTCCACTACATGCCAAATGAAACTCCTTCTTACACCCACTGCACCTCACACCAATCTTCATGTTCCTGCATCAGGCGCCACACTTTCCAGACATATTTTTCCAAAATACTTCCAAACAAATTTTAAAGTAGCAAGAACAATAATTTAGATTAAAATATGATATTACCATTGGTTGATTACACTGGTCAACAGCATTTTTTTTTACAAAGAAAATGAACGGTGCTCTTGGCTATGTCGTGGGTGCTGAATTCGAAAATGAAATTAGTTTTTGCCTATCAGGCTCAGTTTTCTTGTGACACGCTACCCTGTGTCTATCGATATTGGCCCTTGAAAATAATCCATATTGGTTATTCTCCTGATGTAATTATTGAAAAAACAATCAAAATATGTAAAACTAACTCCCATACATTATTTATTTACGGACTTTACGTCCAATTAAATTTAATACATTCAATACATTTAACAATATCAGTCCAGTTTACATCAAACACATTACAGTCATAATCTGTATTTAAATTCAACCAAATAACATGTTACAAATATTATGTTCAATAATATGTTTATGTCCGATGTCACTTTGTCTTAATTATTTTTATGTTTTTGTATTTAATATTTGAAGGTTAATGATTTGATATTAATTATAAACAACTGATGACCTATCAGGCTCAGTTTTCTTGTGACACGCTACCCTGTGTCTATCGATATTGGCATATCCTTGAAAATAATCCATATTGGTTATTCTCCTGATGTAATTATTGAAAAACAATCAAAATATGTAAAACTAACTCCCATACATTATTTATTTACGGACTTTACGTCCAATTAAATTTAATACATTAACAATATCAGTCCAGTTTACATCAAACACATTACAGTCATAATCTGTATTTAAATTCAACCAAATAACATGTTACAAATATTATGTTCAATAATATGTTTATGTCCGATGTCACTTTGTCTTAATTATTTTTTGTTTTTGTATTTAATATTTGAAGGTTAATGATTTGATATTAATAATATAAACAACTGATGACTTTGAAACACCACTATTGAATAACACAACATTAACATAAACAATAGTAGCAAATTAGACTAAACATTTACGTAGCAAACAAGAAAGACGTCTTCACTGTTCAACTGACAAATTACAACAAATTATCCTCAGTTCAGAAATCCATTGCATTGTTTGTTGCCACTTTTGTTTCAGCATTAAGAGTTCTGACAGTGTGAAAAGTGACTGCTTGTTGTTGTAGGTTCGTAGTGGTTTCTGTTTTGTGTTAATAGAGTAGAAGAAATGCCTCATACTTGTGTAAATAACCAAAATTCTTTTTGTTATATCTGTGAAGAATTAACTCTCAAATCACAAAAAAAAACGAAAATTTACCCCTCTTGTGAAGAAGGTCTATGAAAATTATTTAGGGTGTAAAGTTTGTGATCAAAATAAAAAAAATGGGCACCTCACATCTGTTGTTTGGTATGTGTCACACTCCTGACAGGCTGGATGAAGGGATTACATCACATGACCTTTGTTGATATGATTTAGAGGGAACCAACGGATCACACAACAGACTGTTATTTCTGCCTGCAAAAATAGCAGGAATTACCTCGAAAACTGTGCAATATCCTAATTTATCATCTGCTATAAGGCCTGTATGTCACAGTGAAGAATTACTGGTACCAGTGCCTCCTGAGACAGTGACTTTGAGTGAAGATGAAGACAGTGGTGAAAATGCAGAAGACACCGAATGAAATGTTAATGTCGACCCTAAATTTCAAGCCCCCTGTGAATCAAATCAGCCACACATTTTGTCTGAAGCGGATATCAATGATTTTGTTCATAATTTAAATTTGTCGAAGCAACAGGCTGAGCTTTTAGCTTCCCGATTGAAAGGGTGGAATCTTCTTTCTCACAATACGAAAGTGACTTTTTTTTTGTGATCGCCATGCTGATTTTTCTGAATATTTCTCCAAGAGTGGTGACATGGTTTTTTGTAATGATATCGAATCAGTTGTGGAGACTCTTGGCCATGATTTCAATGTAAATGAGTGCCGCTTGTTCATAGACTCTAGCAAAGTTAGTCTGAAGGCAGAGCTTCTTCACAATGGAAACAAATTTCCTTCAGTTCCTATAGCTCATGCAGTTAATATGAAGGAGACACATGATAATTTTAAACTGCTTCTCACTCCTATCCAATATGAGAAATACAAATGGCTTACATGTGGCGATCACAAGGTGATTGCAATTCTGCTCGGCATGCAGCTGGGATACAAAAAACATTGCTGTTTTCTATGCAAATGGGATAGCAGGGACAGAAAAAAAACACTATTTTGGGAAAATGTGGCCTGCTCGGAATGAGCTACTGCCTGGACAGAAGAATGTGGTAGACACTCCTCTTATTGACCCCAAAAATGCGTATCTACCTCCGCTGCACATTAAATTGGGTCTAGTCAAAAACCTTGTGGAAAACATCACAAGGATTCATGTACTTGAGAGAAAAGTTCCAAACGATCAGTGAAGCAAAAATAAAATCAGAGAACTAATGGATGATGATAATTTTCTTGATGTCTTGAGTGATGTTGAAAAAGCAGGAATTTTTTATGCAATAATAAGGCAGAGAACTATCACATATTGTACATGAATTATTGAGATCATCGTATGGGATGCAAAATGTCACTCAAACTGCATTTCTTGAGCGATCATTTGGACTTCTTCCCAGATAACCTTGGCACCATTAGTGACAAACGATTTCACCAGGACATTTCTCAAATGCTCAAATGGAAAAGCATTATCAAGGCATTTGGAGTGCGGCAATGTTGTCTGACTACTGCTGGACTTTACAAAGAGACGTTCCTGAGGCCAAATATCGCCAAAAATCTCAAAGGAAACATTTTTAGATATGTTTCTTACTTTCCTTTACTCTAATGTTGCTCACATCTCTGATTCTTTTGTGTATTGACATATATATTTTAATGTTTAGATTTGGAAATATTGTGAGTGTGTCTTATTGGCAGATCCATATGATATATAGGCTAACGTGAGCATATATAAAAATCATTAGCAAATGAAAACTGAGGCCGATACGGTATTTCTGAAATTAGATCTGGATTTAGGAGTGCATTATCTTCCAGAAACAGTTAATTTTGTTCTTGTAAGGTTTTTTTGTAGACCAGTGTTGTTATTGAATGGAGAAGCTTTTTAAACTAACAGATTCTAATTTAGGACAGTTTAAGCAGACTACCCACACAACATCTACTTTATTCCTGATAGCTGTAACTACACTATAGTGCGTGTCACGAACAATGGCGGGTCGCGCAGAGAGAGAGAGAAATAGGGTTGACATAGAATATGTGACATTACCACGCTTGACTATTCGCAGTACAGTTCTATGGCTAGTATCAAACGCTTCAGCAGTTCTCTCTCGACCTTTGGCAATGTCGCAGATCGGCCCTCCCGCGTCTGCTTTGCGCTTAAAATGCTTATATACTTTCAAATCTTGCTTTTTTGCTTTGACTATGCAGAACCTTACGCTTATGTTTTTCATCTTCCATTATTTAGAATAGGAATTATTGCAATGCTCACTGATTTACAACTGTAAATTTCACAAACACATTGCATTCAACACTCGTGTTAACGCGACAGGCTCTGGATTGTTACTGAATTCGATTGGCTACTGGCAGAGTGATGACGTACATGCACATACCCTCGCTAAACTGGCCGCCATCGTTCGTGACGCGCACTATAGTATACCAATGACCTGGAATAGTACCACTAACTCTGCTATATATGAGATCATCAAAAATTAACTAAAAAATTTCCCTACTCTACTGCCCAAGTCTAAAGGGACACAATTAATTTTAAGATCCGATAGTTGTCACATTCTCTAGGAACTACAGTACTGAGCTATTACAAGACCCTCTATACACTTATTCTGGTACAAAATTCTAATCCCACTAAATACCAATGTGCACTCTACCATACTGTTAAACCATAAATACCTGTTTCTGTTAAGCAAGTGAGTTATCACAATGCCCACTTCCCTCAGTTTACAGAAAATTTGTTTGCTAATGCTGTTAGTCTCATATGTTTTTCAACTTTCCCAAACACCTTTCCTACATAATTTAAAACAAAACGTTTAGTACTCAATATTATTTCAGGATTTACATGCGTCTCTCAACCACTTCAGTGATTTCTGCAGAAATTTTTTACCGATTGCAAATTTAACCTATATCTAATCCCACTTTCTGGTTAGTAACAAACAGCACTCTCTTGGATTTATTTCACTTGATACTAATATTCTGCAGTATTAGTACTCTTAACTAAAACAACCTAAACCATCAAAACTACAATTTCAAAGTGTAAATTTAACAGTTATGTAATCTAGCAAACTTTCTATATTTCATGTAGGATACGTTTTTCACAAGTTATGAGACAAACGAAGCAGTTTCAAAAACTAAATCTGTTAGTAATAAGTTCCTCTCCTTTGTAATAACTATTTTTTTAGAAAGTGAAAACTAGGTGAATTTTCTTATGAAGAAAGAAGAACTTCCAGGTATACAAATGAGTGTCAGTGACGAAAGCTGGTAAGCCTACCATTAGGATTGTTGGAGAAGAATAAAAAATATATAGATTTTTTTTTACAAATTAAGATAGTATAATCACCAGACACATGCATCAGTTAAAAAGGGTGTGAGACAAGGCTGTAGTCTGTCCCCGTTAATATTCAACATGTATGTAGAAGAAGCAATGAAGAAAGTAAAAAAAAAAAAAAAAAATTTCCATGTGGCATAAGTTTTCAGGGAGAAAAAATCAGTATGCTACGATTTGCTGATGACATTGTCTTCTTAGCAGAGAGGGCTGAGGATATTGAAAAGTTACTGAATGGCATGAACAAAATACTGAAGGAAGATTTTTGACTGAATATAAATCAAAGCAAGACAAAAGTGATGAAGTGTATGTAGCAGAAATGATACCAATACTAGTAGATTAAATATAAAAATAGGACGGGATGCAATGGGGGAAGTAAGTGAGTTCTGTTACTTGGGAAGCAAAATTACAACCGATGGCCGAAGCAGGAATGTTGTTAAAAGCAGAATAGCACTAGCAAAAAGAGCCTTCATGAAAAGGAGAAACCTTTTAGTTTCAAATATTGATCTAGGAATTAGAAAGAACTTTTTAAAACTATATATGTAGAGCACACCTCTTTACGGTAGCGAAACATGGACTTTAGGAATAAAAGAAATAAAAAAAATTGAAGCATTTGAAATGTGGTGCTACAGAAAAATTATGAAAATTAGGTGGACAGACAAAGTAAGAAATGAACGAGTTTTGGAAATGACGGGTGAGAAAAGAAGTTCATGGAAGAAGCTTGCAGAAAGAAGAGACAGAATGATAGGTCATATTTTGAGACATGCTGGATTGGTTAATTTGTTAGTGGAGGGAACAGTCGAAGGTAAGAACTGTAGAGGAAGACAGAGATCAGAATATATGAAGCAGATAATTGAGGATGTTGGCTGTAAGGGGTATGTAGAAATGAAGAGGTTAGCACAGGATAGGAAAGGAAGGAGGATTGCATCAAACCAGTCAAAAGACTGACGACAGCAAAATAAAAAAATTAAAAACCTTAAAATGAATAAAATGTGAATGACTTTTCTAACAAGAAAAGAAGAAATAGAGTGATAACGACATGCTTTATCAAGAAGGAAGCAATAAGTCGAGAAACCAGAAATATCTTAGTGGAAGGATTGAGAGTGATGTGTGGAAGAGAAAAGATGATCATGACCACAAGCTGGCACTCAATTTCGGGTATAATAAGCATGTGGAAATTTTTTTTTCCCATAGTCAAGGGGGTGGGATAGGAATGAATTACCAAGGGAATTAATGAATAATTTATCAAAAATGGTGAAAGAATTAAAATTAACATCTATAGAGGACAAAAATATGAGAGATGAGAGTAGAAGAAAGGAAGCAAAATGGGTGTGTACAAAAATTGCCAACAGAGTGTGCATTCCACTGAAATTAAATTAAACATGATTTAAATATGATTAAATTTTCAGGACAGTCAAAATTACTTAATTTGACAACTTTCTTCTTGCGCTTCAGGTTTTTCGCTTTGTTGATGTTGGAGTCATTAAAGGCAGGTAAGGACTGAGGGCAAGGAATGAGAAGGAATTTGGACATGGCCTCTTGGAGGAACCATCCTGGAATTTGCCTGGAGTGATATAGGGAAACCACTGAAAATCAAATCTGTTTTGCTAGACAAGAATTCAAACCTGCATCCTGCAGAATGCAAGGCCAGCGAGTTACCACTCACCCACCACACTCGGTAAGAAGAACTGCCATGACACTCAGAGAAAATGAATGTGACCTTAAATAATATTTTAAGCTGTGTAGAATGGTTGGAAAAGAAATGGAGGCCGACACAAGAAAGTGCTATGAAGATGTCTTAAGAGACAGCTTAGAAAAGAAAAAAAGATTTAAAGAGAGTGAAGCAAAAGCTCAAACTAGATTAGAAATAGATAATGGCACAATTAATGAAAAAAAGGAAATTTAAACTTTATAAAAAGCTTTTATTGTATGACAGTGTAAATAATTCTAATATTTCTTGATCTGACAAATGTGTCCAAAATGCCAGACATTCTTCCCTCTGAAGTCAGGTATGCTATGAATAGCACGGGAAAAGGGGAATGCTACTAGCTGTGACAGTCTGATTGATGAGGATACTATTGACCATGTGGCTAAAATCATCTTTTCTTGCCGACACAACTCATCAATCCCCTCATCAAGGAATAAAGCAAAAATCATTCTCATATACATAAAAAAGAGATATTTACATCAAAAACTATCACCTTATAAGCTTGCAGTTTGTTCTGTACAAAGGTTTTATAAAGATATTGTTTAATTAAGTCAGCTCTATCTTTGATTGAGCCCACTCATTGAGCAAGTAGGAATTCTGCAGCAATTTTGGCACAATAGACCATGTCATCTTTATGTAGTTTCTGTTGATTATGAAAAGGAATTCAATTCAGTAATGACAAGTCTGAGACACAGTTGGCCTGAACAAAAATCTCTCCAAAACTAAAGGTATCTCTAACAAATGCATCATGATGGAGAATGTACAGTTAAATAATACATCTTTCGAAAATGTCAGTGTGCATATCTATTTTGGCCAGCTTGTAACTATAATAGGAGTTATAAGCTGATGGGGAGCAATTTCTATTCCTCAGATAAAATTCACCTACCTGTAATTCCAAAGTTTTCAGCTATTTAATTATTTCTGTACTAACTTATTTTTTTTATTAAGAGAGATTTTCCTCACTACAGAGGTTTTTCTCCAACACAACAATAAAGAAATCGGAACATAGATCTTGACTTCATCTTCTCAAAATATTCCTCCAAATATTTCGATCGTGTATATCTTCCTCTTCTGCACCAAGTCTTGCTATTTGTACACTTTTCCTCCTTCCTTTAACTTCCCATTCTTGTACCAGTTATGGTATCCTAGTGTCTTCCATCCATCTTACATGGCCGTACCATTCCAGTCTTTTTTGTTCTATAACATCATACATTTCTTCTTTCACTTCCATTAGCCTTATTATTTCGGTATTCCTTACTTTTTCTTTTCTTGACACTCAATGCATTTACACAAGGGAAATGTTGAACTGCTCAAAGAGTTATGGGCAGATTAGAAACTGGAAAGAAAACAAGCCGGCAGCATGGAAATTTCTTTTTAAACACAATAAGCTCACATTCTTTTAATTTATATAGATGTTTGTATAGAGTCAGAAAGTGTAGTGTTGAAAGAATAACAAATAGCTGTAACACATACCTTGGTTTTTCATACATAAATATTCGCCAAGAAGTTGCACAGTTTTTAAATCATTATAGCAACTTTGGCTACACATTAAGGTGAAATAAAAGGCGCAACAATTTCAATTTCACATAAATTTCAATTTTATTTATTAGCTACTCCAGTTCTGATACATATTTACACTGCTACAGAAGTCCACTCATATCAAGGAAATACGCGTGAAATCAGTATTGTATCACTTGGAGGGGAAATGTGGAGATGGGCAAGAAAAATTTATTTCAATCAACCAAAACAATATGCCACAAGTATAGTAAACATGAACATGCAATGTTCTGTTCAAAACTAAGGTACAAAAGAAATTCTATTATGTATATCACTGCAGATGTGAATTAATCCAGTGTGACTAAGGCTTACACACAACTCTCCAATTTTACCCTACTTGGTATTAATTGGACTGCAGAGCTGTATTACTACAAAACACACTGATAGAATACACCAAGATGTATGAATGTCAAATATTTGCATTTTTTAATTTCACAGTTAACAATTATAAAAGTTTCTTCATACTGTTACATTTATACATAGCAAACACGATAACAACCAGTGAAAAGCATCCGTATTAAACTCAAATTCATAACATCACAGAAAATAAATCTCGATAACCACAAAGATCTTAAAATAAGAATATATATAAACGAGAGCTGTTATTTCGTAACAAATTCAGCTGCCCTTTCATCAGCATATAAAATTTAAACCACTTACACAGTAGTTATATAAAATCTAGATTAAAATTCAGAAACTTAACACTCCAACATTTGACACAGACATTCTCTTGATACTTAGGTGGTACACAATGACTTACCTAATTAGAGGATACTTTAATGACCTTCTTGAAACAAACATCAATTATTACAGAGGAGACTTCAAACAGGATTACATTCTGTATATATTGCAAGTTCCAAGTTTCCAAACTATTTATTGCTGTTATACAGCAGCTACAAATTTCCTGCAAGAAATTATGAGAGACAAGTATTTGTACATAATGTATATTTATTGATATTGATTACTGTTCCAAACACACTGATTACCATAATTCATATATTTCAGAACACTTTTATTGCTATGTTTTGAGGACCAAGTTCCTGACTCTTGAGAACATGTAATTTGCACTTTTGAATCTACATCAACACAGAGATCAAAAATAAGTATTTACTCTTATTAAGCAACCTTTTTTAGACTATTCAACACTGATAGTTTTAATTAAAAAAAAAAACCACTTTCATCAACTCTCATGAATACCAACACAAAATACAATCTTTTAATGTATTACAGACACAATAAGCTTAAACTGTAAAACTGCTCATAAATTTCAAGGGGTGATATATTAAGAAAGTTACCATCCTTAGCATAGCATGCATCGGCACAGACTGAGCGGTATTACTAATTCTAATACTGTTGTTGTATTTCCAGGTAAAAATTGGTGTCATAAACTATGTATTAAACTTTTAATTCAAGTACAACATCAAACACATATCAAAGATTGCTAAACAGTTAAATATCTTTGCAACTAGCACACTCATACACTCTATCCACATAAAATTTCTCACGCATACAATAATAGTGGGAAAAGGTAAAATGCGTTGCAATGCACCTTATAGCCTATTGGTGAAGTTGCTCTAAATGAGAAAATTAACAAAATGTACTTATATGATAACTATGCACAAATTTTACATTTTAGTAATCACACTTGCAACTCAGCTGGGAACAGGAAGTTATTAAAATTTCTTTAACATTTAAATCTTGCAAATTGTAGGTTTTTGGGAGTCATATACTTGGGCCAGGGATGAACCAAAACTAATAACAAGCTGAAACAAACGTTTTAATAATAAAAACTTGGATCTGTTTTCCATTTCCCTGTTATGACACTCATCAAACTTTTTACATCGTAGTATAGTAATGCTGTCCTACAAGCAGAATAAATGTGTGAGTACTTTGCAGGAAAGCTGAACTCTAATGAGGTATATATAACACTATGGTGGCGTACCACGAATAACTAGACGTGGAGAACTTATGACCATGACTTTCAACAAGATAAGGAAAGTAAATCTGTCAGCTACCGAAGCTGAAGGCGGTAAGGTTGCAACAACAAATAAGTAAGATGAAAAATAAATAAATTAGTACTTCAAATTCATATAATTGTTCCCTGTCCCATTATTTTATGATGTTCATTTATTACAGATGACATACTGACTCCCTCATGAAGCTATAGCCCATTATTATTAACATATAGCAGTTATTTAATATTCATTCAAAGCAGGATACAAAGTTTCTACAGACACGATACAATTTATGTTTGAAAGGTTAAATGGAATATGACACATCTGCCTCCAACATGAATACGAAAGAGCTAAAAGAATATTCTTAGCCAACTGCTGATAAGCCTGTTACATCTGCACAGGGAATGAGATGTTTCCATTTGATGATGGATACACTTAATATTTTATGCACAAATATTTTAAAATTAAAATAACTTCTTTATTAAAAATGTAATAACAAAAAGAAAAATTTGGTGTTTGTATCAACTTACCCTGCAACACACAAATGAAGGGTAAAGAAAAGTACAAAACACATGAAGGAGTAAATGTGGATGCTATACAATTAGAGAAATATCACTGTGAAAATGAGAGTACTAATTAAACCATTACAGGTCATTAAAAAAACAATTACAGCAGTTGTAACAATAAAACACAAATGCTGAAGAAAAATGTATATAAAAATTATAGAATGTTGAAGATTTTAAGAGATCTGCTGCTCATAGTTAATGTGATGCTTTGTACAGAGAAACTCTGCAAAGTTAAATGACGAAGGAGAGTTAATTTTTTTATTTTTACAAGGAATAAGGCACCACATAATTTTTAGACAGGAAAAAACTATTTAGTTGAAAAAAAAATAAAGGATTTATTAAAATCCATTTCAATCTGAAAATTTAGTATCAGTAATTGAATAATAGAAAACAAACACAATGATTGAAACTAGAAGATGTAATGATAAAAAACATTTGTAATTCTGCAAAGAAATGGTACCCATAAAGAGAAAAGATTACCAAGAGCACTAAAGAAAATTCTTACAACTTGTTATGAGAAATCTGGACATCTCCTCTTCTGAACCTAATGGAAGAAGACATCAAACTTTCTATAACAGGATAAGTTGACAAGATATTAACCATTCAAAAAATGAAATAACAGGTACTACTTTCACATAAAACAATTTTGTTAAAATATCTGAAAAAGTTTTAATCTGCAAACAAAACACAGCTAAGCATTAGAAAGGAGAATTTCGAAATATTTGTCCCCACGGCAAAATGCAATTAAAGAACTCAAAGAATACTTGCAGAGAACTCAACTGCATAGCATATACCTGTGATGGAATGATTAAAAAGATCGGAAGCCGTAATTATTCCAAATAAATAGAAGTGTGCTGTCATGCACTAGCTGTGCATAAAAGGAGACAAGGCAACGACTACAGAGGAATCTCTCTTCTGTCTGTAATATATTAATCCGTATCAAAAGCATCGATTATCTGGTTGGAAAAATGAATTCACCTTCAACTCAGTGGGTATCAGACTGGTTTCGAAAAGGAAATGCTTGTGATATAAAATTTTAAATATAAAATTAACTACCTGACACCACTACATTATAAACAAAAGACATAAAACCTTTTGGAACTTTGAAAAAGAAAAAAATACAGAAATAGCTCCTGTCCCACAGCCTTCAATTGTGGAGTTTCAGAACTCGCAGTTCATACTCGTCTCCCCATCCTTTGCAGATGACTTAACAATTCTATCAGAAAATACAAACAAAGCAACTGAAACATTAAAATTCTTAAAAAGCATAAATTCCAAGTCTCTTCTCAAACAATAATAATAAAGAAAAACATGGCAACTATAAAAAATAAAAAAACCCAGCAAGGTGAATAATTTAATACAACTCAGAAAAATAATGGTTTAGGCAGTAAAATAAGAAATGGAGTAGGGAATGGAATAATTAATAAAAGATCTGTACAAACACTCTCAACAAAGACAAAACTCTGAAACCACAACACAATTATAAAACTGTATTGTCTTAATGCAGCAGATGTCTAGATTGACACAGAAAGGAGAGTAAAAATCTTCACGTAAAGAACTGAGGAAATGAATGGAAGAAAAGGAGTAGTGAAGAATTACAGTTGAATACTGAAACACTTTCATATAGTGTAGGAACACAAAGAAAGAAAATAAGATATGAATTTATTCCATACGATCAGCAGTGGGCCATAATTGAAAAGAATAATAAGAAAGTACAAAGAGATAATGGTAATTGATGGTAAATATGGGCTGATAGGCCTAATAAACTTGGCAATTAGCAAAAAAAGAATTATCTGGGCAAGCGATAAGCAGAAGTATCATACAAGATATAAAATAGGTGGTGTTTAACCATTTGAACAAATGATCCAGAAACTATTACAAGTTTACTTTGGAAAAGCAGAGAATGGCTTAAATTGTGAATCCTAGCCAACAGATAAATGAATGAACAATTAAAATAATGATTTAGAAGAGTGGAGTGTTAAAAATTTAATGAATTTTAAATGAACATTTTGATTAAATGGCGATGTACATTATTATTTCATATGAACATTTCCCATTGCAGTTACTCAGAATCTCTAACAGGAGAATAGCATTTAAGAAGTTCATAGAACTATCACCTCCGCCAGAAATCACATACCAGAAACTTGTCTGGAATATATGAACACAATTCAGTTTCCAGTCTTATCTATATGATACACACATTTCTGAATAGATCAGAGAACAGATGAAGAAATAAGAAAAGAAGGGAAAAGGTGGTTGCTACAAGCCTACAACCTCTTTGCTTCCATATACTATAACTTTTTTATTAGTTATGAGTTAACTTCACGGCTTTATGAGCGGTGTTTCTGTTCCAGCTCTCATATAACATACTTTCAAGAATATTAAAAGTTTTTCAGCTGCAATTGTCACGATGAATGCTGGGACAGTCCCAAACTCCACCTCATAAAATACACAAACAAAATTACTATTAGCACACACAGACAGAAGTTATATGTTTTAGAGAACAGATGGCAATACACCACTTCTCTCATTAAACTACGAGAGTTATAGCAAGTCGGTAGCAGACCTGACCTATAGTAGGAAAATGCTCTAGAGGAGATACATCGTATGAAAAAAATGGAATGATCCCTTAACAGTAAAATGGAAAAAAGAAGCATATGATGAATAAATACGTTCACAAATTATATTCAGCTCATAATTTTATGGATATGCAGAAATATACTACTAGACACTGATGGAGATAAACACATTTGGATAAGTATACATTCATACAGAACTAATATGTCTCCATATATCCACTACATATAGTACCTACAGTAGTTGCTTATATATTGTCATTATTTCATCTAGGTGCATATAACTTATGCACTAGATATTTTATTGTCAACACAGCCTTAGAGAGTTGTATCTCATAATAGACTTATTAAAAAAATTACAATTAAAACCAGCCTTTTCCACAACTTACTCAATATGGTTCCATAAATAACAAGTTTATTCTTAATGTTTAATTCCAAAATATAATTATTTACATCTGAACCATTTAGGCTAAACCTTTATACTGTTTACCAACAGAGCATTTAGAAATATCTACACTACAGATGTTTTCTGTTCCTTAATATGTGGCATTGTTCAGCAATGTAAATGATATTCTCACAGAACTGCAAATTCCTATAATTCATAATAAAGCCCTACTTAAATCGACCTGCACTAAGCAAAATTTAAAACCGTGGTATTACTACTAGTTTACCATTAAATAACATGATTCAAAGCCACTTTTGTATCTACTTATTAAAATATTTAGAGTTCTCTTAAAAAATAAAAGATATATGCTCCATTTATGAATAACTTTTTTTTTCTCCCTCACAACAAACATGATGGGCTTAATTCTAGGTCACGACACCGCTACAACGCTGTAAACACTTTCTGTCTATACTGTTGATGGTACATGGATCATATCAACCTAAATTGTTTTGTTTTCTTCCTAGTGGTCGTGGTTAGGTTGAAATGTGGCCTGGACCAGGAGAAAAATTTTGTAAAAGCCATTAAAGATGGATCTTCTCACCAAGTTGAATCCATAGTGCTTTCGCTGTGTGCAAATACAAAATTTCTATGTTTTATTTTTTTTTTTTTTAATTTCTCCTGTGCAGGCCACATTTCAACCTAACCACAACTGCTAGGAAGAAAACAAAACAGTTTAGATTGATATAATTCTTGTAACATCAACTGTATTGACAGATGTTTAAAAAATTGTACCAGTATCACAATCTAGAATTAACCGACATGTGCAGACATCCTCAAAAAAAGATTCTTTTACTCAAACTTAAGTAATATACGTACGTATGTTCAGGCAGTTATTATTGCCATGCCTATCTATTTGTAAATAATTAGCCTTGATTGAATTAAGATACTGTGTGATGCTTATACCTTAACAGGTTTGTTATGTAGGGCTGAATTATTAAATAAACTGGTACAGTTTCCTCTAAATTTTAACGTGTCTTTTATGTTATTTTCAGGCCCACACACCTAGATACATATACAAGATTTTGCAGCAGAGAGCTATACACTGTGAGACATTAATACACAAATATTTAAATATAAGCAAAAGCTATGATCGAGTGTGCAGAACTGGTTTGGTCTAGCATTTGGGAGGATGTAGGTTCAAATCCCTGTACGGCCATCCAGATCTCAGTTTTCCATGGCTTCCAGAAATCACTTCAGGTGAATGCCAGAGTGGTTTCTTCAAAAGGCCTCGATCACATTCCTTCCTGTTCCTTGATCAAGTCTCTACTGACCTCTTTGAAGCGTAGAGCCACAAGCACAAATAAATCCTAAGGAACATTTCAATATTTTCAGTTGGAAAGTATTGCCAACTGCTTAGTATTTTCTACTTGAAAACAGAAGAATGACCATGTTCCAAAACCCAAAGTTTCGACAAATCATGCATAGCTAGTTACATAGGAAGATAAAGATGCTTGCCAGTGTGTGAAACTTAAGGCCAATGAAGAAATTGCAGTATGACTGCAGTGGTAATTGTTGGATAGTAATCCATTCTCAATAAGATTATATTCAACAATCATGAAAGGAAATTATCAAACAAAGTAACTGGTAGTAACCTATGTGGCGCAAGTTCTGTAATATACTGAAAAAATATGGAAAGATACCATTTGAAGGACATTCTCAGCTTTCTTATTCCAGTTGTGTTAGTTTCAAATGTAATTAACAATTTAAAGTAATGAAATAAACAACATTAGATAGCTCATTCTATAGTAAAACACGGACTAAATATAAATAAAGTCGCTAACAATTTGGAAAATATTTCTCACCACTACATGTGTAAATGACATTATCCAAGATAATAACGATGTACAAAATGACTACTAATTGATAAATGGTGTTTTTTTATTCATCCCATGTCAAGTCACCCACTGAAATTTCTATACAACCTCAACTTACATGGTCTTCAAACTTTGTACACTTGATACTGCTGCACAAGCATAGCTGCAAGCCTGTATAAGACTTATTATATTTTTAGCGGTTCAAGATAAAGGAGACACTATTTTCTTAAACATATATACAAATGTAGTAAGTATGATAGGATAGGGAAAAATAAATAGATACCCGTCACTTACCACAGACGAAGGCAGGAGGGCGAGACGAACACGTAAAAACACAAAAACATTGCCTCTCACATGGTTAAGACTCATGTCGAAATATTGTGCAATTTGTTTATGTTTTTGTGTTTTTACGTGTTCGTCACGCCCTCCTGCCTTCATCTGTGGTAAGTGACGGGTATCTATTTATTTTTCCCTATCCTATCTTATTTTCAGTGCCTCGCAGCTGTTTCTTTGTTTCCATTATCCAAATGTAGTAAGTATGACAGATATGTCTGTATGGGATTTGTTCTTCATATTAATTGAGGAAGAGGAGATAATCTATGAGTTACTTTGTGTAGGAGGAATTTGGATGAAAAGGAAATCTTATGAACTATATCAGCATTCTGAGAAAATTACAGAAAAAGATGAATAAAATTCCATAGCCACATTATCAAAATGGACAACAACAGAATGGCCAAGAAAACTCTCGAACTGATGGCGACGTGAAATTGATAGGGACCTCCAGGAAATTTGGATAACAGGTGATATCATAAAGGACAGATGCAGCTTCAGTGGTCTGGTAAACAGTCATCAATTTACCAGCAATTTTCACAGTTATAAAGGACGTCCCACAGAGAATAAAAGGAGATGCTATAAATTCTGCTGAAAAGGTGTGAAGCTAAAGGCAGCAGTAATGAAGTTCAGACTAATAACAAGAGAAGCAATTTCAGTAACAAGCAGCAGCTGCAATAATAATTTTTCAAGACAGAAAGAATACCTAGAATGATACGATTTCATTGCTTCATCCCTCCATCTGAAAATGCCATAGGCACATAACAACTCTTTTTCATATAAATGCTTCACTCTTTCCTTTTCTCCAGTCAGAAGAATGAATCACCAGTCAACATGTCACACGTAAATAGCATCTGTTTGATAGTGATTAGGTTTTTAGACAGGTAGTACAAAGGGAGGAAGAAGTTAAGTTCATACAAATGTCTTTTTGGCAGAAAGGATGCTGGAAGAGAGCTGGGTGACTGTAAAATAAGAACGAGGTAAGAAGGACTTGTGCTATTCACTTGAAATTTGTGACAAATGTTCCTGTGTGTTTAAGTAAAAGTGTACATGAAAGCTAAATGGAAGATTCCTCAGATGTGGTGCCTCACGAAAGTTACAAAACGATGCATTTAAATAGTAAAAAAACCGCCATTTGCAGTAAAATTGTTCTTGCTAAAGATAGTATCTGCAATCTACAGCAACGAATCTAAAACTAATTCCTCACATCTAATACTGTTGTAACAAAGTATGTGTTTTTTTCACTCTGGTCCAGGCTGCATTAGAACCTAACCACCGTGCCAGTATATTGCCGCCAAAAAATCAGGCGACCTTAAATTATTAACGAAAACTAAGTATGTAGCTTCATTGCTGTAAAAATTTATGTAAGTTTCCAATCTGGTCCAGTTGGTCTGTTATCACGAAAATGTGGCAGCAATTTACATTCATTACAGTAGAGTGTACATACTGTCTTTGGCGTGAACAACTTGAATCGAAATGGCGGTCACTACTGTTTAAGTTGCATCGTTTTGTAACTTCCGTATCGCACCACGTCTATGGTATGTTTCATTTCGCTTTCATGTATGCTTTTTCTCAAAAGGTATAGCCTGAGGAACATGTGTGACAAATTTCAAACGAATAGTACAATTCCCTCTTACCTCGTACTTATTTTACTACTTCTGAGAGCTGATAATGCATACTAGCAGAACAGTCAAACTTCAGACAACAGGCATATCCAATAAAATAGTAAAAAGAATAAGCTGTTTTATTTAAAACATCAAATTGTATTATACAACAAAAAGCCTGTTACATAAAACAGTATTACTGGTAATAATAGTGATATAGTAAAAGTTATAATTTATTTCTTGTTTTACTGCTGGTTAAGTATAATTTAAATTCGAATTAAAAGTTCAAACTAAATGATAATGTGTTTAATATTATTATGATTGTTCCAGCCACCTATGGGCTGTGATTACACAGATTCCGTGACTGTTGACATCATTTCCTTTTTTACCACTACTCTTTCGTTTCCTAATTACCACATTCTCACTTCTTGGCTGAGAAAACATACCTTCTTGTTCTTGGTTTCTTTACAGACAGGTATGCTACCTCTGCAATTTTTCCTCTGGAACACTTTCCTGTTTGTAATATTTTCTTCTGTTTAAAAAACTATTTTTTTATTAACAAATTATTGGGAGTTCTCCATAAAGCACTGATGTAAAAAACAATATCTGTGAAAATATACAATCCCTGCTTCCCTGGTGGCTAAAATAGTAGCCAATGTGGAAATTTTCATTTTTAACTGAGCATTAAAGTATCAGGCCAGATATCAAAATCCCATTATGGTACATTTCTTCATAGGTTATCACTGTGTAATTTAAGGCCGACTTTGTTTTAGTAGGCACACACTCTGCCCAGGTTAAAATGTAGGATTACTGGAGATCAAGAGTATGTGAGGAATGGATGTCATAATACTGCAATAGTCAAACAAAAAATATCACTAGAAATGCAACATAATTTTTGTGGGGTTGCTGCCAGATTGTGTGCACAATCTGGTAGCGAATCCACAAGGATTATGTTGCAGCAACATACTAGTAAGTCTTCATTCAAACACTGCTAGATATACTTTCTGAAGTAGTTTTATCGGTGTAAAACTGGTCCAGGGTATAGAACAACCTAACTACTGCTTGAAAATAATAGCCCTATGTCTTGTGGTTTACTACAACAATAATGTCACTAGTCAGCAGGAAACAATGTTGTTGTAGCAGGACTCTTGTGACCTCTGGTAGATCCTGACATACTTACTGAACCCAAACATTAATTAATTCTGCAATAAATAAAGTTTTATTCAGGCAAGAGTTTTTCTGTATTCTCCATAATCTGATTGCCCAACGATTAAAATTTTGAAACATACATAGGCATTTAGATGAGATTTTTTCTATTAGATCCCACATTTGACACAAGGAACCTGGAATGATAGTTTTAAAATTGTTCAAAACTCTGTCTGCCTCCATATTTTAATAACCAGAGACCCAATGAAGAAAATTTGGTTTAATTCTAGATTGTGATACCGCTAAGCCACAGGTGCTACAAAATTAATATAAATCTTTTGAAACATTGGTTACTTCCTTTGTTACCGTTTGTTCATGATATTTCAGCTTCTCTCAGTTGCAAAAGTCTTGAGAAATTTATGATAGCAAACTATTATCCATGACTTACTAATAGATACATCATACTATGTTGATATAATTGTATCCAAATATCACAATTCTATGGTGTTTACAATTCTTTTTCTCCTGGTCCAGGCCGTATTTCATCATAAAAACAACTGCTATGAACAAAAAAGTTTAGGTTAATATGAGCCTTGTACCAACAATATTGGTGGAAGTGTTTACAATGTTGTAGCGGTATCGAGATCTAGAATTAAACCGAAAATTCTTTATAAGTGTTTATAGCTATAAAGTAATATGAAATCTACAAATTTGAAGGAAATCTGAGTTGGCCTGGATTAAATGACATGGAATGACCCAGTATTTTTGATAACTTCTGAAAATTATTATTTCATTGTCCATGGAAACCTTGGAACCACCATACCTGCTGTTAGATTTAAGAACCAGCCTTCAATACTGACCATACGTCTCATTTTCTTTATGACGATTGAGTCACTGCTGAACTTGTATAGTGATCCTAAAATAATGTGGGATTACTGGAGATCACGATTCCACCTGGAGTTGGCATCGTACTACTGTAGTGGTCAAATGCAAGACTCCACTAGAAATTCTTTCCGAAGTACATTTAACAGTTTTATGCTGGTCCATGCTGTATTACAACCTAATTTCTGGATGAAAATAATGGTCCAGGCTGTATTACAACGGAATTACTGCTTGAAAACAATATGTCTTGCAACTGACTACAGCAGTATTACGATATTGTTTCATGTTGTTGTTGCAGAATCGCGTTCTCCAATAGACCCAGGAATGTAAGTATTGCTACAAAAATCGAAAGGCACCAGTACCTTTAAAATGCAAATTTTAGCTAACTTAGTTCAGTAATTAACATGCATGATAAAAAAGAATCTCATAACATGGGATTTCAATGCATATTATTCTCTGCAGATAGCTATTCCTTCCACAAATCTAATATCCAACGCGAAACCACAGGCACTGCATACTTGTTGCACTGACACTGCACATATACCAATGGAACAGAAAACTTCTGCTATCATACGTATTTTACAGCTATACTTACTAAAAGCTACATTAACATCATTCAAATATTTGTAATAAAACAACAAAAACATGTTTTGTCAAGAAAACGACTTTCTTAAAATACACATATGCAACTTATCTGAAATAATAGTATCAAGGTTCACCGAACGACGACAAAACAATCACACCCAAGGTACACTTTTTCTTATTTAGCTGAATAATTCGTTCTTTGAAAGCGTACCATAACCCCACAAACAAGTAACTGCTTCTCTATACATCGTACTGATTGTTCCATGTAATACAGTACTATAAACTTTATTCCTTCAACAAAATATAAAATTTACAACACTTGTAACATATTTAACGAATTAAAATATAAAATACTTAAAACAATAAATAATGTGCCAAATAAATGTTTTGTTACTATTATTAATTGACGAACTGACAAAAAGATGGATGCATCACAACATTAACCATAATACCATTGCAGAAACATCCATGGCATCGCGCTCATTTTCAAAAACGACAAATCTTTGCTCTTCTATGAGGAGAGGTTACTGATAGGAAAACAAATGAAAACTAACAGGTTAGGAAACCGATTGCAAACGTATGATACAGTTTTCAGATATGTAATACCAAGCACAATAAAAAGATATGCAAATGACATAAAAATAATATTTTTAATTATAACAATCATCTTTAAAATCAATGACAACCGTGAAATTAGCTATTGGTAGCACTGTAAGAAGGTAGGCGCGCGAATTTCAAAATTCTGAAGCCTTTGCCACAGGATGACAAGACCGTTTGAATATAAGAAACCAGCTGAGGCGTAAATTACATTTTTCAGGTTTGCTTGCTATCGAGGAATAAAAGATGATCAAGAAAAACTGAAATGTCACCTCTTTCGTTTCTACTCTGCAATTCCAGTACATGTTCCACAAATGGAGGTTCCACATCCCAGAAATCCTCCCTCACCAGATATATGTCGAACAAAAGTATACTATTGCTCGAATGTTCTTGTTTGTCTGCATATTTTATTTTGGTTTCTAAATCTTCTTAAATATTATTTCAAAAGTTACAAATCAGTTTCAAAATGCGTTTCTTAATATTTCAAGTCAAAGATTTAATTAAAATCATGTCAAAATAGTTAATTCTTAGTTTAATTTCCTATCAGTAATTTTCATTGGCATTGATAATGAAGAAAACTATAAGGATAAAGATGTAAATGCCAAATGATATTGTCGATGCTATTCAACATTTTTATTGAATTCCAATGTAGCAGAATAAACAACGTAAAATATTTGATCTTAATGTTGAAATTGTGAAAATAAAACATAGGTGCAACATTCATTTGGAATACATAATTTGAATTCAATATAAAAAATATTGTATTGTTTTCAACTACAGCTTTATTATCAATGACAAATCAATGACATTTTTTTTCTTCCTATTAAAGATACATCCACCTTTCGTCTGATAGTACTGAACTGCTTAACACCGTAACTAATATGTACGTTCTTCATGTGAACAGTATTTAGTGCCATCACAGATGGCGTTGTAACACCATGCCGCAATCTGACACTCAGAAGCCACTGGTGTTCCCATCACCGTAGTTGTAGTAAGTATCTTTGCTTTCCGGTTGCACCGGCTCGATGTGATTGGAAAACGGTGGAGGTGGCTGCGAGGATAAAGTTTGTTCCACGGATCCGTAGTTCGGACCCCAGTTGGGAGGTTGCGATACCATCGTGTCTGTCGACAACTGCGACGGCGGGGGAGGTCTCTGCCAACAAAAGAATGGTATTCGTTAGTTGGATTGTGTCATGATTTTTATGATGCTTGTTATGAGTGCTGCATAGGTCTCATATTTCAATGCGGAACTGTACGTTTTACAGTTCTTTTTAACTTAATTAATAGGTATGCTAAGGATTAAGACACTTCTTGTGTTATATAAACCTGATTGCCATATATTAACTTCTACCACTTTTGTTATGTTTATACTGTTTCAAAACGGAACATAAGTGTAAGATATGAGTTCCATACGGACTGTAATATTTACCACTCTGAGCGCTGAAAAGTTTGAGGATTATGATACAGCGTCTTCGCTCTAAACCTGTACAAGCGTATGATCGTAGTTACGATTTGATAATTTATTTTTCATAACTTAGAATAATCGACATTACTATGTACTGTCAATTTTTTATTTCCAGAAGGACATTTATGCCTTTGAAAAAAACATACTTTTAGGTTTGTTAAAAAATAGTAATAAACAATTTATAAAGTTTGAATACTACGGCTTTTGCAAAATTTTAACTACAAAAATATACATTTTGTTGACTGTGAGATCATGGCTATCCTACTTAAGGCTAGGACTCACAAACCATCCCTGATAACTTTTACAAGTGCATGAAGAGCGGAGTTTCTCCCTATATCATTTATTTTATTTTCAGTTGCCTTCGAGGCCAAGAAGCTTATAATAAGGACGAAATGCTTTCTTGTGTAGTCATTTAGAGCGTGTTATAAATATTTTACATAAAGTTCGCTATTCTTCACAATAAAAAGTTAACCTAAAAAAGTTCAAGATTATTCTTCACCGATTTTTTAGGCTTCCATGGTCGTTGTTAATAATGACTGCATTTTCGGGGAATGCAAATAAATAACGCGACATCCGAAAATCTATTTATCATTCTTTATTGTTTATTTAAAAAAAAATTTGAGTTATCAGGAATCGATATTCTGTTTTATAATTTCATCGTTGGCTTTTTCCAGGTGACATGATTCAAGTAGTACCATTTCCTCTAATCCAATTTCGGAAGCATACAGTACATTTGCAGCTGTAATTTTTTTTAATCACATTTTGTAACCACGACTGTCTTTTGAGGCATACCTGGTGATGATTTCAGCCGTGGAAATCACCCGTCGAGCTCTTCCAACGACGTGAGGTACGGAAATAAACTGATTCTGTTATTGAAAATCGAATGTTACTAAAAAGTAGTGATTTTGCTTTGATATTTTTTCGTTTTAATATCGTTTTATTATATTCTCTACAGTTAGTAAAGACATTTCAAGCACTTCCTTATCAGAATCTAAAGTATTAATTTTTATTGAAATACATTTCCTTCGGCTTATAAACGCTTGAAATTTAAACATGCAATATAAGGAAGAAGCACAAATTTAAAAAAAAAAAGTCTTCTAGGATTTTGTTAGAAGCAAAAAGTGAGTGAACTCAACAATTTCGGAATCAGGCATGACATGCTTTTGTAATTTAGTGATAAATATGTAAGGTTAGCGATATTTGAAAACAAATTCCATCAACGTTGTGTTCCCAGGTGTCAGGGAATTGATAAGTTATGCTAAAGCATTTAGTCAATGGGAAGGTGCGTGTTTTAACTATGAGTTCCTTTCTGCGTCATTGACAATTTTAAATCACAATATTTAGTATAAAGAATCGACAAATAACGTCATTTACGTCATTTCGATAAAATTTTGTATTTGCATTAAAGAGACTAAAACACTATTTCGTTCACACACTTATCATTTTAGGGGCAATTAATACAAGCAGGTATTGACGGTGTATTCCCCATTTTATATTACTTATTCACTTTTAATTACATCCTGATAACGTTTTCAGATATTTTTACGCAAAAATTGGGCAATTGTCAGTATGGTCCCAACGTAGGCTTCAAAATTCAAGATTTGAATAACACATTATTTGGTAATATAAAGTTTACACGGTCCATTAAACATAGGTGGTCTTTGTTGACTTTTTGACATTTTGAAAGAGAGAAAAATCTAAATAAGTGAATTCAAATACTCAGGCGCAAAATCAGAACTTTTGTTGGTAAAAACAGGACAGAAAACTATGTTTTGATATATATTACTGTGACAGGTCTCCAAGAGTAAGAATGACAACCTGTAGATTCAGGGAGCAAAAGAAGGACACTGTCCACAATCTCTTTTCACGTCTTTTGTATTCCAGTTACTGAAGCTTTGTGATGCCCGCGGTTATTATCTGGCATCACTGAGTATTATTGGCATCAAAGTGTCTTTCCGCCAGAAGGGAAGGGGATTGATAGAAGGAACGGGTAGGAATTCGGCTTTTTAAATGAACCATCCCGGCATTCATCCATAGTGGTTTCGGGAAACCATTAAGAACTGAAATTAGGATCATATCAGTCACTGACTGTGTTCTACGTTAATTTTCACACACATCCCTTCACTATTCTCACCCAGATCCCTGTATTTGACGCCCTTGAGGTTGGTACCATGCCATATATACCTAAGCAATGTTGCAACCATTATTTTGTGTCCCACTTCATTCCCTTCCCAGGTATATCCCGTAATCATCATTTTTGTATATAAATTAAAGGCATTAGAAGATGTGGGAAAGGAGGGCAACTAGATTTGTTTTGAAAATTACCACGGAACACAATCAGTAACTGATATGATAAAGGTGCTGGATTGTAAGTAATTTGAAGACAGGAGGCGGAAACAAAGAGTGTTGAGAGTGTGTATGAGTAGTACAATGTCGATAAGTCTTTGATGGATGTCGGTAGAAGAATTTGGAGTAGTACGGGTTGGGTAGAGACGAACACTAGTTCGAGCTGGAACTCGATTTCACGCGTATGAGAGTGTATGGAAAGAATTCATGACCTGGAATAAATTACCAAAGAAAATACTAAATAATGTACCAAAAAAGCTGAAATAATTAAAATTCCTAAAGAGAAAAAATAAGTGTGTGGTGAAATTGAGTTCACAGAAATTTTTATTATTATTTTTTAAAGATTATATATATATATATATATACAGTATATATATATATATATATATATATATATATATATATATATATATATATATATATATATATATATATATGGGAATTATCACCGGGGCATTTGCTTCATCAAAATTAAATCACCTCCTATATAAAAAGCAATTTCGAATTCTTTCCTTACCAGCTACCCAACATGTTTACCCAACTGTTTTTTATCGTCGAAAGCTATACCGAAGACAGAGCCTTAGGTTTGGTGTCCCCGTAATTTACTAAAGAAGCAGGTTTATTTTTTTTTTCTTCTACTTTGATTTTCATCTGGTCTCTAGAACCCATATGCTGTTACCAGGCACTACTGTCACTTGATAAATGACATCTGTAACCAACGTCTATCCCATCACTACGCTAATTGTTTTTAGGAAATGCATGAATTCCTTTCGAAACTCTTGTGTTAGAAGAAATACAGTTTCATATACAAAGTATACCAATTTCATGACAGGTTTGAAAGTAATGCATTTACGTCATGTGTATTAGAGTTAACAGGAAACGACTCTTACCTTACCTTAAAATTGAATCGGCAGACATGCTGCTTACCAGAAGACTGGAAAAGAGAGATGGTACCAATCCATAAAAGGGGGGCTACCAATATAGTTAAAAATTACAGGCTGATTAGTTTGACATCAGTGGTAGTTAAACTGTTCGAGGGAATGATACGCAACCACATAACAAAGGTCTGTGAGGAATGAAAGTGGTTTTCAAATCGGAAACATGGCTTAGGTATGTGAATCTCAGTAAGTGGAATATATACAAGCTATTTCGGATGAAATGGACAAGGGAAGCAGAGTAGATAATGTAGCGCCAGATCGTTTTAAGAGATTTGTCAGAGTGAATCATAAAATAGTGTTAACTAAGATGTGGATGATAAAGTGAATTGATGGGTAGAGAAATTCTAGAAAGACAATTGTATTAATGGTTAATATCAGAGGTTAGGTTGTTTGCAGATGAAAAAATGGTATATAGAATGTAATGGGATCAAAACGGGAGACCTGGGTCGGTCAACAGGGAATGAAGATATATATCCAGAAGAATTATTTCATAGGCACACAGATAGAAACCAAATTTTTTATTACTGCAGGGTGGGGAAAGAATTGTTCTTTGAAGAGCTGAGGTGAACATCTTGGAACAATATTCGATACTAAACTAAGCCGGGCAGGCGGGCGAAGACGGGATGTATCCCAGAATTGAGCGAATTGGGAAGCAAACCTTTGGTTAAGCCATAACTTGAATGTGGTGGTGTAATATGGAACACACATTTTTGGTAATACAGGAGTTTGAGGGCGTGGAAAGGAGGAAAGCTGGATTTGATTTTGGGTACTACAGAAGAACACAATCAGCAAATGATATGATATGGAAGTTATATTATGATTCACTGGAAGACAGGAGGAGTGTGAAGAGAACGCTGAGAGTGTACAAGGCATATATTGGTGATGATGTTTGGAAAGATGATAGAAAAATGAAGAGTAGTTCAGGGAAAGGAAAAAATGATCATGAACTCTTTTTTTTTATTTTTATTTTTTTAAAAAGTAAGAATTTACGAAACATGCTGAAAGAATTTATAATTAAAATTCGTAAAAAAGCAAAAGTAGGAGAGTGCATGAATCGGAAAAGATTAGTGTATAGGAAATTCTCAGTGGAGCGTGCGCTTCACAACAATTAAATTAAATTAGATGCATAACGAAGATGGCAATGTGACATACGCAGTCACAGTTAATATTTTAATTTAATTAATTAATTCATAATATGAGACTCATGAAATTAAATGCTGTCTAAAATCCTCGCGCCTTAGGCTATATCACGGGATGTCGGTTACAGTATAGTTACAGTAAATGTCCGGGTTGATCCTAATCTATCAACAACCACTGTTAATATTGCTGCTCTAAAATCAGATCCCTAAAGCACCTGAATTAATACATTCATTGTAATGCGGAAAAATAGTTTTGCCATATTTTCATTAATTGTTATCAGTTCTTAGAAATTTTATATGACAGTAATATGTAAATATTGAACTGAGTAATAAGTGTTAGCAACAGGGAGTTATAGATTTCTGACGCAATGTTTTGTAATACAGATAATAATAACGGTATTTTGGAGAAAGTCGTATTTACAGGTTACATTACAAGTTTTTTTATTCGATTAGATATTGAGTTTATAACTAGCTTTTGATGTCTGGTTTATTAATGATTATTTTCAATTAATTATATATTAACAAATGAATGCTAAGGAGGCATGGTACAGCTATCTAAAAATATGAGCTTTCGTTATCCGCGGATGCTGAAATTGTAATTGTTAATTTGATTGCGATGAAGCACACACTCATTAAAAATGTTAAATCAGGTCAAATGCCAACTCTGTGTTTGCATTATCTCTGGTTCGTAGAATTGTTTTGAGCCTTGTAGATTTGTCAGACAGATCGTACTATTGGAACTAAATGCATGCGACTGCTGTATTGACGCTGACAATATACTCAATTTTTATACTGCACCTTGGATTATAAATTATAATTTAAGTGTAAGCTGCACAGATTGCGATACATGTAGAACTTTTTACGTCGAAATGATTGATGTTTTAATCTGCAACAGGATTACAGTCACTGTATCACTGACTGGAAATGAGCCTCTGAATTTTATATGCTAACTTAGGATACAATAAATGTTCATATGGTACACTGAATGCTTTTTAAACAAAGTAAGACTATATGCGATTTTTACTATTTATTTTTTAGTACTTTATGTGCGGCTAATTAATGTCTAAATGTAATTCGTAACAAGTAGCCTTTTGAAATATTTTTATAAACCAAGTTCCGGCATATTTACTTCAGTATGCTGGCATCGTACTTGGGGCGTAATTATTTATTATTATAAATCTGTTACGCGGCTAATAGTATGCTTGTTCTAATATCACGCAAAAAATGAAAAAATTGTACATGCTTTGTTGTGGTTTTTACAGTTTCGAAGCTTAAGCTGTGACTTAAAAACCTGAGATATTTTATATAATTCTACGTCATCTGGCTGAACATCAAATTCTTATAAGCATAATCTGAAATAGCTAGAGAACTACTCAACAGATTTAGACGTGGTTTTTACAGTTTGAAAAATCGGGTTTCGGACTAATTTTTAAGGTTATGTTACCAAGTTTCCTTAATGGTGGATGAAGCATAAAATTAATATTTCATCAAAACAGTAACAAAATAAATGTGACGCTATTCTACCTATAAGTATCGGATAATAAACTTGTAAACCCGCTGTGTGACGAAGACGCCAAGTTAGATTAATAACGAATTAATCTATTGTCAGAGAAGACTTCATATGATGATAATTATTAAGACCAAATTTGTCGTCGAGCTCAGCATATATACATCGAAAAATAGTAGCGAGTTCTTGAATCTGGAAACTATGTACTTTAAATAAATTATAATTAAAAAATTGAGATAAATTTATTTCCGATAACAGTGCTATTAAGATCTAGAACGAATTTTTAAGTTTATTATGTTGATCATGTCTGGTATCTGCTGGTGATATTCATTAGTATTATTATTAATTTTTAATCGGGGTGGAGCACATATTCCTAAAAATTATCTTAGATACTTTGAGTGTCAAAATTTCAGTCCCCATCTACGTATGCGATTTGCCAATTTTAATTTTAAATTCCTCAAGCGTATTTGGTAAATTATTCATCACTTCAAATCCCTGGCACCCTTACCCACAAAAGAAAATTTTCCCCATCCCGTATGCATGGAGTCGAGTACCAACTTGAGGCCATGGTCATCTCTTCTCTTCCATGCACTGTTCCTAATTCTTCGCCAATATCCCTTCAAGTGCCATCACCAACATGTTCGTCAAATACTCCCAGCAATCTGTTCACCATCTTCCTGACTTCCAGTGCTCCCAACCCAACTCCTTTATAATATCAGTTACTGACTGGGCCTTGCGATGATTTCCACAAACAAATCCAGCTGCTCTTTGCATGGCTTCCTACTCCTTATTTGATACTTAAAATGAAGGTCCCGTACTACATCACCATATTCAACCAATAGTCTGACCCATGTTTTGTTATCATTTTCCTTAACTTCTCTGGTAGATCCTATCATTACACTCTCTAGTAAATTGATGGTTTTATAACTTTTTCCTACCATCTGTCCCATGTGCTCGCCCAGTTGAGTTTACTGTCTAACGTTATGCCAAGGTATTTACACTTCAAGCCTGCAACAAACAATTATGACTCCATCCTATAATCATAAATCACCTTAAGTTTTTTATCTGCGTACCTAATAAGCTGACTCATGTTCATGGTTCAACAAAGATTGTACTTAATTTTAATGGCTCTCCAATAATTGGCGTTACAAGTTAGTTAGTACCTGGGTGACCGATCTTCGCTCGGTATCTTTCAATTTCTGTTCAATATCCAAGATTTCGAGTAAAGTTTGATTAAAGTAAAAGGCTTGAAGGCTTCCTAGGCGTTTTGAGGTGCACATTTAGCCAAAGAGAAGCTTAACTAACATCAGTAGGCTTACTGGTACCTGAACCTTCTACGTAATGAGGTTAGAGCCGTTTTCGAGAAACCAAATAAAAAAATTCCTCTATTTTTTAATCGTGTTAAAAACTTGAAAAGCAAAACGTTATTTACGTATGAAATTTCATCCAAATCGCTAGATCCATTTGCGAGACCGCCTCATAAATTGCTTTCAAAGAAAAGTGCTATTATTATGTTAAACAGAAATCTTAATGCCAGTCAGGGATTAATTAATGCTGCGAGATTTGTGTTAATTCAGGGCATTCTACGAAAACCCTTGATGATGGATTCTTATGTAACTCGACGAGAAAAATTGAAAGTACAAAATATCCTTTTTATGTATATATCTCGCTTAGTTCTCGAGATATCATAATAAATTGACGTGGTTGGTTGAAATGTGACCTGGACCAGAAGATAAATTTCGCCACAGCCAAGTTTGATGATGAATTCGTATGAAACTCGTCGAGACAAATCGAAAATAAAGAATTTATTTTTCTGATACCTCAAGTGAAGAGGTTAGGATTAGATCCGGTCTGGACCAGAAAAAGAATCCACCAAAAGCACTGTGTCTATATGGTGGAAATGTACTTTCAATGTTTTATTTTGTTCCTAATGGTTGTTGTTAGGTTGAAATACAGCATGGACCAGAAGAAACGTCGCCAAAAGCACAAGGAACTATACCTATTACTGATTTTTGACATGCTATATCTCGTAAACCAAGCGAGATATCAAGAACATTTATTCTTTATTTTCGATATATTCGTCGCGTTCTATAAGAATTCGTCATCAGATTGTGACGTCACGGTAATGATCGAACATCATCAGTGCTAAATTCATTCACTCCGATAAAACTATGCTCATACCTCGCGTGGTAGTATTTAATGACAAACTAACAACCACTTCTGGTTCAAGTTTACGTCGCGATACATGACATCACTAACTTAAGATACAATGATTGTATCAATGCGCGTGTGATTAAGGCTTTGATTTTGTAGCGACAATATTAATGGAGATTGTGGTTTGATTGAAATTCGGCCTGGACCAGAATGAAAACAAAACCTTGTCACAGCAAAAGGAACGAGGAATTTAGTTATTTAAACAACTTTCATAAGCACTATGTCACGTTGTGACGTCATGTATCGCGACGTAAACTACTCCCCCACTTCTTACGATCAAAAAGTAAACGATGATTACTTTATAACTGGTACCGGTAATATTATTTTCAAAGAAGTTTATCACCTCTGACAAAACCAATGATAAGTTTTTAATTATCTTCCTTTTTAAATGTTTTACAATTAAACTTGCAATGGTACTATTTCCCAAAGAAGTTTGAATATTATACACGCTATTTCCACGCGTCAGCCAGTATACAAGAACTATTCGTTTAAATATTCTTTGAAATCAGAGAGAATCTATTTTTAGGCTTTCTGGTACCTGAATTATCTACGAGATGGCGCTAGTGCCGTTTTCGAGATATCAAGTGAAAAAATTGTCCGTATTTTGGAAACTCGCTTTTTTGTAGGGAAGACAACTATTTAGGTAATCTTAAAAGTCAAAACATTATCTAAATATCAAATTTCATCCAAATCGTCATAGCCGTTTCCGAGATCCGAAATATATATATATATACAAGAATTGCTCGTTTAAAGATATAAGATAAGATATCGCGGTACAGTTTTGTTGAGCCTGAATTTTCTGAAAACTCTGAGGTATACACATCTGAATAAATATAAATACATTTCTTGCAAACAGGAATGGAGTATAGTTATTATTTTACTCATGGTCCCTATTTGTGATAGCTTCACCAATGGATCTATTACCTTCAGGTCAAGTTGCTGGCATTCTGTAGATCCAATATATCGTACATAAACAAAGGTAAGGAAAAATTTTGGGGTCAGAAGCCCTCTAAGACTCCAAACTTAGAATTTTATAGAATACATTTACAATGATAGATTATAAGATATGTGCATCTGGTGGCACGCCAAAGATATTGCATGCCGCAATCATTTCTATGCCTTCTGTATTTGTTATCGCCAATGTTAATTTACAAATTACTTTCAAATCTGAACAAAGACAATGGTTAAAATGTAGTTGCTAGTAACTTGTACAATCATCTTGTGACACGAATTACATAGTACATAAACGATAATAATGAAACTGTTGTAAAATTGTCAAATCAGTGTCGTTTGTGTGAACTGCAGTGTTACTCGTTGTTATTAGTTTTCTACAGCTACGTCATTATAACTTCGTTATTTTAATTCAAATTTATCTTTCACTTTAATATGTAAAACTTGGCGCGACAATAAAGGTAGCTCAAGTGGTAGAGATTTGTGACTAACCATATCGAACTTTTAGTTTTATCGAAATCTGCACTACGTCCAGGCTTCTTTGATTCTCTTGGTCGCATGGCCATTATTTTGTTCGTTTTTATCATCGACAGTTTAGTTTAATAGGGATATGCCGATGGAAAGGTGCGAAGGATTTCCACCTTTCTCTAATTGAGTTATTAGTGAAACGTTTAATTTTGTGGTAGAATTTGAAACTCTCACCTGGAAGACTGGGAGAAACCATCTAAAATCTAAGCCAAAGGGTAATGCGCAAAGCTCTGGTACAGAGCTAACGATAGACATAATTCTGTAGGGTAAAAGACTTCTAAACCAACATACTAGCATTTTGCAAGTTCATTGCTTTTTTTAAAAAAAAGTAGTTTCTTGTTTTACTAATGCAAATTTGTAGTTTTACGTCATAAAACTTAATAATATTTGTACCTCGCAGCAGTATGAATACAATCAATATCTATACATAGCTTTGCCAGAGATGTGCGTAATATTTAATTAAATTGCCGGTGGCAATTTCCCTACACACCCTTTACCCCTTTCCTGCACCCACTTACATTGCCCTCTGCAAATTTTAACTTTAAATTCTTTCATCAGATGACGATATTATATAATAATATTTAATTAAATTGCAATGGAACGCACGGAATTCAATTTAAGATTTGTATTAAGTTACTGGCATATTAACAGATGAATTTTGAAGATAAGGTTAGCAATGGTACTCGTATTAGTTCTATGCCATAATGTTTAGAATGAACCAGGATAATTTCAGTTTGTTATGATTTGGCACCTTGCACAGACATCTGCAACAAAATACATCAGCTAGGAATGGCAGTACAAATCATCAATTTTTCCACCCATTGACTAGTCTATTTAATTGCAACTGATCATAAGTATGAGTAATAATTTCTATTCCTTCTCATTTCACCATGATTCATCGCAAATTTCACTGTTTTGGGTACCTTGAAGATAAAATCTGATGTTAATTTTTGTGGTATCTCAGCATACAAAAGAAATAAGGGATCATGAAGCAATTATTATGGATATTGTAGGTTTCGATAAACCATTGGGCAAAAATGAAGATGGTGATAGGCACAATTACAAAAATCACATGTTTCAACACTGAAAAGATATTTCAGTCCCATTTGAGGAAGTAGAGTGCCAGTATATTAGAGAAGATGTGTGAGGAGTAGGAAGATCTTCTTCATAAATATGGGGAACAAATGATTTACGCTGAAACAGAAAGTAAAGAAAATTACAGAATCTGCATAACAGGAAAAATAGGTGAGATACCTAAAACATTGCTAAGAAGAGAAAACCAAAGTTAAAAGTTAGAAACACTCGAAATGACTAAACCAGGAATTAATAGCAGCAATGAGAAAAGCTAGTGATGGATTTATGAAAAATATTATAGTTGCAGGGGACCAATGAATGATGTGTCTAGAAACTTCTATGGCTATTTTAGAAAACTGAAGTATTCAGACAATTGTATATAATGATGGAGAAGGAATTACTGAGGATTTTTATGAAGGCAGATATATTAAGTAACTGTTTCTTTTGAGGCCCATATGTACTATCATCTAGGTATTGGGAGGACAGTGTAAATCAAAGGAGGAGCTTTCCCATATAAGTAGAAATGAGTACAAATATTGCGGATATTCTGAGCCAATTATAAATGCTGGAAAACTATAATACAACTGGTGTGGATAATGTTACTACAGATGTATTACACATAGGGGAACACAAAATTTTACAATACCTTATCATTTAGAATAAAGAATGGTAAAAGGAAGTGGTATTATCAGTCCACAAAGAAGAGGATACAGATGTGGTAAAAAATTACACATCTGTGGCAGGTGAGCCGATTGAGAGATTAATATACAGCGATGTCAGAAATGTGTGTGAGGAAAGAAACTCATTTGCTAAACTGCAATTTGAGCTTAGGAAAAAGATATTAATGTGAATCTCAGTTACTGTCCTATATGCAAGATATATGGGATGAAAAAAACATGGGATGCCAAGTTGATAGAGTAGCAGTAGATCTTACCAAGGCATTGGATAGAGTGAGACACAAATTGGTGGTAAATACTCACAAGAAAAATATTATGGGATGTAGATGATAACAGGGTAGGGACAAAATTGCTTGTTGAAGGATTGAAGTGTAAAAATCTGGGAATAAACTCAACTGGGCAGGCAAGGGAAAAAAAAGATTACAAAATTCTTGATTTAATGGAGAGGGTGGTGAGAGGATGTACCAGAGAAGTTTGGGATTTGGGTTACAAGACTTTGGTCAGATCATTAGTTGAATATGGTGGGTATCAAATACAGTAATTGGAGGGTATGCAAAGGAGAAGATCTAGATGTTTTTAATTTTAATTTAATTTTTTTTAATTGCAATTGAGCACACGCTCCGGTGGCAATTTCGTTACACACCCAACTTCCCCCTATCCTGCACCCACCTACATTTGCCCTCTACAAATTTTAACTTTAAACCTTTTTAATGTTTTCGGTAAGTTATTCATCGTAACTATAACAGGAAGCAATCAGTAACTTATATGATAAAGAAGCTGGATTGGTAGTGATTGGAAGACAAGAGAAGAGCAGCGGAGTAAGTACTAGGAGTATACAAGGCATATGTTGGTGATGGGGCTTAGAAGAATATTGGTCGAAGAATTTAGAGCAGTTCATAGAAGGAAAAAGATGATTGGTACTAACTGGCACTCAATTTCATTCATAACGGAGTAGGAATATTTTCATTTGTGGTTAAGGATGTCAAGGATCAGAATAAATTACCAGGTGAAAAGGTAAATAATTTACTATTAACGCTGAAGGAATCCAAAATTAAAATTCATAACTTACAAATATAGATGGAGGGAGGAATTAAAATGGAAAGTATATAAGACAATATAATAATACTGAGAAGGCGGCAATTAGATTAATAGGAAATTGCCCCTGGAGCATATGCTCCATCGCAAATAATCATTCAATTCAATAGTTCTCAGTTGGAAGTCAAACCCAGGTAGGTAAAAGCCTACTTTGTTCAGCATCTGACGTAGGCACTTATTAACTGTTAATTTAAACCAAAAATGAATTTATAGTCTCTAACAATATACAAATATTAGGGACACAAAAAGTAAGTTTTTGTGGTAATAGGTCATGACTTCGTTGTTGTTTCTAATAAGGACAATTTAAGCCAAAAATTCAGGTTATATAGTCTAAAAGTGACAAAATGTGTTTTTAGTTTCAAAGGTCATGATTGCATGACATATTTCTGGGACTAATACGAATGTGACGTGTATTTGCAAAATCTGAAGAATTTGTGTTGACTTTGAAGGGACTTAAAAATAATAAAGAAAAAATATAGGTCTTGAATATGTCAAGTTTGTTTGTGTCCTATTTCATTAACAATATTCTCACTAGTTTCATTTTCAGTTATTGATTGTTGTCATTAAGAGTGATTCTGTATCCGGTAGCATGAAGCAAAAAAAAAGACTAAGGATAAACTATAATTAAGATAATACAAGTATTGTAAAGTTTTCCTTAATTCAATATCGATCATAATAAACTGAAGGCGATGATGTATACACATCTATGAATGATACTCATTTTGTCTCTGATTTGTCTGCCTCATAGTTCTGTATTTGGATCGAAAATGAGTATAATAAGTTACATTAGGCAGAGAAATCTATTGGGGAAATTGTTTGTGATTAACACTGTAAATTCAACGAAATAACGTACTTTTATACTTGACATCGTTATGTGTGCACCCAGTATACTTGTAATTGCCAGTTCTCGTTGATTATAGGCTTTGTAATCAACTGTGTTTCTGTTTGCGAGAGAGACAAAGCGATTATGTATAATTATTTTATGATTGTATGGTATTTTGATGTGTAGAAGTGCCGTATATGAACTGAATATCTGTTGTAAATGTATTAAGAAATGTCAGTGCTTGACACGCTAGTTAAAGGACTATTACTGTCAATACTGTGCCAGTCATAGCGTTTAAAATGACTATTTTTGAAATTTCCCCAAATATTATAGTGAATACATGAAATCTCATTTGAAACCTTTTTTTCATGATTTTGACTAAATTTGAATACATTTTGATGGATTATGAATAATTTTGATTGTTTACTTAATTGTTAGTGCACCAAAGGACTGTCATTCCTTTTATTGTTTTCCAAAAATTTCTGGACTGTGTATATAAAGGGGCACGCATTAATTACGTGAGGTGAAATAGGAGCGTGGTCTGATGAAACTTCTCAAATCTCGCCAAGGGGGCTGGGTGACAGAAATCTCATCTCATCTTTTTAATTCCTTCAACAGCTAAAAGAAGGTCTACAAACGACCTCAATCCTAACGTTAGGATGGTCTAACAATCCTTGAAAACAGAAACAGGAGACCTAAAAAAAAGATCTCCAAAACTTATGAGATCATCAGCAGGGTGAGAGGAGGGGTCCTTCAAGATGCCACCTCAACTTAAGGAAGGGGGGGGGTCGAGATTTCTGAAAAAAATACCTCACGTAATTAATGGACGCCCCCGAAGCTCTCGATAATCGTAACCAGTGCTAACACGACGCTACTTCATTTGTTTAGCGTCAAGACGCCACTTGTTGCAACTGCGGTGCCAGGCACGCTGCTTCCTACAGGGGCTGTGACGCACGGAAGCAACAACGAAGAAACCGCAACACACCGACACGAGAGGCTTCCAGAAAATCAAGATTACTACAGGGCTCCCCTCTCGATCACCGCGACTGTTGAGAAGACTCGACTGGCGTCTCCAAGTCAAACCAGCATTCGTTGTGATACCACGGAGTGCATCGCCAGCAGGTGTGACTCGCCAAACCGCGAGTCCAACTCAGACACCTAGCATCAAGAGGCGTCCCGTCAGAAGAAAGCAGCGACACCAAAACACCGTCAAAACTTGACCACGAAACCTCCAACGACGGTAAACAACCAGCGACGACTGCTTACTGCAAACGTCACGGAGAAGTACAACGAGACCTTGACTCACCTGCAATCGTCGGTTTGCAAACTAAGCACATTAGGGGCCATCAATAAATTACGTCACACCTTGAGGGGGGGATGAGGGGGTCAACAAAGTGTGACATCGTGTGACAAGAAGGAGGAAGGAGGGACGTGTCATGAACTTTGTGACATCACATACATAATTTGTATTACTTTTGGCTCTTATTGCCCTAGTGTCGAGGCATACTTATTTAAACGATCATGTGGCATCTGTGGACCTTATTTATCTTCATACAAAGCCACTAACCAACATAAACATTTACATAAGAGGCAACTAGAGGTTTTCCCCATCATGAAGATTCGTCCACAAAGCATTGCCGCTGGACGAAACAGGGAAGTTCTTTGCTTACTAAACGATGACGATGCTTTATGGTTGGATGAAGATGATGTCGACATATCGAATGGTCCCAACACTATCGAAATCAAGATGAAGTAACTATTCTGCCAATAATAAACAGTATCAAGAAATGGGTTCAAAATCCATGGACATATGATGACTCAATTGTATCATTAATTCTATTTTTTATGTTTTTTTATATTTTCTTAAATGTTTGATTTATTGTTGATATGATTTTTTAACTAGAAATACATAAATCATTTTGGAAGTGCTGTTTTAATTTATAAATTTAAAATTGTAAAATATGTGACGTCACATCAGGGGAAGCGGGGGTCCCACAAATGTGACAACCTGTGACATGGGAGGGGTCCAAAAATCATGAAATTCGTGTGACGTAATTTGTGGATGGCCCCTTACGCTGCTCACCAACCATAACGTGAATCCACTAAATATCGAGAAGACATACCGCCTGTGAAGATATGACCAGACGGAACCAACGTAGGACTGAATACAGTCCACAATACACTATCAGATGGACAGTTACTGGCTATAGCTGCTACGTCATTTGTTTCATGTAATGAATTTCTAAAATCTGTAGTGTGGTGTAAAAATTTGTGTGTTTTGGTACGAAATAAAGGTAAAAGGTAAAGGTATCGTTATTTGGAAAAGCTACTTGTCATTTCATAAGTTCAAGAAATTAAGTGACATACTTTAACGCAAGTATAAAACATTTGGTGACCGAACAACTCTACAATCTTCGAATATTTATAAGTTAGCAAAAACACTATATTCCAGGTAGTTTTACAAGCTGGTTCCATTTCAGGCTATGCCGAAGTAATGATCCTGATCTAGCATATAGGCAGTTACAACTTGAAGAGAGATATAGCTCAGCCTTAATTCATTACTGGATGATCGATTAAAACTATCAACTTAAAGATAGCGAGCAGAAAGAACATGTTGTGTTGTTAGCGATGTAGGAAAAAGCTTAATCAATACTGGCAGACAAAACTGCGCAACATTTAAAGACAATCGAAAACATTTGGCTATAGACTATTGAAAACAAGTTGCAATATAATTGGTAGGCTTTGTGACGCGTCCACACGGATATTCATGGCCCAAGTCATTATTGGAAAACATCTTCGCCTTGGCAGAAGACGTTGCTTTCTGTGTCTCGATAGCCACTTAGATCATTGGTTAACTCAATTTTTAAAAAAAACTAACACATTGATAGACCCTACAGGTTTTGTTGGTGGGATTTGCATTCGGTAATAACCTCTTGGATAAACCGAGATTGGAAAATACTATGGAATTCAGCAATTTGAGTTGGTTGACCTAAAATGATTTCGAAGATTTACTTCAATTGGTTGGGGAAATAATCGCACAGCAGCTAACAGATTTTCGGGAAACCATTCCAGTTTGTCTCAGTTTGGCAGTTTCCAGCGAGTTGTGAGTCATTCGCCAGTCTCATGTACACCTTCAGGATATCGAAACAAACTAAATCACAGATATATCAAAAAACTATTATTCCCATCTCGGTTTTTACTGTCGGTGGAAGTACGTCCGATAAACGAACGTGCTATGGAAATATTCGATTAAATTTAAAGGCATCTCCGTAGGCCACATCCTTAAAATAATTAAATAAGGAAGAAGACTCTCTGAGTTTGGAGACTATACTTTGCGACGAGGAGATGCTCCGTTTCTGTCCAAAACGTTCATCCACATTATGGGACGATGTGCACTGCAACAAGTCGCAAGTCTTCCATTCGAGACGGGAAACCTATAGACATGACATTTTTGACGAATGGGAGTTGTAGAACTCCCAAATTGTTTCCGACAGTCGCAAAAGTTTGTTCAATGGACAAGAGTTTCACGATTTTGTCCTACCAGTGTGGATTTAGTTTAAAATGTTGCAAGTGTGTAGAGGAGTAGTGAGCTAAGTCCAGCAAGACCAAGTGTAACTCCATCAGTCCATCGGATCAAATTAATCTTTTGAGGCTTCTATCCCTCAAAGTACTTGGCCTTAAGTAAAAATCGCTGAAAAAAGTAAGGCTGAATCATTGAGATCTAAATAACGTGCGTTTAGGCGTCGAGTACATTAACTCTTGGTGACTGACTTACCATCAATTTCTCCTTCTTTGGTTTTCTAGATGATTTATTTAATGAAATCAATATTGGAAGCAATAAATACCACAAAACATAATCGGACTCATCGTCTAAGAAATAATCCTTCCTTATTGACATACACATGTAGGACGATCGAGATTATATCCTTTTGACAAGAGAGCTTGAGAGAATACAAAAGAAATCGTCCAATCTACGTTTGCTTCTGCCTATTTCCTCAAAACTGCTTAGCAAGACTGTGTTGGGACAAGGATTAATACCTGAAGAAGCGTGTTCCAGTTCAGCCGTTTATCTTGTACACAGTTTCTACGAAAGCTGGAGATAGATTTAATGTTTACAACAAAATGGCGTTGTGATATATGTTTCCAGTTATTATTTGTCCCACATATCCATTTTTGGTAAGCCCATTACATGAATCCATTTCTGCAGCCGAAGTGACTTATCATTTCGGCAGCAGCAAATCTTTGACTTCAACTATCAGGCATCGAGGTCGTGTCCGCCACTGGAGCAGAAACGATAGTATAATAATTTATCGGCATTTATTTACCGTTACATAACAGAATAATGTTCCAACTTGAAACAAAAAAAAAACGAAGAATTTCTCATACTAGTTGGTGGTAGGTACTGATGCAGTAGTAGGGTTGTCAGTGCCAGGATGCATATCGACCTGCCCTTCAGGTCTAGCACTTTTTCCCAATAGCGTAGTCTCTGGTCTAAACTATTACTTGTATAAGGAGTCACGCAGCGGTATCTTAATTAACAGGGTGCAGGAGTACTCTGAATCCAGGGACACACTGCTGCCCTTAAGGTTGGAAATGGTCCCTCTGGTGACTCAGAATGAGTCAACGGCACGGACATACAGAAGGCAATAAGGAATCATTAAATTAACACACCAAAACTGTGACCCGAGGAAATATCATTTGTGATGGGGGCAGTCAACAGTCAGAAGATAGAATGGTCGGGAGTGAAGGCTGACTACATAGCCTGAGGTTCTTCGCAGAATGTAACTGGACCATCTGTACAGTAATTATTGATAGAATGAGTTAGAGGATTGTATCAAACCATTCAACAGAATTCTTCATCTTGCAGAGTGAAAATGCAAAAGCCCAAATAAACCAGCCAAATATGTACAGAGCCTTTCTCCGGGTGAGGGGACGGTATAGTCTCCTGTTGTTTATCATCAGATAGAGTTGAAGAAACACGACGTTTCGGCGTCGTGCTCTGCCATCATCATCAGGTTGTCACTTGTTTGGTAGAAATGCACACCTGCTTTTGGATTTCGATCAAGAAACATAGAACCTAATGAAGATACCATAGCGCGTGGTAGAAACGTCTCGTTTTTCGCAACTCTGAACTGATCAGGTGAGAGTTATGTGGGCTGGCGGCCGTGGCGACGCACTTTGGGAGGCTGCGGGGCGGACCGCTCGGCGTCGTCGTAGGGCGGCGGCGGCTGCTGCGCCTGCTGCTGCCCCAGGGAGGCAGGTTGGTGGCGGGGTCCAGCTGGTACGCCTCGTCCAGAGGGTTCCACTTCTTCTCCGAGGCGCCCGGCGTGGGCGGTGGCTCCGCCCACGGCTGCAGCTCGCCGCTCGCGAACAGCGCGTAGAAGGTGACGCCGAACAGGTGCACAGTGGCCGCCATGATGAACACCGTCTTCCAGCTCTCGCGTTTCTGCAACACGACCAGAAGAGGTGCCGCGTGAAGCGACAGTGACCGACAGCTAGTTAGCACTGCCAAGCGCCAGTAACAGACTTCTGACTGAGAAGTATTATTATTTGACAGACATTTATAATCCTGATTTAAGGAGCCGTCCATTAATTACGTGAGGTGTTTTCCGGAATTCTGGACCCTTCTCCCGTGGTGAGATCTGGTCGCACCTAGTGTTGCAAATTGAAAAAAAAAAAGTTTTTTTTTTCAGATTTGTGACAAAAACATGAAAAAAACCTGTTTTTTTCTAAATTTTTTTTTTCAGAAAACAATATATTTGATAAATTATAGTTTTATTTATGGAACTTACATTTTACATGTATGTTTTAAATCTTACTAAATCATATAATGTCTTACATAATGATTCATAAATGTATCTATATAGGTGACATAATTTTTTATTCATCCTCTATGTCGGTATCACAATAGTATCAGTACTACCAACTTCGGTCGGAGAATTGTTTCTTCTTCTGTCTCCTCTAGATCCACAACTTCAGAAATAGTTACATTTTCTTTTACTGCTTGTATTGTATGCAAAAGCTTTTGAGACTGCAATTTTATATTGTGAGCAAAGTACACGCTGTGCATAAAGACTGCGCCGATAGTTCTGTATTACGGTCTTTTAAGTTTGAATTTAAATCTATTATCATACAAAATAGGAGCTTTATTTGTTTTTCAATCGTTGGTTTATGCCATAGGTTGCAAGGAAATGATTCATAATTACTGACAATTTAATGACTCAGTATCACTATACGCTGCAAGTTTAACAAGTATACGAATATAAGGAAAGCACAATAAGTAATAAAAAGAGGCAAATTTAAAATTCCTAATTTTTTGAAAAGATCCGTAGGTCTACAGATAAATTTGTAGGCTGGCAACACTAGTTCAAATAGCGAGTATCAATCCAAACAACGGGGTACGGGGATTCCCTCTCACGCAATTCTCCATTTCGGTCAATGTTGCCAATATTTTTGTAATTTTTTTTTCGTATTTAACCAGAAAAATATAGTAGATTTAAAAATTAAGCTAAGTACTTAGTATATACATATTATACAATAAATGCGTGAAAAATTTGAAATTTAGTAGTTATGAAAAAAAAAAAACATGTTCCAGAGAAAAACATGTTTTTTCACAGTTTTTTTCATGTTTTTTTTTTCAAGCCAGAAAAAAACCGTTTTTTTACAACACTAGTCGGACCACGCCCATATGACGGATCCCCCCTCCTGACCTTGAGACGTTTTTTTTTCTTGTTTTTGCTCTCCTGCTTCCTAGGGCGGTTACATCCTCCGACCCCAAAGTCTGTATCACCGTCGTTTCTAGACCTTTTTCTAAGCTCTACTGTTATCCAAGAAATTAAAAAAGATGAGGTGTGAGGTGAGATTTCCATCGACTCCTCTCCTCCAAATCGGTGAGATTTGGTGAGATTTCGCCAGACCCCCACCCAGGGGCGGATCCAGGATTTTGTTTTGGGAGGGGCTTGAGCGGACTTTGGTTTGGGGGGGCTTAGCTTGAGTGGATTTTGGCTGGGGGGCTTGCCTTCAGTGGATTTTGGCTTTGGGGGGGCTTCAGACGGGCAAACAGCAGTCTTTATAGTCTTCTCGGGCCTCAAATCCGTAGAGCTAAAAAAAAAAAAAAGTTTCCAATATTGCAATGTCGGAGGTGGACCTAGATACTTTTGGGGGGGGGCTTGAGCCCCCTAGCCCCCCCCCCCCCCCTGGATCCGCCCCTGCCCTCACCTTCTGTTTCACCTCACGTAAGTAATGGACGCCCGCTAATGATGAATCCTCTTTGTCTCATGAGCACTGATCGTCATGTTCTCAAGATGTGAGACAGCTTCCACGTATGGTTGAGAGGCGGATTGGTGACCCTGCCGCCTGCCGGACGGAAACTTTTCTTACGGAGTAGTCTAATTGTTGTCATCTTTCTGATATTCGTGTAAACTTGAATTCCGTACGATAGGTGTTTTGTTAGTTTGCGAAATGTGTAGTTTATGGGTCGAGAATTGGGGAGCGTCGCAGCATTCGCCTAGGTGTTTGCCGGAAACCACCTGTTGACCGCTACCAGCTCGGCCTGTACGCGGTACCTGATACCGCTGGATCAGCCAGACCCAGCGCGCTGGCGCCTTGACGCGTACCGCCGCACTGACGGGTCGGGCCACAGGGAAGTTTGCCTCGTTGCGTTTCCACCACCACACTGGATCGGGGAAGTACGAGTAGCCCAAGTTCATATCCAGAGCCAGGCTTACCGGCGGCTCTGTTCTTCAGATGATAGGACACTGCCCAAACTCCGCGTCATAAACCACACATTTCTCAAACAGAAATGTTCCCTATAGCTAGGTGCAAACGCTTCCGTATAGCATGGGGACTTACGACCGGAACGTATCGTTGGTCACTAGGTGACGCTGCTCCTTGAGCGCATGGGCGTCGTGGAACCGTTGCCTGGCCCCCACGATCTCCGCATTTGAGCAGCTTAAATTTCTTTCTTTGTGTTACCTGGTAGGTAGACACATACGGGAGCATTCTCCTTTTGACTCCCAACTCCACATACCCCCACCGAGCGTGGTGAGTGAGCGATTAACGCTCTGGCCTCGCATTCGGGAGGACGCCGGTTCAAATCCCGACTGCTCATCCCGATTTGGGTTTTATATGGTTTCTCCAAATCACTTCAAACGAATGCCAGGATACTTCCTTCAAACTAACATGGCCGAATTCCTTCCCGTTCCTCCCGTTCCTTGTCCTCAGTCCCATACCGCCTCTAATGACCTCGACGTCGACGAGGCATAAAGCCACAAGTAAAAAAAAAATCATATACCTCTCCATCAATAGCTGAAAGTAACCCCAGCATCATAATACATATCATTGAAAAATAGTGGCAATTATAAGTACTGACCATTGGAATAAGCAGTAAGCCCCATCGGTTATGGTGGAAAATTAGGTTCCCTTTGTTTGTATATATACTGTAGTGGCCCCCTAGGGAATTTTTCGCTAAAGTTACTAAAGGTGGGCAAGAGTCGATTGAATACACTGACAGCTAGATCCAGGGCACTTGCATCAGCTGTTACAGGCAATAGAATGTGTTTTTTTTTTAACTGCTTTACGTCTCTCAACAGCGAGGTCTTTAGAGACGGGAAAGGATGGGGCAAGGAATGGGAAGGAATTCGGCCATAGCCTTTTTAAGGAAGCATCCCGGCATTTGCCTGGAGTGATTTGGGAAACCATGGAAAACCCAAATCTGGATGCCCGGAGGGGGATTCGAACCGCCGTCCTCCCGAATGCGAGGCGAGAACGCTATCCTGTTACACCACCACGCTCGGTGCAATGGAATGTGGCTGCACAGATAGCAACGACAGTATAGCAGGTCAGAGTGTCAGCAGAATTACGCTGGAGCATGACGGCACTGGGAGGAAGATGGTAGGGAACCAATCACCACTATTGGCTGGCGGTCCTCCCTACTGTTGGTAATATGGAGGGGAGCGGCTAATAAAACCCAGGTGCACAGTCGAACTTGGTCGATTGGTCGCAAGAAAATCGTCTTTGACAGCCATGGAGTGATGGAGCTAGGCGAGGATGGACTTAGAGGCGAGCCGCAGTCTACAATAGGGACAGCCAGAAGTCTACGCCAACTACAGTCACTATAACAGGTGGGAGGAAGCCATTGAAGCAATGTAATGGGGAAGTCAATTAGTAGAACCAAATAATCGGAGTCATTGCTTATGGAGGAGTTCAAAGGAGTTAAGAATGTTATTGCTGTACAGAAACTTGATGTAAATAAAGTATACATATGTATATATCCTTACTGAGAGCTTCAATTGCAAGTACTACCGCTCACATTACAGAAGAGTCTCATCCACAAATTATACTGTATGTACCTTTCGGGAAGAGGCAGAGTGAAAGCAATCACAACATTTTTTGTAATGTTTCGCTGAAGTGCCGATACAGTTCATTTTAGCCGAAACGAATTCAGGCTGTGCTGGTGGAGAACAGGGGTCGTTGGCCACCTGACAGATGATGACTGTAGATAAGCAACGGCCGGCTCTGACCTTCCAATACCAAGGATCCAGCGTCGAGAGAAAAGAAAATTTTTCACAAAATTTCACGTGAATGGAGAGGAACTAGAGGTGACCACTTTGCGTGTTTGGGACAGCCGGTCAACGAACGGGTGCAAAACGTTTAGTGTGTTTGTGGAGTGTTTGAATTTAATTTAATTTAATTGCCATGGAGCGCACGCTCCAATGAAAATTTCCCTACCCATCCATTTTCCCCCGTTCCTATACCCACCTACTTTCAGCTCTAAATTGTTTCACCGTTTTTGGTAAATTATTCATCAATTCTCATAGTAACTTATTCAATTCCCTGATCCCTTTACCTATGAAAGTTATCTTCCCCATCCTTGTTCCTGAAATCGAGTGCCAGCTCGTGGTGATGGTCACATCTTCCCTTCCATGCATTACTTTTAATTCTTACGCCAATATCTTTCCATGCCTCATCACCGATATACGCCTTGTACACTCCCATGACTCTTTTCACCCTCCTCCTGTCTTACAATGAATCACATTCCAGTTCTTTTATCATATCGATTGCTGATGGTCTTCTGCGGGCATTCTGGAGGTCGTGGGTTCGAATCCCAATCCGGACACCCAGCAGGGATGCTTCCTTCAAAAAGACCATGGCCAATTTCCTTCCAGTTCCTTGTCCCCAGTTCCATCCCGTCTCTATTGACCTTAGTCGTCGACGAGGCGAAAAGCAATAAGTAAAAAAAAAAAAAAGTTATCTGCGGTAATTTTCAGAGACAAATCTGGCAGCCGTTCCTTGAATCTCCTCCAACACCTATATTTGATACTCAAATTGTGGGTCCTATAATAAACCACCATATTGCATCAATGGTCTGACCAAAGTTTTGTAACCCAATTCCTTTACTTCACTCGAACATCCCCTCATCACTCTCTCCAAAAAGTGAAGGATTAATGTGGGGGTTTGATTTTCATTCTATGTTTGTCGGCGTTCACGAACAGCTTTCAGCATTTTTAGTCATCATGAATACGAAAAAATTAAAACTAAAATAATCTCATAGCAGGATTTCAAACAGTTCATCGTGTTCTTTAATACCGGTGAACTTGAATATTGTTCTCAGAAAACTTTGTCATTATTTCATACCAACAAGATGAGTTTAAAAGTTCCCAAGACAAGCTATCCACCAGTTATCTAAGCGTCAAGTTCTCGGGTTGGTACTGGTCACTGATCTCTACTGCTTGCGGTGGCCAGTTTACTCGTATTTGCATATCACTACCGAATCAGTGAACAGATGGCTGCAACTCGAACCCGGCGAATGACATCTTCTCCCAAACGCATCGCATTTGCGTTTGATGGACGCGATAGATCGTATAAACAACGACCCTATCCCCACCAAATTTGAGGGGAGGAAGGCAACAGCAACAGAAATTATACTCCGCGTACACAAAAAAAGCCCACATTTCTTGTCGTGCCATTTCTCAAGAAAACATAAAAATAAACAAATCCTTTCTTAGTTTAACAATCTGACAAGTATAGTAATTAAGAAAAAAGTCAGAAGAATAAGTTATGACAGACATTAGAAAACCAATCCGCAAAATAAAAAAAGGACTTTAGTAAAAGATAAACTAAACAAAATTGAGTGTGTTTGTTAAGATTGATGATATGTTTGGCGCCAATGAAGCTACTTGTCGCGGCTCTGGCTGTTTTTGGGGGCACTTAAATCTTTTGTCTATGAAACACCTGTCGATTCTAAGATTGATCTGGTTCCAAGAATCGCCTGCGCTGCTGCTGTTATCCAAGAAAATCCACGTGTTTCCAATCCATGTTCCGGCGGAGTATGGCGTGAATAAAAAGTAACGGCGATAACATCACCTGTGGCATTATGAAATTGACTGAATGTTTCCCCATCAGTGGCGTAGCTAGGTCAACAAGGGCCCCGGTGCAAAAAATTTAGGCCAGATGGGCGACCTTTTTTTTGCTTTGTGTTGCTGGTAAGGGCCCCCTGAGCTGAGATGGGGCCCTTGAGTTGTGCTTAGGGGCCCCCTGAGCAGTGGTTGGGGCCCCCCTGAGCAGTGAGAGGGCACTTAGTGAGGGGTTTCCTGTGTCTCAGGGGCCCCCTTAGACGATTGTGGAGCTAAAAAAAAAAAAGGTCGCCAATTTGCCATGAAGGCTCATGGACCTTGTTCAGTCTGCCAGTAAAGGCCCCTGCCAGGCAGCCCCTGCCAGGCAGACCTCACACACAACGCGCCTGCACGCCGGGATACATATACGACTCCTAAACAGGCGCAGAGGCATCAAAACAAACCAGGAAAACAAATAGAATCATCTAGAAGCTAAGTGGGACTATTTCTTACAGAGGTCGCCGTACTACCACACAACGGAATTCCTGCGCCAGGCCGCCTATATAAGCGTAGCCGGCCGCTCCACCGCCAGTTCCAGTCTGACCGCTGAACCAGCGTCAACTACAGAAGACCACCGGAAGTTCGCGAGAAGTAGAAGCCGTCACTCTACCCCGGATCAGGACCAGGCTGAAATTCTCGACGGTCTTCTGATAACTGTACCACATTTGTTTATGGTTTACCTGTTGTATTGTGTACCGAGTAATAAACTTCAAGGAACCGTTAAGTGTAGTTCACTTCAGACCTCTGAACTGCGCTAGGGCCCCCAGGTATGCTTGGGGGCCCCCTGAGCGTAGGGGCCCCGGTGAACTGCACCGCCTAGCCCCATAGTAGCTACGCCCCTGTTCCCCATAACCTTTGCCTTGAATCCTTTCATTTCTTGTCACCAAATTACTGGACGAGAGATGAATCCAGGCTTGATGGCTATCCTGGAGGGACTTAATCCAACGTCGAAGCTTTTTTTTTTTAATTTAACTATGGTGGTTTCTCCTTACCCATCCCCAGTGACGGGAGAGTATGTATGTGTTACTGTTTTGTGTGGCTGAATGTGATAGAACGTATGTACAGTGTATTGTGTTGTCTGCGTTGTCAATTAATGGAAGTGAAGGAAGCTAGAGGGTGAAGCCCGGTGCCCACGCCTTCAGGACGACTATTTCGTCAAGTTTAACGTTCCCATCCAACGGACATACCACCATGAAACCGAGCGTGGTGTCCTCGCATTCGGGAGGACGGCGGGTCGAATCCCAGTCCGGTCATCCAGATTTGGGTTTTCGTTGATTCCCCCAAATCACTCCAGGTGAATGCCAAGAATCTTCCTTCAAAAGGCCATGGCCCAGTCCCATCCCGCCTTTAATGACCTCGGCGTCGATGAGGCGTTAAGCCATAAGTAAAAAAAATCATTGTCAACAGTGTCATATGCCCTCATTCCATAAGCACTACAAAGAGATTTTGGATTTATCCCAGGACCTCGGTGTACAGTCTCCTGACTTATGAGTTGGTAACCACCGCAGATGCGAGATTACGTGAAGCCGATACCCCCCGTCTGTGGCGAGGTTACAAGTGATCGAGAGAGCGGCTCGAGAGGATTGAGAATGCGAGGCGCCGCTGTGAGTCAGGTTAGCGCCTCACGTGATCGTTGGTGATGACGTCGATGACGATGGGGCAGATGAGGCCGGCGATGGTGCCGATGCCGTTGGACATGCCCATCAGGATGCTGGCGTACCGCGGCGCGATGTCCAGGTGGTTCACGTTGAAACCTGCAACACCAACACACTCTGTTGGGGAACTTGACAGAGTCTATGATCAATAAATTTGGCATGCAAGTCATTCTAGAATTGCTGTATAATATATTTCGCTATGCAGGGTGGGTCAAAAAGGAATTTACAACTTTGGAATTATAAAGAAATTTGTTGATATGACTTATAGAATCGGTAGACGTGTCATTTTGTATCAAACAAACTCAAATTTGAGTCACGTAGTGCATCAGTACACTATTCCGCCACCAGGAGCGCTAGCGTCTTGAGCAGTTAAAATGGCTACTTTCACTGGTGCAGGACGTGTTCATGAAACGAACTCTGCAACTTTTTAATTCCACAGATCGATGAAAATGACCAAGATGGGATGGTTTAATACCAGCAAGACGGAGCCCCACCTCATTTCCTCATGGAAGTTCGAGATTTCCTCGATAATCGCTTCCCGGGTCGGTGGATTGGCTGTGAAGGGCCAATCACAAGGCCACCTTGCTCCCCAGACCTGACACCAATGGATTTCTATCTCTGGGGTTTCATTAAAGACCGTGTGTATGTTTCTCCCCTACCAAACGGCTCAATAGCTAGTCATTTTATTTTCATAAGCTTCATTCACTCGTGTTGGTTTGTTTGTTGGATTTTTTTTTTTTGTCATCGTGGAAAACCGGGAAGGAAATGCGTCCAATTGATGATTTTTTAAAATATTTATCGGAAATATGAATGACTGCGTGACACGAATAACTATACATGAACAAGAACGCGCAGCAAAATAGTTTAGGAAGTTATTTGTGCAATTGAATGAAACTGGATTGAACGTTCCTTTTGAGAAACATCTCTGAAAAAAATTAAGAACATTAAGGATGGATACGGAAATTAATTTAACAATGAAAAAACACCACAAAGACTTCAGCCTATCACCACTTGCCAATCAACGCAGGTTAATTTCTAGTTTGGTCTTACTGCGAATCAAACTTCTTATCAGAATGCTTTTTTATTTACAATCATCCGATGTAGATGCTTTCATTATACACACTGTCCATAGATGTGTATACATTTACAAGTTATTGATCGCAGATGTTTCCTATGTATTCTTTGACAATGGATGAGGATTTTATAATACCGTACGCTAAGAAATACGTAATCAAAAAATCAAGGCTATTTAATAACAATTACATTTAGCGAAGTAACTGCGTAGAAACGAACTGGCAGAACACCGCTTTCGGATTTTGTAGCTAGTATGAAATAATCGCCGCGCGGGAAGACTATGACATTAACTTGACGTCAAATTAAATTCATAACTGAATAGTTAATTGCTTATGGGACATTCAAAGCTGCCTGTCATTTCGTCTGCTTGAGGGACTGTTAAATTATAATTTATTTAATAACAATAATAGTAATAATAATCCATATTCCATGAAATAATAACAATTAATTTACGTTTTACAACAAAAACACAGTCACCATAATATTTACCCTCTATTCAATCGATAAATTCTGGTTTAGAAATGTACACTTGAAATACGAATTAATTGTTTCCTCATTGTGATATTTCACTAAATTTGTAGTTCTAGCTGCAATACAATTCACTGCAATATTTGACTTACGTTTGTTTGCTCATCGCGTCTTAAAATTAATATTTTTTATTTTTTTGAAGGACTTAATTTGCTCTTCGGATATTTTTGTGATATATCGATTCGAATAATTAATTCTACTTTGAAATAAAAAATTTCATGTTAAAACAGTAATTGACGGTTTCCTCATTATTTTCTTCTATAATATTATAATAAACTGAACAGCCAAAGAAACTGGTACACCTGCCTAATACCGTGTAGGGCCCCCGCGAGCACGTAGAAGTGACGCAACACGACGTGGCATGGACTCGACTAATGTCTGAAGTAGTGCTGGAGGGAATTGACACCATGCATCCTGCAGGGCTGTCCATAAATCCGCAAAAGTACGAGGGGGTGGAGATCTCTTCTGAACGGCACTTCGCAAGGCATCCCAGATATGTTCAATAATGGAACCACTCTGTAGCAATTCTGGACGTGTGGGGTGTCGCATTGTCCTGTTGGAATTGCCCAAGTCCGTCGGAATGGATGCAGGTGATCGGCCAGGATGCATACGTACGTGTCACCTGTCAGAGTCGTGTCTAGACGTATCAGGGGTCCCATGTCACTCCAACTGCACACGCCCGACACCATTACAGAGCCTCCACCAGCTTGAACAGTACCCTGCTGACATGTAGGGTCCATGGATTCATGACGTTGTATCCATACTCTTACAAGTCCATCCACTCGATACAGTTGGAAAAGAGACTCGGCAGACCAGGCAACATGTTTCCAATAATCAACAATCCAATGTTGGTGTTGACGGACTCAGGCGAGGCGTAAAGCTTTGTGTTTTGCACTCAGCGAGAGTACACGAGTGGGCCTTCGGCTCCGATAGCCCATAACGATGTTGTTTCGTTGAATTGTTCGCACGCTGAAACTTGATGATGGCCCAGCATTTAAATCCGTGGCAATGTGTGGAATGGTTGCACTTCTGTCACGTTGAACGATTCTCTTCAGTCGTCGTAGGTCCCGTTCTTGTAGAATCTTTTTCCGGCCGCAGCGATGTCGGAGATTTGATGTTTTACGGGATTCCCGATATTTACGGCGCACTCGTGAAATGATCGTACGGGAAAATCCCCAAATCATCGCTACCTCGGAGATGCTGTGTCCCATCTCTCGTGCGCCGACTATAACACCTCGTTCAAACTCACTTAAATCATGATAACCTGCCATTGTAGCAGCAGACACCTGTTTTCTTTTATAGGCGTTGCCGACCGCAGCGTCATACTCTGAATGTTTACATATCTCTGTGTTTGCAAATGCACGCCTATACCAGTTTCTTTGGCTGTTCAGTGTAGGTATCTTTTAATTTCTCAATCTGTTAAAGGAATTGAATATCTGTGGGCCATCGTTAGCTTAATGTTGATTTAGTAGAACTTATACAAATATATTAAATTATTTTGGTACGATTGAACCCTCAATGTTCCAACGAACCACAAAAATACATAAAAGAAAAGAAAGCAGAAATTTAATTACTGTTTAATTAGAAACGACACTCAATTTCCAGTTATAAAATGGCAGTTTTGGTTGCAAATGTAGTAATGTTTAGACGTGCTGAAGAAACTTAAATACAATTCTTTATTTTCAGTCCCGGAAGTTTCCAACAAAACTGTATTCAGCTTCAAAAAAATGTAAGGCTAAGAATAAATTTGTATCGCCTGCTCCGCAACTTTTAGTTTATCAAATACATCCATTTTAGCATTTCTAAACTGAACATACCGTCGAATATCATGTCACAACGTTTTTGCGTTGATCCCTGAAAATCAGTGTATGCGATATCTGTGAGAAGCAAAGGGTGAAGGTGAAGTTACCGACTGTGAATTAGGAGACTCTTTGTTGTTGGCAGTATAAGAACTGACAATGAAAATTCCCGAAGGAACTATTCGTTTCTGCAGGATGAAATCTATCCTGTGTTACTATCAGATTATGTACTAACTCCGTACTAAATTTCGTTTGAATCTCTTGGGCAATCGAGGCTTGATCGGGCAAAATAATCTGAACAACCTAACATCCATCCATCTAAACGTCCTCATTAATAATATAACTATGTGTTACCGCGCTTTAAAACGCGTGGACATAAAATTTTTATTGCTAGAATTGGCTATAAAACGCTGTAAGCTACATAAAAGGCGTCGCTAAAAGCACGGAGTTGGGACAATGTTACAGAGAAGCCATCACTACACCATTCTACTACTGAACCTGTCTCATTAAGGGAACCAATCTGGAACATCTTTAAAGATAGCAACAAACTAAGGAAGTTGGGGGTGGGTGGGTGGGGGAAGGATGAGGGAGGGGGGGTTAACTGTGGAAAACTACCTACCACAGTTCTTCCGCCGGGTTTTTGTTTGTGATCATTTTCTGGGGACATCTTGTATGAATATAGTTTTGTACACAACGTTATGGACCTCCTTTGGTGGTTGAAAACCTGTGAGCTAACTAGATTTATCTGTCCATGAGAAAAAGACGTCTTTTCTAATCGAACCTCTGCTAGTTATTGATAGTCATCGCATGCGGCTCAGATCCATATCTTTACTATATAATAAGTTGCGTGCGTACATCATACTCAAACTGACTGCGAGAAAAACAAAGCCTGAGCGACCGATAGAACATTACAGAGACACACGCTCTCCGTCTGTCTGTCACTGTTCAGACAAAATATGTTATTTATCCCGAAGTATCTTATCTCCTTCGTAATGATATGCAGTACCTCTTTGCAAAATTTCATCAAGATCGGTCCTGAAAACGTAACAAACAGACAGAGAGACAGGTGCAAAGAAGTTATCACGGTTGTACCGCTGGATTGTGTTTTGAAAACTCGATATTTCGACGACCAACTCTGTCAGATACTGAGACAGCCGCGTTCCACATCTCCTTATTTAGCCGACGGCTCACGCCGCGAACCACGCCCGGCGGCTGGCTACGAGTGGGCGGGGATACAGTTCTTCGTTGCAGACCGCGGAAGCTAATATTAAGCCGTTGGCTATATAAGGAGGTGCGGCACACCAACTCGTTCGTTCGTTCGTTGGGCTGTCTCAATATCTGACGCTCAGACGACCAGTGCAGATGTCTCAACACCTGATGAAGACGTCGGAGGTAGTCGTCGAAATATTGTGTTTTCAAAATACAATCTGGCGGTACACCCGAGAATTCATTACAAACATACGCCGGGAAAGTCTCCGTTCATACAGAACGACAGTTGTTTTCGCATTTATACTATCAGTGTAGATTAAGATGACGCAGGTGCTTAGCCTATCGAAGGGTTTTCGTTGAGTACGCTACGGACGGTCAGTGGTGGCGGCGCCACTGTACCCGAGATGGCGAAGCCACTGAAGGCGACGCCGAGCGTGAGGGCGACGGTGGCGGCGACCGCTGTCTGCGCGTAGGCGACCACCAGGAAGAAGATGGCCTCCATGCCGAAGCCGCCGCAGTTGAAGAGCTTGCGCACGTTGGTGGTGGTGAGGATGCCGCGCTTGCGCACGTGGTCAGCCAGCAGCCCGCCCAGCGGCACGATGATGGTCATCACCAGGTGCGGCAGCGCGCCCACGAACCCCGTCTGCAACAGCAGCCACATCCAATTACAAATCACTTCTCACTAGCTTATGCCTGTGAGAGGACAATTCTTGCAGCAATTTTAGTAAAATTACTTGTTCCTTGGTAAATCTTTGGGGAAGACTGTCTGGGGGTATTAAAGTAACCACGTATAAAATATTCTCGGAGCTCCCACCGGGATAGCGTATCATCTCAGCGTGGCTTGGAAACCAGTTACCAGAAGATGGCGGCAGAGTTTCAGATCGCCGAAATATCGTGTGAAAACACCCTGTTCTCTCGGATAGTCTTCAAGAAGACTGTATTAATTCTCGACGCCGAGAGAAACTTCGATCTCAAGTTATTGGTTAGTTAAGAAGGCTGAGACACCGACTTCAAGATCATCACATAATGCATTCTGACGTTCAGTCAAACCCTTCCACCGCGTGTATCCCGACCACGCCTCTTGCTCCACTGCCAAACTCGGCCCACCAGGATCCATCACCGCACAGTAAAGAGCTCGCTGTACGTGACTTTGACGGCGCAGGCTATATAAGGACAGACTCTCCGGGAGCCCGAAACTTCGCCGTAAAATGAAGACGGAGTCGACTTCGAAACGTCATCTCAAATTAATACGCTCCCCTTGGGAGTGCCGAGAACATTGTATGTTGCTGATACACCGGAAAAGCGTCCATTCATTTATGTAAAGACGTGTTTGATAAAAGAAGAAACCTTCAATGCCAGCGCAACCCCTCACCCTTACACTAATTAAGTTTTCATCCGGTAATTGTCACGTCGAGAATCTGCAAGTAACCAACAAGAGACCGTAGCCAAGCGGCTAATCATATAAATTATTTCTATGAGGTGTTTCTTTGTCATAAGCCCTTATCTCCCTTGATAACTAACCTACAAGTATGAATCAGGTATCATTTTAAAACTTAGGTCTCCACTTTGATCACACTATATTTTAAGAAAGGAATTTTTCTGAATTCAGCCATTAAAGAGCAATAATGTCAATATTTCAAAACTGCTGTTTTTTGTACCACGAACCATTTATTTCCGTGTATTACTAACCGAAATCAATAAATGAAGTATCATTTTAAAGGTTAAGATCTCCGCTTTGGTAACATCATATATTAAGAAAGCTTTTTTTTTCGGAATTCGACCCTTAAAGGGTATCAATATTTCCGCAACGCGTTTTTGTATCAAGAGCCATTTATCTCCCTTGATATCTAATCCATATAGATAATTGATAGAATTTTTTTGAAAGATTTAGGTCACATTATATTTTAAGAAACAAATTTTTTGGAATTCGACCCTTAAAGAGAAAATTAATCTTTATTTTCATGACGTATTTTTTTTGTCACGAGCTATTTATCTCCCTTGATATCTAACCAAAATCGAGAAACGAGGTGTTATTTTAGAGACTAAGGCGTCCGGTTTGATCAAATCATATTTTAAGAAAGGATTTTTCGGAATTCAACCCTTAGAGTGTAAAATTATTATTATTTATGTATTTTTTTTATTTATTATGAGCTATTTGTCTCCCTTGATATCTAACCGAAATAGATAAATGAGCTATCATATTAAAGATAAGGTCTCTGCTACGGTCTCATAATTTCCTAAGAACGAAATTTTTCGAAATTTGATCCTTAACGGGCAAAAGTATTATCTGTGAAAGTCGCAAGTATATCAGTTCACAGTTTAGCCGCTAGATAGCAGTAGCACATATCACAGAGATATAAATAATGTGTTTCACTGGCGTCGACTTTTGTTATGTACCTATTGCACTAAACAAATAAACAATTGAAACAAATGAAGCGGTTCTTCCTTCATTCTATTACAAACCCCCAACCTTACTACTCATTGTATTCGCGAAATTTCGGCACGGGTCATCTAGTTCTACAGGTATGGTATTGTCGTCAAGGTTAGGTGTGTTACCTCCTCTATCTTGAGATTGAAGGTGGATTGCAGGTATGATGCCTGGAAGAGGACCAGCAGGTAGAAGTTCCAGGAGCGACAGAAGTTGGCGACTATGATGGCGTAGACGGGCAGCGAGGTGAGGAAGCACTTCCAGGGCGTGGTCGCCATCGTGGGCATCGCCATCGTGGTCGACTGACCCAGCGACTGCTCGATGTACAGCAGTTCCTTCGCCGAGATGCTCGGGTGCTTCGACGGCTTCTCGAAGCTCAGCCACAGCCAGAACAGGTACCAGATGAGGCCCACCACGCCTGCAAAACAGCCACGGTAAACGTAGGCAGCAAAGAGAAAATGCAGTGTCAGAAGAAGTGCAAGTGAAAACGGGAATGCCACACGGCGCTGTATTAGGACCGTTGCTATTCGTTACTCTAATGAATGATTGTGTTCGTGGTTTACAGTCAGAAGTTAGGTTTTTCCAGACGGCATAATGTTGTACAATACCATCAGAAGTATTTTATAATCAAGTCAGAACTATATTGTGGGATAACAAAGTACCCAGATAGTGCAAACATACACTATTAAAAACCTACAACATACCCTTGGTGACTGAGGAACTAGAAGGATGTACCCTATCCACAAGAGACAACAGTTGACTTCAAGCATCTCAAATGAATTCTATGCGTACCATGCTTCAGAGGACAGGGACGGATAAAGTAAGGAATTAAAGCAGTCATGCAGAAGTCGGTATTAACTTCAGTGTGGTAAAATCCTGACGGAGATCTCGTATTAGATGGCATGGACGTATCAGAAGGATGGAGGAAAAAAGAAAAGCAAATGCATGCTTTAATACGGATATCAAAGGAAAAGAGGTGTGGAAGGCCAAAAATGAGATGGATATATAAAATCAAGGCCTAGGCCTGGGATGTTTGAGGACTACTCACGAAAATCAAATATTCCTGGATACGAAGAAGTGGAGAGTGCTCGTGACCAGTACGCCGGAGACTGGAGTTGATGATGATGAATAGGATTAAAACGGGAGAAGACTGTGAACAGCTGCAGGATGAACTCGACAGTATATCTAGCTGGCTGGGCAGGGCAACATGGGATGAAGGTAAATGCAAAGAAGAGTCAGCTTATTAGGTAAACAGATAATAAACTAAAGGCTGATTATGATTACTGGGTGGCGAAGGAGTCGATTTTTTAAGATTTGGAATATAAATACCGTGGCATAACATTTGGCAACAAACTCAGATGGACAGGACAGTGTAGTGGAACTGTGTGGTGCGTGGGGTGCAGGGTTTGAGTCCCGCAGATGACACCAGAGTTCGTTTGAGTGGCCGAGTGTATATTGATTGATTGCCTATCGGTCGCGGTTGACTAATCTGTCCGATAGTAACTTTTTCTTGGCAGGATGACAATGTTCTGTTGCTGACACCGGGTAATTGTTTGGTGATGCAGTATTATCAAACTGCTTAGACGACTGGCCGCTGAAAGTAAGTAAAGTCTGTTAAAGATGTTATATTTTGTTAAAGTGCTGCGTTGAGTTCTTCGTGGCCCTTGTGTTGTTGGCCTGATACGAATTTTAGAAGGTTTAAAAGGTTTTACGTAAACAGAGGCTACAAGCAAAGTTCCGGTTTATTGCAGTTTATTTTGCACTGAGGAACACACAGCACGGAATGTAGCTTTGCTTCAACGCAATCATAGTTAACTATACCCCTGCTATCTTAAATTTAGACTCCTGTTGCCGAAATTGGGTACAGAGTGGAACCACTGGTAGTAAATCGCGAATTGCGTCTTATATCTCAACGCTTCGCGAGACTCTCCGAGACTATTTCTCATCGACTGCTGCTGCGAGCGGCGAGTACAAGCGCACTTGCCGACTTCAGCGCGTACCAGCTCGTGGTGCTGTCGCCGGCTGTGGCCGCTAGAAAACGAACTAAGTTCACTCCACAATTACAAAATATTGGAGGTACGTATTGGTCCCCTTACAACACATTGGGCAGGTGCCAGGAAATGGTATTAAAATGCTGTAACAGACCATTTTAGACCAATATCGAAATACAGGGCTAGTCAAAATGATTGCAGCAATTTCACGATTTTCCTTTTAGCTGTCCTTTTATAGGTACTATGATGGGGTTGGGAAGCAAAATTACAACCGATGGCCGAAGCAGGAATGATGTTAAAAGCAGAATAGCACTAGCAAAAAAGAGCCTTCTTGAAAAAGAGAAACCTTTTAGTTTCAAATATTGACCTAGGAATTAGAAAGAACTTTTTAAAACTCTATGTTTGGAGCACAGCACTTTACGTTAGCGAAACATGGACTTTAGGAATACCGGAAAGAAAGAAAATTGAAGCATTTGAAATGTGGTGCTTCAGAAGAATGCTGAAAATTAAGTGGACCGACAAAGTAAGAGATGAACGAGTTTTGGAAATGATGGGTGAGAAAAGAAGTTTATGGAAGAAGCTTACAGGAAGAAGAGACAGGCTGGTAGGTCATATTTTGAGACATGCTGGATTGGTTAATTTGTTAGTGGAGGGAACAGTCGAAGGTAAGAACTGTAAAGGAAGACAGAGATTAAAATATATGAAGCAGATAACTGAGGACGTGGGTTGTAAGGGGGTATGTAGAAATGAAGAGGTTAGCACAGGATAGGAAGGGATGGAGAATTGCATCAAACCAGTCTAAAGACTGACAAAAAAAAAAAAAAAAATGATGGGGTTTGCTGTTACAAGACAAGTGGCTCTCCAAGTTTCGATTGCGCTAAATGCAAACTTCCGGCGGTGGCCGCTAGAGCGCTAGAGAGCAAGGTGGCTGAAAGTGAGAAAGCGTACGTTGTTCTAGAATTTCATTCGACTCAGTCTGTGTTAACTGTTCAGCGACACTTTAGAACAAAGTTCGGCAAGGATTCACCATTTGGCGTTGGTATCAACAGCTTAAAGCAAGGAGATGCCTTAGTGAAGGTAAAACAACGGGTCGCCCTCCTGTGTCTGAAGAAACCGTTGAGCGTGTGCGCGCCAGTTACGTTCGTAGCCCACAGAAGTCTACTCCTCGAGCGAGCAGGGAATTAGGTATTCCACAGAAGACCGTATGGAAATTCTACGGAAGTGACTTTTTATAAAGCCTTACAAGTTACGGTTGCTACAAGCACTGTCGCGCAACGAAGAAGTGCGTCGTTTTCAATTCTGTGCCCAATGTCTAGAACAAGACGAAACATTCGCAGAAAAACTTGTGTTTAGTGATGAGGCCACTTTCCATGGGAGTGGAAAAATAAACAGGCACAATAAGCGCATTTGGGGTACGGAAAACCCTCGTGCTTATGTGCAGCACGTTCGTGACTCTCCCAAAGTGAACGTGTTTTGCGCGATCTCACGAAAGGCATGTTTTCTTTAATGAGGAGACGATCGAAGGGAAAATCTATCTGCAAATGTTGCAGAATTGGCTCGTGCCACTTCTGGAAGCTGACAGTGAAGATTTCATTTTCAAGCAGGACGGTGCTCCACCCCATTTTTCCGTAGTTGTCCGTAATTTCCTGAACACCAGAATTCCAAACAGCTGGACTGGTCGTGGTGGGGATGCTGATCGTCAGCTGTTGTGATGGCCTCCTCGTTCCCCTGACCTAACCCCCTGCAACTTCTTTGTTTGGGGTTTCGTAAAAGACACAGTGTTCGTGCCACCAGTACCAGTTGATCTGCCAGACCTGCGGGTTCGCATCACCAATGCATTTGCTCTCATTGACAGAGACATGCTGCATCGGGTATGGTAAGAACTCGATTATAGACTTGATGTGTGCAGAGTCACTAAAGGTGCACATATTGAGCATCTGTAGACACTCAAAAAAACTTTCACAGTTTGTTTATATATATGTGTAATCTTGTAAGTATATGTCAAAAAATAAATCTGCAGTAATTTTCTGAAATCACTGCAATCATTTTGACTAGCCCTGTATAAGATAATGATTTAAAAGTAGAAGCTACCGCTAGCCAAACGGTATGCTGACCGCATGTAACGTGCGGGATAAGAGTGACTTGCGAGATGAGGACAGACCGCCGCGTGACGCCTTCTAGAAATGCAGGCACGTGAGGTCACGTGGGGTGCGTCGTGACAGGCAAGTATATGTATAGGGCATCTGGCTATGCTCGGCCTCGCTCGCTTGGAGATGTGAGAGTGCAGCCGGAGACTATGTCACGCTGAGGAACGAAGTGTTGAACACAATCCCACGACCTCGCTAGACAGAGCCAGTCAGAAACAATGTAAGTGAACCAGCTACACATCATTGTCGGAGTTTTTACCCTGTGGCAACAATCGAAGTGTAACTGCCCGGATATGTGAAAACTGCGACCATTGAAATTTGCGGCCAACCTAAAATCTGCGAAATCTGCGGCCAATACCTCTTCTCTTTGTGTCATGCCGCGCCGTCCTAATCACTCTAAACGCCCCTTTAGACGACCCGACCTGGTCTCACTAAATCGTGACCTGGAAGTTTTTACGTGAACAAATCATTTTACATTACACGACCGAAACAGCCAAGTTAATTTCTATTTTTTTTTTAATAGACACGCAAATTTTTCACAGGTTAAGTATTCTTTCTTAGACTTTTTCGCACTCGTTACTGAAAGCTGAATTTTTTGCTGATCTGCAACACTGTTCGGAAAATGCAGTGCGGTACTAACTAGATCGAAGTGGCCGAGGTCGTCTAGAGGCGGCCATAGACGATCGCTCCATCCGTCCAAATGGAGCGATGTCACTCCATTATCGTGTCGTCTCTGGGGAAATTTGATGTGGATGACGTTAACCCACAACTGCTGATGGTAGAATATTTTTTCCTACACTAGTTTCTTATCTGCTTAACGTCTCTCTAACAGCGATGTCTTTAGATTTTTTTTAACTGCTTAACGTCTCCTATAACAACTAGGTCTTTAGAGACGGGAAAGGATGGGGAGAGGGCAAGGAATGGGAAGGAATTCGGCCATGGCCTTTTGAAGGAAGCATCCCGGAATTTGCCTGCAGTTATTTGGGAAACCATGGAAAAGCCAAATCTGGATGCCCGGACAGGGATTCGAACCACCGTCCTCCCGAATTCGAAGCCTCCTGCACTAGTAATGTGAGGCAAAGGGAGATTTTGCATGAAATCTACTACGATTCTGTAAGTATCTGCCTCGTTATTACAATTCTTTTCTACGTCTTTTAAGCAAGAATAAAACTTGTATTTTAATAACAGTTATAAACTATAAAACATCTGTACTGTCAACCTGCTGTTTAGAAACATTGGCTACAAACGCCGCTCACAGCGCCGGTGGGGCGGCTTTTAACAATACAACCAGTTTGATCCTATTCCATAATAAACATGCCGCTACCGCATTGTTGAGAATTCTGGCCGCAGATTTCACTGGCCGCAAATTTGACTGGCCGCAGTTTTCGCGACACCTAACTGCCCTGCCTAGAGGAGGAATAAATAATTTATATTTAAAGGTTTATTTAGCCTGGCAAGATTAGGGCTGTCAAGCCCTCTCTTACATCATACCAGGTGTTTACAATAAATAATATACACCTTACACAAACTAACAATATACAACACTTATATAACATTTGGCATAATTTAGGTTCAAGAGCAATACTAACAAAAAATCATCTTAATAATATTTATGAGTAAAATACTAACTAAAATCTTAATAGTATTCGTTCTTAACTAGTTAATAATTTAATGGTATAAACTAATGCTAGTGGAAGTTAAAGAAGTAAATGGTACAAACTTAATACTAGTAGAATGAAGAAACAAGACACAAACTAATAATAGGGAAGGCAGAATAAGAGGTGGACACTGTATACATCAATATTATTCAGATCAAAAATTAAGTTATGAATGGAAGGAGAGGTCTTTTAGCTAGTGCTCCAATAAGTAATGCTTTTTCAAACGAGTTTTAAATGAGCCGATTTTTGTGGTAGTTCCAATTTTCAGGGGAAGATCATTCCACAGTCTAGCCGCTGAAATGAAGAAGGAATTGGCTAGGGTTTCCGAGCTGTGGGAGTGGATGGTTAGTATGTTTGAGTTCAGGGATCTGGTGTTAATATTATGAGAAAGTCCTAGATATGAGATATTGGAACAAAGGTAGGCGGGAGTTTTCAGATGTGTGAGGCAGTGAAGGAGACATAGAGTGTGGAATCGTCGTCGATCCCAAACGCGCAACCACTGTAAGCGGTCGTATGGAGGTGAGACGTGGTCGTACAGTCGTAGGTCACAGATGAACCTTACACAAGAGTTCATAACAAGTTCAAGTTTCCTTATGTCTGCCGAACTCAAATTTTGCTGAGCAACGTCACAGTAATCGAGATGGGATAGCACCAGAGTCTGCACCAATTGCTTTTTCAAATATGCCATCCATCGTTTTCAGTCAACAACCTAGCCCTTATACCTAAACTGTGGATGGTTGGAATAAGTATCTTAGCTTCAAGAACCTGTTCCAGAAGGCAGAGCCAGTGGACGGCAGCTGAGAGGTTCATCAGCAAGTAAGTCCTAACCTTGGTCGCCAACAGCCACAATTAGTGTCTAGCAATCTTGAATAGGTAGTAGTTGGCCTAATCATGGTCTGCTACAATGCTCTAATTACTGGAGAGGGTGTTGACGAGATGTACGAGAGAAGTGAGGGAACTAGGTTTTAAAACTTTGGTCACACCATTGCTTGAATATGGTAGTGCAGTGACCCCCATCTTTCGTATTAAATGCAGGAGTTAGAGGGGGCAGCTATATTGCTTCGTACACAGTCAGTAAATGATATTACGAAAGAGGTCGATTGGGCTTAGTTGGAGGGTGTCAGGGGCTTGGTTGCTGTAGTGACGTACCGTAGAAGTAGAATGGCGCCTGCCAGCTGATGCCGCCGGTCAGCAGTCCAGAGAGGGGCATCCCGAGCACGACGCCGGCGTACGAGCCGCAGAAGGCCAGCGTCGCCAGACGCGAGCGCTCCATCGGCGGCGCCCAGAACCTCCAGATGCCGTGGCACGCGGGATACGTCACGCCCTGCAACACAGGCCGCAGCACCGCACTGACAACTCCTCATAATAACTGCGAATTATCGGGCTCCTCAGGGTTCAGTTCTGGGTCTTTTATTTTTTCTCATATATGTTAACGATTTACCTAAAAATACCTTAGATCCATGTGCTGATCTCTTTTATGATGATCTGAATGTAAGTTTTAGTGCCAATTCATCCCAACTTATGAATTCAACAATAGAAAATGTTCATCGAATTGCTGAGGACTGGTGTACTGCTAATCTGTTGTGTCTAAATAGGGATGAAATACAGAATATAGAAATAGGTTATAGTAAGCATTATATCAACCATATAAATGGTTTATATTAAATTTCTTAGTTTCTCTATAGACTGCTGTTTAAGTTGGAATAATCATATACAAGCAACAACTTCTAAATTGTGCGAAGGGATCTATGTGTTAAGAAGACTGAGGTCTAGGGTAAGCAAAGATGTGTTGAAAATTGTTTATTATGCTCGAATTAATAGTCATTTATCATATGGGGCAATACTGTGGGGGCATCAGTCTTCTGCTCTAAGGTTATTCAGGCTTCAGAAAAAAGCAGTGAGAATTATGGGTAACCTTCCTTGTCGCAGTCACTGTAAAAATATTTTTCTTCATTTTGGTATAATGACTCTACCAGCTATATTTACCTTTCAGTGCTTGATGTATATTAAGGAGAACTATGAGAAATATGAACTGTTAGGTGTGAGTCATACTTACAGTACCTACTAAGAATAGTGATAACATAGGTTTCTTCAGGTGTGGATACAGATGTACTTAAAAAACTTTTTACTATGTATCGATCAAGGTTTTTAATGCCATACCAATGAGAATAAGATTACTTCCAAATAAAATGTTCAGGAATGTAATAAAAAAAAATACTTATTGATAACTGTTTACAAAAAATTGAAGACTTTTATGAAATATCAGCTGAAATGATGTAAATTTGGAATATTTTTAATTCATTGATGCGTTAATTTTTAATGTCTTTGTAATGCTGCAGATGTTCTCTGTAGTTTATACAATAAATATACAATAACCTTCATACATCATCAGGTTTTATCAGTCATGTATATCAGTGAATTATTCTTTGTATTGTGATAACCCTTGGGCCGGGTGATAGGGCAGTTTAATATTATTAGTACCTGGCTGACCGATCTTTGCTCGGAATCTTTAGATTTCTGTTCAACATGTAAGATTTTGAGTGGAGATTCATTAAAGTTTAACGTTTTTATTGAAGGCTCCGTAGGCATTTTGAACGGTAAATTTCCTTACTCTGATCAAAGAGAAGCTTAACAAACATCAGAAGGTTTACTGGTACCTGAAACTTCTACTCTGTAAGTTAATAGCCGTTTGCGAGACATGAAATACAAGGTAAAATCGTGTTAAAAACTTGAAAATCAAAATGTTACCTACATATGAAATTTCATCCAAATCGCTAGAGCCATTTCCGAGATCGTCCTGTTTACTATCTCATAAATTGCTTTTAAAGGAAAAAGCTATTGTTATGTCAAATAGAAATCTTAACACTAACAAGGGATTAATTAATGGTGCAAGATTACTGGTAATTCATTTAGACGTGTACATCATCAGTGCTAAATTCATTCATATCACATCTGCCAAAGCAAATATCTATTTTTTTTTAAAATATCTACTTTTTAAATGTATTACAATTGGACATGTAGTATTTAATGATAACGAATTTATTTAGAAAAACTGATATTTTTTACTACTCTTCAAAATGAAAGCCTTTCATTAATAATTATACTGGCATTTATTTATTTCAATAAATATATTTGCATTTGCTAATTTCCACATTATTATATTACCATTCGGCAACTGACCACGATACTGTGCGAAATATTCGCTTGTCTCAGCTAGCAGTTCCTTGCTGTAACCAAAGAGAAACTAACCATCAGTAGACCTTCTGGTAACTGAAACGTCTACGAGATGGCGTTTACAGCCGTTTCAGAGATACCAAATACAAAGATCGCGTTTTTGCGGGGAAGACACCTAGTTAGATAAACTTAAAAAGCAAAACTTTAACTAAATATGAAATTTCATCCAAATCGTTAGAGACGTTTCCGAGATACCAAATATATATATATATATATATACTATATATATACACCGAAGAGCCAAAGAAACTGGTATATGCATGCGTATGCAAATACAGAGATATGTAAACACTCAGAGTATGGCAATGCGGTAGGCAATGCCTATATAAAGTGCCTGGCGCAGGCGTTCGGTTACTGCTGCAACAATGGCAGGTTATCACAACATAAGTGAGTTTGAACGTGGTGTTATAGTCGGCGCACGAGAGATGGGACACAGCATCTCCGAGGTAGCGATGATTTGGGGATTTTCCCGTACGATCATTTCACGAGTGCACCGTGAATATCGGGAATCCGGTAAAACATCAAATCTCCGTCATCGCTGCGGCCGGAAAAAGATCCTGCAGGAACGGGACCTACGACGACTGAAGAGACTCGTTCACAGTGACAGAAGTGCACTCATTGTGTGACAGCTTTCTCAATACCATCTACAGGCAGAAATTCAGCTTGGCAAAATGCATAATATCTTAGATGGGAAACTTGGCTTATTGGACCAATGTCCCATGTGCTATCCATCACACTCTTCAGCTCCTCTTCCTCTATATTGCTATGGTAATTGAACTTGTTCAAGTTCTGGTGTTCCTCTAACTCTGTGAAAAGTTTAAATGGGTGTTTTCCGCGTTATTTAGCGTACCATGCATGTTTGGGGAACACGAAGAAATAAATAAATAAAGTTATGTGAAAATTATTTGTAGATAAGCCAGAAACCAATGTAAAGAGCAAAAGGAGTATTCCTTATTTAAAAATTTAACCTCAACAACAGTGTAGTCACCGAGCGTGGTGGGTGAGTGGTTAACGCTCTGGCCTCGCATTCGGGAGGACGCGGGTTCGAATCCCCGTCCGGGCATGCAGATTTGGGTTTTCCATTTTTTCCCCAAATCACTCCAGGCCAATGCCGGGATGCTTCCTTCAAAAGGACATGGCCGAATTCCTTCCCCTTCCTTGTTTCCTGTCCCATCCCGCCTCTAATGAACTCGACGTCGACGGGGCGTAAAGCCATAAGTAAAAAAAAAATCATTGTTGTCAAAGTGAAATTGTTCTTGCAGTATTAGTACACACACTAAAATTATTTGTAACTGCAGTATACTGTTTTGACTGTGAAATTCATTTAAGTCTCTGCGGCGTTTAATAGTTTACTGAAACACTTGTAATCGCTTTTCTGTATGTGATACTTGAATTTATGCTGCTTCTGTTTCATTTTCTCGTCGTGTTAGCATTTCGGTATTAGAGCATGCTGTGAAATTATTTGTCTGAGAGTTAAGGGGTTAATCCACACATGTTCAATCGCATCTTTCCGCTGTTGAGATAAGCCACTTCTTCTCCTACTGTCTTAAGCGGCAGGGACGTTTAATTTCTGATGGGATACTAATATTGTATTTGATTTTATTCTTGTTTGTTGTTTCATTTAATCGTTGTGTTCCCATTACAGACAAATACAGCCTTGAATTTCGTTCTTCTTCTATTATCCCATAACACACTAATATCTCACTAATATAAAATGGTAGTAAATAAGGTAAAAACAATTAGAGTGGATGAGAAAGTGATTTACTGAGTAGAAGAATTTTTGGAAGGTAGAAAACAGAAAGTTAGGGTAGGAAATGCAGTATCAAAAGAAGTGGAAGTAAAAATGGAAGTACAATAGAGGAGCGTATTGTGGTATGACAGAGTCATCCACAATGAATATTAATAATTAATTAATTAATTATTCAGATTTTCCTTGTAATATTCATTTATAAAAATTGTAAATATTATAAATATTAGGGTTAATTCATAGGTAATAATTATGTATTAAACCCGGGCAGCCAGATTTATTATTACATGATTTCATTTCTGTGAAAAACTTGCCATTCAGAAAATATTAAATGTGGGAAGTTGGAATTGCAGTTTTGAACGTTCAGAGAACGGGACAATGCCCAGTGTCGCCGACTTGCTGACGCCTTCACTCACAAAGGGGTGGCGCGCGGGAACCGTTACCTGCCGAGTGTACTGACCTCATCCCTCCCTAGTGCCTCGACAAGGTCAAGCAAAATGTGCGGGAACGGGTAGCAAATGTTAGCGACGACAGGAAGCACGTGATGAAGGACATATATCGATGCACCAATCGTGAACGGATACAGGGGTTCACAGTTGTTAATTCAAGGCTTCTGTTCCATGTGCGGGGAGAGGAAAGCTGGATTTGCCGCGACAAGATGACACGACGCCATATTCGACTTCACTTGCTGCCGAGACGAGCTACAGTGCGGACGTGTCACCCGACACGCCCTTAGCCGTTGATCAGTGACTGTGTCTGGTCGCATAGTCTGGCTCAGATGGGCTGGAAGCTGAGCGGTCCACCTGCCAGAGATTGTAAGCTGATGTGCTAGCGCGGACATATCCGCAAAAATCTGGCATTCGTTGCAGCAGTGGCACAGAGCGTGTCACACCTCGTCGAGAAGATGCGATTACGGTAAAGTACCGCGCATAGGTCCACAGTTCCATTGGGTTTTAACGAAGCTTGCTAACCCGTAAACGGCTCCTGAGATAAGACTCTGCTCCCATCATAACAATTACTGAGCTAACCAATATTTCATGTTCATAACTTCAAATTCGAAGCATCTTGCTCATTGTTTTAAATTCAAACGATGCTTTTAACTTTAAACGGCGCCCCTGGGATTCTTTTGTAAATGTTAACTTTAAGTTGTTGGCCTGTGATGCCACTTTAAAACATGTTGACTTTGCAAAATCATTGAGATATCTAAATCAGTTTTATGTTTGCTTTTATCCGGTGGATTGTAAATGTCAGGTATTGCTTGTTTGTTGTCTTTGGATTATGTTTAACGAAATGTTAACTATACCCGGCCTTGTATAAACCAGAAGACTAAATAAATTGAGTATAATTTTGTGTGAAACTAACTTCTTGTAGAAATCATGGTTCTAGTTCACCATTTAACCAAATAACCAACTTATTGGATGTCATACATATTATTAATAATTATATTTCATCAACTGTATCGGCTCCCCCCTCCCTAACCGAAGGTCCAATACAGTATTGGGACCATTGCTATTCATTACTCTAATTAATAATTGTGTTGACTGTTTGCAGATGATATAATGTTATATAAAAGGATCAAAACAGTAGAGGACTGTAAACAGCTGCAGGGTGGTCTGGAAAGGATATCTAGTAGGATTGGTAAACGTGGAATGAAGATAAATGTATAGAAGGGTAATCTTATTAGACACACACACACACACACACAACCCAAAACAACTAAAGTTTGATTACGATTATAAGGTGGGGAAAGAATTGCTTGCTGAAGACTTGAAATGTAACTATCTTGGCATTACATTTGATAATAAGCTTAAATGGGCAGGGCACATTGGTCAGGTAGTAGGAAAATGTTTCAAAATTCTGCACTTGCTGGAGAGAGTGATGAGGGGACGTACGAGAGAAGTAAAGAAATTTGGTTACAAAACTTTGGTCAGACCATTGCTTCAATATGGTAGTGTAGTATGGGACCCACATTTTGCGTATCAAATACAGGAGTTGGAGAGGGCATTAGCAGATAAAAAGAGATGGAATAGGATTCATTGGAAGACAGGAGGAGAGTGAAAAGGATCATGGGAGTGTACGAGTCGTATATTGGTGATGGGACATGGAAAGATATCGGTGTAAGAATTAGAAGTAATGCATGGAAGGGAAAAGATGACCATGACCACAAACTGGCACTCCATTTCAGGCACAAGGGTGAGGGAAGATTCCCTTTTTTGGGTAAGGGTGTCACGGATTGGATTAAGTTACCAAGAGATTTGATGAAGAATTTACCAAAAACATTGAAAGAATTTAAAGATAAACTTTGCAGAGGGAAAATGCAGGTGGGTACAGGAAAAGGAGAAGATGAGTGTGTAGGGAAATTGCCACCAGGGCGTGCGCTCTATCGCAATTTAATTAAATATTAAATATTATAATTTGAATTCGATTGTCTTCTGTTTCTTTCTGATGATATAAATTTCAGTTTCTGAGTTTTTGTATAATTTTAAGATGTGTCAGATGCGGCATTACATCCGTTCCATCGATCTTATTTCTAAAGCAACGAATAGACAATTTCCCTCTGTTATAAAGAGAAGATAATGGGGATAATATTAGAAAAGATATTAATCATTCCCTTTGAGACTGGTACCTGAGGCTGTCGCCTGTTGCCTAATGGCCGTGGCGGGGCCCTAGCGTGACCCCGTGACCTGCCTTCCTGCTGGCTTTTTGTGCTCTCGTCCCCCGGGGCTCCCCCAGCCGGGGTGAATCCTATCTGCAATCTCCACCGACACAAAACGGCTCCGCTCACAAACAGTCACGGTACGGCCAGGTGCGGCCTCACACAGCAAATCAGGGGACACAGACTCAAAACAGAGCCAGAAAAAAGAAATCCCACATTGCTCAAACAATGTGATTGATCAATTTTTTTAGTTAAGGGAACATTGAAGTAAAGAACGTTAAACAAGAATGTAATATATGAAGCAGATTACAGGGGAAGTACGTTGTAACGGTTATGTTCTAATGACAGCCAAAAAAAAAAAAAAAAAAAAAAAAAAAAAGTCTAAAGTAATAAGTAATTATCGAAAACAGAATATTGTAACCAGTTATTTTTATAAACTTTGATGGGACTTAGACCCATACAACTCCACTACATTCAAGCAATTGTCCGATGAATGTTTTGTTTCTCAATTCCTTCACGTCCCTCGTATATAACCCATCGCCTTCTCAAATAGATGAAGGATTTTGTATCTATACTATAAGGTGACATTTATATCCGACTGTTATTTGAAACCGAACGTCGATATAACGGATTTCATTTTGAATAGGAGGCAATCGGATGGATCTAAAACTGCCCCAGGAAGTAACGTAGGATGTGCCTTTTTCTGCCCCTGCACCACGTATCAAGGAATGTATAAACTTCCATCAACTACATCTATATACACTGCAGAAGCATTAACTATTTTAGAGGCAGTCAGGTATTGCTCAACACTAACAGAGAGGAAGTTTCTCATCATCTCAGATTCTAAGAGCGTGTTGAACTCTATTCAAACCAAATATTGGGGCAAGAGAACTAATCAGATTATAGTAAATATAGTTAAACAGGTAGTAGAATGCTCAAGAAGAAACAGAGCAATCAATTTCCTCTGGGTGAAGGCGCATGCAGGGGTGGTCTTTAACGAAAAAGTAGATGAGTTGGCAAAGCAAGCAGCTAGAATAGGTGTCGCCCTCAAAACTCGGTTACCATATACGGACTATCTACCACAAATAAAAATCAAGGTAATGAACAAATGGCAGAGTGAATGGGACATCGGTAGAAAAACAAGGGGACAATACTATGGCAATATCCAGCCCAGAATTCCTACCCGTCCCTGGTTTTCCAGCTCCTTGGAACATAGGGGGGGTTATCACCACGATAATTAGAATACGTTTCAATCACGGTATATTCGCACAGCACCTACATCGTCTAACCATCATAAATTCAGATATCTGTGAATATTGCAATACGGAAGTAGGTGACACAAACCATATATTTTTCGCTTGTCCAAGATATACAGCCCACAGACCTAAATTCTTGAAAGATCTTAACAACTTTGGTATACCTTTCCCAACAAGTATTTCTTGTCTGTTGCATGGCAACTATGTGATTGTATATAAATTGTTAGCCAGTTTTATAAAAGCAACAAACATTAAGATTTAGGCAAATAAGTCCTTTTTATAATGTGTTAATTCCTGTATATAAATAATAATTTAATGTGTATATAAAAATCTCTTTTATATTTTAATTATACTGTAATTATTGTTTGTGCACTGTTGGTACAGAGTCCTCTATTTACTTGTTTTACTAATCCTTCATTTTGTAAACATGCATGTATTTTTTTTTGAGAAATATTCCAGCTGATGTGAAATTACTAGTTTATTATAATTATCCTGTAAATTTGTTTATCTGTACAATGCTTTACTCATTTGTACCAAGCCAATTATCTGTATAAATAGCTGATGGCTGTATAGTGCCATTTGGCGCTTCAGGCCAAATTAAATAAAATAAATAATAAATCAAGTGATGTCTGTGTTGACCAAAGATTAAGGTTGGCAGTGCCGGATCTGCGATAGGAGACTCTTTGCAGGATTCTACACAGAGAAGTTAATCTCATTGTGTAGCGGAATAAAGCAACCAGCAGAATTAGCAAGTCACAACAAAAAAGAAAAGGAGATTGGATTATAGTACCCAGATAAAAGACATGTGTTAATTTATAATTTCAATTTAACAGCAGGAATTGTACAATCATTGATGTATACTGGTTGCATCGAAATAAAATAACTGTTAATTTAATTGATAAAATGACGCCAATGTAACTGTTGACACAATTAATAGAAAAATCATTAACAAAATGGAGAAAGAACAGGCAATAACTAACACAACCAAACTTCAGCCACCCAATAACCACCAGATAAGGACACCCGCAGCACAGACATTTCAAAATAACATACAAACCACAAAAGACATCGAAAATAAAAGTGAATGGTACTCAGTGACATATTCCAACAAATACACCCACAGAATCACAAACATTAAAAAAAAAGGCATAAATATTACTCTAAAAACAGACAACTCAGTGCGAAAACTATTAAAAACTCACTTAGACAGAGACAACTATCAAAACTCAGGCATTTATCAACTGACATGTCAAAATTGTAAGTCAATATACATAGAACAGAGAAGAAGACAGTTACAAAGAACATATGAGGGCCTCTAAGTACAGCAACTTCTCTTGCATTTACGTGGCTATCTGTAAAGTTTAATTTAATTTAATTTAATTGTTATGGAGCACATGCTCCGGTGGCAATTTCCCTACATACCCAACTTCCCCCTATCTTGCACCTACCTACATTTGCCCTCTACAAATTTTAACTTTAAATTCTTTTAACGTTTTCGGTATGTTATTCATCATTCCCCTTGGTAACTCATTCCAATATAACAGGAAATTTATAACACTCATTGCTTCGCGTTTAATAGACTTCATTTTCAAGGAAGTTCGTATCTCCTTTAAAATAATAGTAAAACATATTTTCTCCTTTAGAAATTGATCTGTGTTTCATATAGGCAACCTCTATTCCGACAGTACCTACTTGTTAAATAGAGGCATTTTTAATGAACGGTGAATTTCAGATCAATATATCAATCGAAAAGAATAAAGCAATAATTACGCGAAATGTATAGAGAATATTACCACTTTGTTTCGGTACAGCCGACAGCGCACGTTATACACAGCTCTTTGTTAACGGTGTTGAACTTCATAGGCCGTGTGCGAACCGCATTGGAAGGAGTTTCTGATAATCTGCTTATTATTTGTGCTGCAACTTCACATTACAGCGTTCATTTTGTGCATTTGTTTTGTACTATAAATGATTTTTCCTGAGGTAACTTTTGGTTCGGTTCTGCTGGTAGCTGATACAACCTATTTGAGCCTCGTCTAAACAACGAAATTCTTCCGCCTTGCAAACTTACACACTTTATTTGCAGTGTTATCAAATATTTGTAGTAACCACTCACAGAACGATCCTAGAATGTTGCGACCTGCGCTAGCACCGTCTCTATGGATACTGCGTATTATTTTTCTCCTGAAACGTTACGTTGGTAGGCACGTTTTCATTTGTGGGAATTATCGCAGGATGCACTCAGTAACTAATACGATAAAGGAGCTGGATTGAGACTCATTGGAGGAAAGGAGGAGGGTGAAGAGAGTGCTGGGAATGTACAGGGCACATGTTGGTGATGGGGCTTGGAGGGATATTGGTCAAAGAATTAGGAATAGAGCATGGAAGGGGAAAGACGACCATGACCACATGCTTGCGCTCGATTTCATGCATAAGGGAGTGGGAAAACGTTCTCTTGTTGGTAAGGGTATCAGGGATTGGAACAAGTTGCCAAGTGAAGTGATGAATAATTTACGAAAAACGCTCAAAGGAGTTTAAAATTAAAATTTGTAAATCAGAAAAGTAAATGGGGGAGGAATTTAACATTCCAATTATAATATATATATAGGGTTAATTAGATGACTAAGAAAAAAAAATGAGTGGCGCGTGCCGTTATTTTAGTTGTCATAGAAACATGGGGCAGATGTCATTTCCAATGCAGCGAAAATGAAAAAAAAAAAAAATTGCTGCAGAAAATTGGCTAGTACAACCTTCCTGTACTTGATCGTTAAAGATGACAGGTATTAAAAGTGAGATGCACATAGAGCTTCTTCGTCTTCCTATGAACGCGTTGCCTGTGAACGCGAGTTGGGCAGTTACCATAGGCGATATCTATTGCTCTGGGAAATGTATGGAATATGAACTGGAGTGGCTTCCAGTACGTTCTCCAGTGTAACAGCGTTCGCAAGTGTTGATGTTTGTGATACTAGGTTTATTTAGAATTAAGTGTCGGTCTGTTGTGATTGATAGATGGAAGAAGGGAGAGGTTGAATCCCGGTGCCTGCCGGATCAAGCCTACTCTTCCGAAAGACATCTAGAGGCTAATCGTTCCCATCTGACGGACAAATTTCCATCAACAGTGTGGTATGCCCTCACACTATACGCACTGTGGAGAGGTTCTGGCGCACAGCCTGGTGACTATGAATCGGGCACCACCACCTCCGCTACCCTGCCAGCCAAGTCCACCACCAGGACTGGAACCAGCAAATCCCGTTGATAGTTACCTCGCTGATTACTCTTTCTTGCTGTTCTGTCCTGTCACGTTCGCCATGATAGGTATCTCGATTTAAAATGAAATAACGAGTCCATAGAAGATTTATTTTTAACTTTGTTTATTTTCCTTTAAAACATCGAACTCCAAAGATACTAGGTGCAAACGTAAAGATGTGCTCCAGCGATTATAAGATTCAAACAACTCACAATACTCTGAAGAACTCTCTGAATGCTGAATGACTCAAAACTAGTTTCTGCCGATCGCTCATATAGGTTTTACAGAAAATTCCAGAATAGTTCAAAGACTTCCACCAGACGTGTCTGGAATTCTAACAATACTTAAACAATTAAAATCATATTAAAACAATGGAAATTAATACAAAATCATTAAAAATCGTTATGAAATGCACAGAAACAAAAATTAAAGATATTTACACACAAAATTATCCACGTAAATGAGTCCAAACTGTCGCAAATTGTCGTCTAAACACTGTAGCTCACAACAATACATAGAATTACAAACTTTTCTTGCATAGTACTGTCCTTTAACATATTAAATAGTATTTACATAGTTTAATTTCCATAAAACAAAGTCATTTTACACAAACTAACTACTAATTACAAGAAAAATATGCAAAACCATATTAACTGAACTCCCTACTTGCTTCAAATAATTCGTAAAGTACAATTTCATTCAAGGCGGGTTCCGAAGGCCGTTGTTCTGTTTCAGCGCCGAACATCATCGCGTTGCCGCAGCCAATCGAGTCAACAGGACAGGCTAGAATGTGTCTAGTGTTCTATATTAATTTGATGTTCCAAAGCAGAAACTTTTTCTGACAGATACCGTAGACCAGGGTTGGCCAACCCAAATGATCTTGCGGGCCACCTTGGAAATGCGTCATAACTCCTCGGGCCGCATATAAAATTATATATTTTATATTATATTAGATGTTCCAAGATGCCCGCGCATTACGAGTTTGCAGAATATAACATAATTATTCTGCTAACTGATAACTGTAAACTCATAAATAAAACAGGCAATATCTGTCATATATTCGCAAAAATATTATTTTAAAATCAAAGTAATTTTTTTCTCATAATTTCGACAGTTAATTTTGAAATATATGGATGCAAAAATAATGTATTTTTTAAATTGGTTTTCACTACATTGGAAATTATAAACTAAATATAATTTGAAAAAGTATGATGTATCACGCGGGGCGGAAAAATCGTCAAGGCGGTCGCGGGTTGGTCAACCATGCTCTAAACCGAGTACGATGCTTATTTTCATTAATTTTCAAGATTGAAAAAAGCTGCTCACATTTATACGTGCTTCCGAATGTGCAAATTATTTTTCGTGCGAAAACTCTCAGCTGTGGATATGTTTCTTCGGAAAGGTATGTTCAGTATATGAAATTTTTGAACGTCTCGCGGGCCGGATTGAAGCTGGTGGAGAGCCGGATCCGGCCCGGGGGCCGGGGATTGCCCATATATGCCGTAGACAGTAGCACGTGGGCTTCCATCTCGCTCGCTGTATAGTATCGATCGACTCTGCTATCGATGCGTGGCCCAGCTGACGTGACTGCCCAACACAAATAGCGCCTTTATGTCCGTCCCACCCACCAGTTTTAAATAACGAAGCCGACACACACGAGAAAAAAAACTCAATTGATAAGTTCCCTGTCCATACCCAACACATAAACGAAGTGCTCCAGTTGCGATCTTTACAGCTTAAACTTTTCACAACATCACAAGCAATAATAGGACGTGAGTTCAAATCCCTTTACAACAATCCAGAATTCCGTTTTTTGGTTTCCCATAATCAGTGAACGCAAATGCCGAGATGGTTTCTTCAAAATGCCACGGCCAAATTCATTCCCATTGTTTGCTTCCAGTCTACTGCTTCCTTTAATGACGTCGACGAGGAGTAATTCTATATTGAATGTTCCTCAGTAAAAACTTTTAAAATTTCTAGAGTCCGAAGTGGGTATTTAAATAAAACTGAAATATATTTACGTGATTGAAAAATTATACTATTAACAACCATCTTTATTAAAAATTAGTTTCAAGGGTTCGCCAGTACTCGTTAACCTGAACCACAGGAAGTCCAGGGAAGGAAAATCTTATATCATACAGAAACAAGAAATTAAAACGCTAGTAGAATTACATAAAAAATCGATTCTACAGATAATTACAAAATGTACGTGAAACAAACTTTCTCAGAAAGTAGCCTACTTGTACTTATTACTTAACCATTAACATTACTGTTTATACAGATACTTTAGTAACTGCCTCTGGCGGTAGACACCAAAGAGTCTCCTACATCGAACTCGGCACTGCCAACCTTATGTTTTGCTTCTCATGGATATAAAATAAACTTGGTTTCACCTATCACAGAAATTTACCACAAACAGTTAGAAAAAATTCAATCTAAAATTGAGAACAGAAGTGAGCTGTTGGCTTCCAGGTTGAATCTTTGATTTCTTCTTCTCTTCGATATCGGCCATTGAAGGACCACGAAAAGTAATCCCGTGCATTCATTTCGATGCTTCTTTTCTTGACTTCCAATAGTTCTTCATCCTCTCGCTTTGCTGTTTCCTGCTTTCTTCTGTCCATATGTTACTACATTTCCTCTTCTCCTTCTCCTGGAAACCCTTGAAATTTTGGATCGATCTCCTAAAAGTTGCTCTATCTTGTTTTAAATCTTCTGTTATTCCGATCTTGAGAAAATCTTGAGAAAAATTTGGGGACCACTAAAAATTGAAATTGGTGAGTTTAGACACCGGAGGAATAGAGACCAAACAAAGAAGTAGAAATTGAAAGGATGTCAGACACGATCAGAAAGAGGAGAATCAGTTTTTTGGTCACATAATGAGAATGGATAACAATAGACTTACAAAAAGAATTTTCAGTCATGTTTACAAGAGTAAGAAGGGAAACCAGTGGATACAAGGAGTAAAGAAAGATATGATTGAGATCGGAATCTTTGATTTGTTGATTGAAATGGCGGTAATATTGAATAATGCCGATAATATTTAATGGTGCGTAAAGTAATTCCGACATATTTAGACTACACACACGGAGACAAAAGGGTCCTACGTTTTTCGTATCTTTCTAATTGTTATTGGTTCAGGGATCATATCTACTTATCCACTTTTTGCTTAAATATTACAAGTTTTTCGTGCGATATCGCTTCTTATGTTTAATACGAACGTCAACTCACCAATAAAGTCATTACTGCAGAAGGTGGAAAATAATTAATGGTATCTTTGAGCAGAACAATTGTTTAATATGGATTGTCTCAGTGAACTACAAAGACGCCTTAATTATTATATTAGCATTTGCAGGAGGTTTTTCTTTCGTGTACCTCACATTTTACAGATGAAAAATAAAACCACATTCTCGAAAAAAAAAAAAACAGTTTTGTCAAGCGGTGCCTACATAAGACAGAAATAATTTAATTTTTAATAATTTACATTGATTTCACGAGTGCCATCTTAAAAAATTTGAAAGAAACCTCAAAGATGTTGAAAAAGCTGAGGACGAACAAGACAAAATGTATGCGTTAGTGAAAGGCTTCTTGAAATTACTCAGCTACAAATAATAAAAATTCGATCAAAAGTGTACAAAAATGAAGTTTTTTTCTTTTTAAAAAGCCCCTTCTCATCCTTAAAGTGTAAAATATAAAGTGCGAAAAAAAACCTATCCTTACTGCACTGCTATCATAAGTTTTTATCTTTGATGTAGTTTGATATTTGGTGCCTAATTGTTAAATTTACGAACAAAGTCTCATTTATTGTTCCTTTCAGAGTTCACTAAGATTCATCAGCAGATATTCCTTATTTTATAAGCTTTCAAACTGTAAAAATCGTAATCAAAAGTCTTCGAAAGTTGTTTTTAGTGAGTAAAGAAATCCTACTGAAATAGTCGCTAACAAATTTACGTCTGTAGTGATTAATAAATGGAAGACACTGCGAACAAATGCTTTTGAAATTTCAAGAATTTTGGAAACTTTTGTTCACGAAGAAGCTGATTAAATAAAATAACATAGGTTGGAAGAATATTTATTGAATTTTTATAAATGCTATTAAACTGGGTAGATGTTTGAAAAAAATATTTCGAAACTTTTCCGAAATTACGTCCGGAAGGGTAATTAATGTGTTGTAAACTGTCAGTTGTTTCATTACGATAGAACATACATTCCTTGGGATAAATTCAAATCAAGTCTTCAATAACAAAAAGTATTTCTTAAAAAGTTTTTATCGACCATGTGATCGAGTTACAGTTTCTACCCTCATATATGATGCTATGACAGCTCTACTGGTAAGAAAACATAGGAACCCAACATCCTGTAGGTGTGATGATCTTTGAAAAGTTTTTAGTACCATACAGGTATCATCCTTATGACGTCAATGAGGCGTAAAGCCAAAGGGGGAAAAAAAACTTATCCCTTAGTCATAGGGGGCGTAAATTAATCTTCGTGTGGTGTTTTTTTCAGGAATCTTTGGGATTGACGTCGTTTGTAGACCTTTTTAAGGTCTACTGTCCTTCAAGGGGGCGTCCATTTTTTTTTTTTTAGCTCTCATGCTTCCAAGGAGGGTTATACCCCCTTAAGGTCGGTTCGCGCGTCATTTCTCGATCATATACGCCCCCTAAAATCCACATTGGCGTCATTTGTAGATATTTTTTTTTAAAAGAAAAAAGGTCAACCATCCTTCAAGAATTTGAAAACCTAACGTGAGATTTCCGTTGACCTCTCCCCCTTTGATGAGGTTTCACCGTACCCTTCCTCCCCCCTCCCCCATTACACCTCACGTAGTTAATGGGCGCTCCCGTACCAGCTAGAGGGGACCTGCAGTTTAGCGTGCAATCCGAACCACTGAATCGTTACGGCGCACGTAACACACAACACAGCAAGCTGTGCAAGAGGTGAAGGTCGGGTTAAGGCTTTTTCGAAATACCATCAGAGACAGGGATACGAACCGGGGACCATTAGATCTCCATACAGACGTCTTGACCACTGAGCCACCAGACCGCTATCTCGTCGATGAAGACTAGTTGAAGAGGCGGAGACGGCGGTGCCACTGCAGAATATCTTCTTCTGATCGGGTCAGGGGCGCCGTAATGGAATCAGCTCAGCGGCGGAGCTGAGCCGGCGACCGTATTGTTTCTTTCGCTACGTGACCAGGGCGTCGCGGATTAGCCGAGCCCCGAGAATTACCGCCGAGAAGGCGAAAACAAGTTCCTTTGTGTCGGCGGGCGCCCCATCAAAACTTTCCGACTCGCTCTGTCGCTTGGCTGCCTCGCACTCAACTTGTCCGGAACAAAGACCCGGCTCAGGAAATAACCAGCACGGCGGAGTAGAATGCAGGGCGCACAGCCAGAGCCTCGAACCATCTCACAAGAGTGTGCTGAATCTACTAGAGGTGGTCAGGAACTAGAGATGTAGTGACCCTTACAGCTGATAGACAAGATCGGACAGCGTAAGCTTCTATCGGAGCCGTGGATAAGGGTAGAGCATAGAAGTCGACTATAGTTCTGATATGAATATGCAGGGTGATTATAATTAAAGTTTAACTTTCAAAACGCTCTAAAAAACGAACGACTGATTAGAATGACGTCAAAATTGAACTGCATATTATTGAATAAGGGGGAAAGAACATGAACGGCGATTCTGCACCAGTAGCTCTGTAGAAGTTCAGGACCCTCAAGGGCGTGAAAAAGGCGTTGCACCGATGATTGTCATGGGTCTGGAGAAAATGATGAAAAACTTCGAAAATTCAGGTTCGTTTGATGTGCAGTCTGGTAGAGGAAGGAAAAGATATGATTCGGCGGTAGTTGAAGAAGTGGCCACAGCAGTTCAGGAGGCGTCGAGAGGTGGTGTGCAACCATGCAGTGCACGAATTGCCCGAACATTGGACAGGCCTGTGAGCACGGTGCATAACATTCAACGAAACATCCTGCAATGCTATCCATACAAAATTTGACATTTGCAGGAGTTGTTTCCTTCTGACCTGCCAGCAAGAGAGGGTTTTGCTTTGGAATTTCTTGCTCGCATGGAAGTGGACAATGATTGGCCGTGGACAATTCTGTGGACAGACGAAGCCCATTTCCATCTGACGGCATATGTTTTACGATTTGTCATTTGTAGACTAAATTATGATGCTTACAGCGCCATCTGTCGCTAAAATTTGGAACTTTTTTGTTTTTGTTTGGTTCATGTTCTTTCCCCCTTATTCAATAATACGCCTTTCAATTTTGACGTCGTTCTAATCAGTGGTTCGTTTTTTTCGAGCGTTTTGAAACTTAAACTTTAATTATAATCACCCTGTACACCATAGGTGCCTACTGCAACACCTGACAGGTTATATGGCTCAGTACTGTCAGGTAGGAATGGCAGAGATGGCTAGATTAAATTACTGTAAACATCAGTTACATATCTACACATTTATTTACATGAGCAATGACTGGTGGCATACGTGAATATTTCTAGAGTTTAATTGGCTTTGTATTAAAATCGTCGTGCATTTAACTGCATGATTTTGAGAAAGGACCAAGGACTAGGCGAGCATGTAACTGATAGGCTCCTCGCAACCCAAGTTAAATGGAATGTCGATAATCTCTCTGTAATACTATGCCCACTCGACGGTGACCAAAAGATTGACCCTCTGATTACCCACACCCAGCTGTCGCAGTATAACCCATCTTTGTATTAGACGCCTGGCATCATCTCGGCGGCACCGATGACCCCTGCCCCAGGGTTTAAATAGATACCTCCCCTTCCTATTACCACTGTGTGGAGAGGGCAATACTCCTTGCTAACCTGCTGTATGAAGTCACTTTACCAGTTTGCGGTAATTACTGGCGCTTGGCAACTGGCGACATAGGACTTGCTGATTGGCGTGCTACTTCTCCTGGTTGTAGCACTCTGCTATTGCTTAATGCTTTCATGCTCGCTCGCCCTGGATAATGACTTTTAATAGGGTTTTAGGCAAGTGTTCGACCTCGATCACTACAGAGATATTATGTCGATTTTCATAGAATTCCTTCGTTACAGAGAAATTAGTAGAGTGCGGTAATTCTAAGACAAGCGATTGGAAAATGTGCAGAGTTTCAGCAACCCAACAGTTGTTGGTAAACACAAATGGCGACTCGTATTCTTCAAGTGAGGATTAAGGTGAAAGTCGCGTGGAGCGAGGTCCGACTGTGATGTCCCAGCGAAACCGCCTCAACAGCGATCTTCGTCGGTGACGTTTTCTCCACTGGCCGCAAACTTTCGACACTATTCTGCGACATGCTGATTGGACATTAGAGTATCTCCGTAAATCTCTACCAGCTGCCGGTGAACTACAGTCGCGGTTACATGTTTCACCCACATGATTTCTACGTCCATCTGTTATTTCACTGAAACGCAATTTTTATGTCTAATCATTAGTAGCAGAATACGATTCTGTGGGTTATCTATCCAAATATGGCCGCAAGTATTTTTAATTAAATTTTTAAAAAAATTCTTTCACCTGTCTTTTAAATAAATTGTAATACATGTCAACGAGAGACATGTAAAAACATAAAAAGTTTGGTTGCTTATGTAAAAGTGGCCCAAGTAGGGGTTGCCAGCTGTTAAAGATATGTAAGAGCTAGAGAGAGTTAGCGCACCACACCGTCTGTCAAACTTTAACAACTGGCAACGCAAACTTGCGGCCACTTTTATATAAGCATCAAAACTTTTTATGTTCTTTATATGTCTCTCTTTAACATGAATTACAATTTATTTAAGATTTAAGAAACTAAGAGAACGAAATTAAAAAAAATTTTTAACTAAAAGTACTTGCAGCCATATTTTGACAGGCAACCAAGTAGAATCGTATACCGCTGCTAATAATTATACATAAAATTGCATTTCGATGAAATAACAGATGGACTTAGAAATCATGCAGCCGGATCTTAGGCTAAGAGTTTCAGCCACCCGTCACCTACAGCGCTAGTTGTCGGTAAACTCAAATGGCGACACATTTGGAAAACTGGTCTCACAAAGAAATCCGTTCAGTTATTCGGTTTCTGTGGGTGAACCACGTAACCGCGGCTGAAATGCACCACCAGCTGGAACAGGTTTATGGAGTGACTGGAAAGTCCCGTCAACATGTCGCAGAATAGTGTCGAAAGTTTGCGGCTGGTAGAGAAAACGTCACCGACGAAGATCGCTATTGAAGCGACAGCATCGACCACCCTCCCTGCAGTCGGACATCGCTCCAAGCGACTTTCACCTGTTTCCTCACTTGAAGGAGAACCGAGGAGGCCGACGATTCGCTTCAGACGAGGAGCTGAAATACTTCGTGACACCGTGGCTCAACACACAAGGATATGATTATTACCTGTACAGAATATTCGGACTCATTCCACGAATCGACACGTACCTAAACCGATATGGAGGCTACGTCGAAAAATATCCTAAGGGGACATCCATTAATTACGTCAGGTGAAATAGGGGGGGGGGGGTCCGGCGAAATCTCACCAGGGGGGAGGGGGGTCTACGGAAATCTCACGTGAGACTTTGGGGGACAGTACAGCCAAAAAAAGGTCTACAATTTGCGCCAAAGTCGATTTTTGGAGGGTATTTCCTCAAAAAAGTTAGGGTGTGACCTAAATTTCTAGGGGGGGTTCTCACGGACCAGATCTCACCAGAGGGGGGGGGGGGGTCCGGCCAGATCTCACGAAATCTCATCAAGGGGGAGGGGGGGGCAGAAATCCGGAAAAACACTTCACGTAATTTGTGGATGCCCCCTAATGTACGTACTGCCAGTTGGTTGGATTTGTTGTATCACTGCAGGGTTTGTAATATTAGTTTCTGATAACCCCTCCTACATCTGTGATCTGTATTTTACAAAACTATCACTGCAAAATTTGGCTGCTCTGTGGTTTTCAGTTAGGGTTGTCAGTCGAAATAAATAGTGTCGATACTAATAAAGAGCAAAGCTTGGATTTCGCATCCATAACACTCTGACGTCACACTACCGATCTTCATTGCCGTACTAACAACGGCCAGGGATGTTACTGTGTGCGTTACTGAATAAAAATTTTAATAGTTAAACAACTGCCATCACCTTACTGTGCTACCACTGGACATCCGTCATGAAGAGAATCAATTTGCAACATGTTTAAAAATAGTAACAAACCAAGGGGGGCTAACCGTGGCAGATTTTTGTTTTTGGTTTAAAATTACGTCACTTTCTAGCGACATCTTATGCCAATACCAATTTGTACACAAAGGCTTTGGTTTTGCTGACATATAGGGCTTTTGAGGGTTGGAAACCAGCAGTGATTTATCAACATATAATTGCCCATGGGAAAAACACTTCATAGTGTCTGTCGCTAGGATTTATCGATAGTCATCTCTAAGGCTAATTTTAGTGGGAACTACAGTATTTTAAACTAAAGGGGTTCTCAGATTCTAGTAACATTAGCTGCTCGTGCTCTGTTAGACGCACACCCTAGGTCTGATTTACGTCTGCGAGGCATAAGAAAAAAGAGACAAAATAGGCTTATACTGATGCCAAATTTTTTAGGTGTACACAAACTGTCTGCGAGAGAAGAAAAGCCTGAGCGACCAAAATAACATTACTAGCTCGTACCCGCGACTTCGTACGCGTGGATTAAGAATTTTTTGCCAGAATTGAATATAGAAAGTTGTTGGTAACGAAGGATTGGACCCAAATAACACCGAGTCGGCATAATATGACAGGAAAGCTATCACTATATCATTCTACCGTCGAACCAGTCTCTTGAAGAGAATCAGTTTCCAACATATTTCTGTCACCATTCGATAAGGTCGCAAAATTTCGTGACTACATCTATTAAACATACGGGAGAAAATGTACTGTGCCCTTCATACAGATTTTCTTGTCAAATTCCATCAACATCGATATAGCCATTTGGTCGTCAAAACGTCACAAAAAGACAAGAGACTTACTTCCGTATTTATAGTATTATTACTGCAGTTCACACACACACACATTCTCTCTCTCTCTCTCTCTCTCTCTGACTGTGAACAACCTCTGAGGAATAATTATAACGTAAAAAAGTGTACACCTATAGCATTGCAAGACTACCTACGATTTGCCTCCCATTACACCCATAACTTTGTAATATCTACAGTTTAACATTCAATCCGAATAACCTACGGCCCAGGCGTGACTCTTACGATCAAAAACAATTTTTAAAAATCTTAGCCTCCACGGAGATTTGAACCGGATACCACGACCCAAACATTTGTAAGCAAGCGCTTTAACCACTGAGCTGTCTGACCAATACACGGAAAAAAAAGCAGTATAGAGACGTCCATATCCAACGCGTCTGTCTATCGCCATTCAGTAGTATTTCGAAATTATGAGACAACATGTATTATTTAGACAGATAATTTTTCAACCAAATGTAGACAGTATTTTTCTCCTTGTTTCAAAGGATAAGTGTGCAAAGTTTCATCGAGATAGGATGAAAACTGTGGATTTGTATGAAGAACGAACAAACAAAGAAACAAACATACATACATTTATCTTTATATATATATATATATAAAGAGTTACACCATTCGGTTAATTTTCAAAACTTCGAAACAAAATATTTTATTTATCGTGAAAAAAGTGTCTTATAGCTTTCCTAATGGCATATAGTGTTTTCTTGTAAAATTTCACCATGATTGGTTTAGCTGTTTATTCGTGGAAACGTAACAGACAGAGAGACAGTTACTTTCGCGTTTGTAATATTGGTGTGTATGTAAGAGTGTTGATATTATGAGGTACTGGAAGCCGTGCCGGTGTTGAGTGGCCGGTGTCATATTCCGCCGCCGCCGCCACTCCTGTATTCCACACGGCCCCTCTGCGTGATCAGATTGCGCCGCGCCTCGTCCCGTATTCGAGTCGCGCGCGCGCCATAAATCTTATTTAGCGGCCTAATGAAGTAATCGCCGCACTCTTCCTCCTCTTCTCTCTCCCAGCTTATCGTCCCGCGCCATGACTGTCGATGAAAGCGCCGCTCCTCTATCCCTCTCCTCGACGAGAACGTTTCGGCCAACATGTTATCAACTCGTCCTCAGCGTCATTTCACCCCGTCCACCTCTGCTAACTCTATGGTGTTCTGCTCCATTATTTGTTGTTCGTTTTTTTTTTGTTTTCTCTCTTTCCCATTTGCGTGCTTCGCCTTAACGAACTTGTTCACTTATTTCTGTCCAGTCTATACATTTCTACAGCAAAAGGCTGGTTCGGATCTCTAATGACAAGTCATATTTTGTTCCTGCATTGTTTTAGAGGTGTAGAGCTGAATTAATCACTGACTAAACGTTTCTAATTGTATTTAAATGAATTTTACATAGTATAAAAATGCGTATTCAAGCCAATTTCCTAGTTTTGGTCATATTACGATAATTTTTACGGTCATATTCTCAAATTTTCTGGAAAAATTTGGTAATTCGCTAGATGTTGTAGATGAGATGAAATTAAGACAATTATTTAGTCCTATTATACAGGGTGTTACAAAAAGGTACGGCCAAACTTTCAGGAAACATTCCTCACACACAAACAAAGAAAATATGTTATGTGGACATGTGTCCGGAAACGCTTACTTTCCATGTTAGAGCTCATATTGTGGACGGCTGTGATACAATACGCCATTCTCCAGGGCTGCATCAGCGCATCAGGGATTCCATGCGACGGAGGGTGGATGCATGTATCGTCGCTAACGGAGGACATTTTGAACATTTCCTGTAACAAAGTGTTTGTAGTCACGCTGGTGCGTTCTGTTGCTGTGTGTTTCCATTCCATGTTTAATGTGATTTGAAGAGAAGTAATAAAATGAGCTCTAACATGAAAAGTAAGCGTTTCCGGACACATGTCCACATAACATATTTTCTTTGTTTGTGTGTGAGGAATGTTTCCTGAAAGTTTGGCCGTACCTTTTTGTAACACCCTGTATATTGAAGGAAAAACTAAAACTAAACGTTGATGATTTGGTTCGAATTCACTAGTAAAAAAATTAAAGTTATACATTATTGTCCCTCTCTAAACGTTAATGTTCCGCACGCCTTTTAATCTCAGCAGTATGCCTGTGTCGAGCCGCTTCAATCAATGTCTCACTGTCGCCAATACTTTCGAAAATAATTCTGTCATCGTTAAATCTGCAGTGGACCAATGAGTACCGACACACCAAAAATAAACTTTTATGAGATTGCGAAATTATGGAGTTATGTAAAGGAATCTTGAGAGGAGTATTCTAGTACAGACGAAAGAGTTCTTCTCTGTAAATTATGTGAAATTAGTTTCATCAAAACAATTTGAAATTTAATTTCCCAATGGCGCAGTGAGTGCACGGAAGTAAATTACGCCAAATGTAAACGACAATACCAGATAAAATAAATGATGTATAAGTGAGCATAATTTAATGTATGGTAAATTTAAATGTTTGGTCGTATTTTGTTATTTTTGTGTCATATTTACCCGTTTTTAAGGTCATATTGGCATGCATATTTCTCTATTCTTTTGGTCATAAATATGCGAACCCTACTGAATATGTACCCTTTGTAGCTTGTAGGTAATCTTAAGTTGTTTTAATCGTTGGTATTCAGCAGAGAGTGCATGCTACTCCAGATATGGTATGAACAATTTATTTATTTATGGCACTAGGCCTTATCAGCCATACAACCAATTTCAATACAATTTCTCTGTATAAATTCTTGGAACCCTATCATTCAAACAGGTAAATTCACAAGTTACAATCTACTGTGATATAATCTCGTTGATTCACTTGGTCCACCGTCCTCCACTCGATACCTATTGGCTGAAGCTCACGCTGACGTCACGCGCCCGGACTAACAATGGCCAGAGATATTACTAAAAATTGTAGGTAATTAGTGCTAAGCAACTACGATGAAATAAATTGCAGGACTACGTTAACTTTTCGAAGCATATCATTCTAAATGAAATACTCAGTTAAAATAGATGGTTTAACTTTGCGGCTGAAAACAACATGGACTAACGGGGGAATATTTTTTATAAATCTGAATTTAATGTGAAAATTTGAGTTCATTTTTTTTAGCCAGATCAGGTCAATCTGTCAAGAACTCTTATTATAAAAATGGGAACTATTCCAGAATTATCACCCAAAGCATTACAAATATTTTTTAAAGTTCTCCTACTTTCACAGTTTAGTACATATATAACACCAAATATTGTAAATACGGTTACGCTTACATCGGGAAATAGTTCTCCCCTCTATGGCAAAACGACCTTGTTTCGTCAATACGCAACCCCACATTTCACCACCAGTGTTTGTCCATAATCCCTATCGGATGTTTGTGGTACTAGCTCTGAACGTGACATGGAAAGCCTCTTCTGACATGCAGTTGTTCCATCTCCGAATGTCCTTCAGCCAAAAATTCCTTCTCCTCCCAACAGATCTTTCCCCCTGTAACCTTTCCTTCAATGATGAGCTGCAGTAGCTGGTACCTCTCGCCTCTCATAATGTGTCCTAGATATTGCGTTTTACTTTGTTTTATAGTGAGCAGCAATTCTTTTTGTTTCCCCATCCGATGAAGTTCTTCTTCATTTGAGACTTTCAGCACCCAAGATATGCGCAAGAGACGACGATACAAATACATTTCAAAAGATTCAATCTTTTTCTCTAGATTTTGGTCTAAGGTCCAGCTTTCACACCCATAAAGAAAAATGGAGAACACATAGCAGCGAATCATTCGCATTCTCAATTGCAGACTGAGATCCGATATTATGAAAAATTTGTTCATGCTAATAAATTGTCTCCTTGCCTGTTCTATTCTCGATTTGATTTCTTTCTTGTAATCGCACTGCTCATCCAGTATTTGAAGGGGAATACTTATTGCCTTTTATTGGTAGGGTTACCCGGATTTTTCTCTTAGAGAAGACTACAACTTTGGTCTTGGAAGGGTTGACAACCAGACCAAACTCCTCACTAATCCGGACTAAATTGTTTTCTTTGTGTTGGAGTGCAGTTAGATCACTAGCTATGACAACAGTGTCATCAACGTACCAGAGAAGACTACAACTTTGGTCTTGGAAGGGTTGACAACCAGACCAAACTGTTCACTAATCCGGACTAAATTGTTTACTTTGTGTTGGAGTGCAGGTAGATCACTAGCTATGACAACAGTGTCATCAACGTACCTGACATTATTGATCTCTTTTTCCATTTATAATGATTCCACTGTTTTCGTTCTTCAACACTTCCCCCACAATTACCTCAGAATAAGTGTTGAACAAGAGAGGTGATAGCACACAGCTCTGGCGATTCTGATGTTCCTTGCTCAGTTATTGGTTAACATTTTTTGTGGTGTTTACATCTGCGCAACGTGACAAATGTAAAAAGTGCAACCACTTGCTGTCAACGCTGGATCTCCGTCTCCATCAGCTGTTGTCATTTTCCTCGGAGACGGAAGATTCTGGGAAGCTGTTGGGGACTGTACAGGCGACACCGCCCAATTAACAGCCACTAACGAGCTTCATAAAGGCTCGGGTGCAGGGGAGGGGAGACACAGTGTCTAAGCCAGCCAGCGCGGAGTGCTGACCCAGAAAACGTCACATCCCCACATACCAAACAGCTGGCAAATTAAATACGAGCTGCGACGCCGACGCAAGTCCACAAATATCTCGTTTTAAAGGCCGGGCTGAATGAATAACGTCCAACAGCTTTAAAACGTCTCCTTCCGCGTTATAAATCTTCTCTTCCAAGTCTTTCATGATCCTTGGTGGAACATTTTAAATTTTGTGAAAGAATTTCGCTTTCTTCCAGTCTCGCCCATATTTCTCAACTCGGAGCAGAATCTTGTTAAATTCCGTCAGACAGTGTCCTGATATTAAAAGATTTACACCGTCGCGTAAATTTCCCGTCTTTAATGAGAAATTATTCGATTTTTTTTTTATTACTTGCATTTGGATCTCCTCCATACTGCCAAAAAGAGGACATAATGAAGTTTAACATCAACTTCACTCATATTATACATTGGAAGAAAGTATAAAACTAAACCATAATGATTTGGTTAGAATTCACTAGTCAAAAATTAAACAAATACATTATTGTCACTCTCTAAACGCTAATGATCCGCCCGCCTTTTAATTTCGACAATGGAGCAGCACCATGCCTGTGCCGATCCGTGTCAATAATGTATCATTGTCGCCAATACTTTTGAAAATAATCCTGTCAGTATTAAATCTGGAGTGGATCAGTGAGTACCGCCATGCCGAAACCAATTTTTTTTCTGAAATTGCGAAATTATGGACTTATGTAAAGGAATTTAGAGAGGAGTATTCTAGTACAGACCAAAAGGTGCTTGTATGTAAATTATATGAAATTAAAGCGATTGTATCAAAAGAATTTAAAATTTAACTGCCCAATGGCGCAGTGAGTGCATGGAAGCAAAGTATGCTGTCTAAACGTAACGACATAGATGAACAGAAAGTTGTATTAAATTGGAAATAATGTTTTGCATCAATGGACATAGAGGCTAACGGTACCATGACATTGAATCTTAGCGTTCTCGCTCCGCATTTGAGAGGACGCCGCGCCGGTTCGAATCCCCGTCCGGGCATCCAGATTTGGGTTTTCTATGGTTTCCCAAATCACTCCAGGCAAATGCTTGGATACTTCCTTCAAAAGGCCATGGCTGAATTCCTTCCCATTCCTTGCCCCCCATCCTTTCCTGTCTCTAAAGACCTCGCTGTTAAGAGACCTTAAGCAGTAAAAAAAAAAAAAAAAAAAATTGAATTAGTAACACAAGGTTTTACATCAAGGATAATACAAATTAAAGTTAAAATACCACTAAGAGAGCGTGCATAAACCACGTAGCTCGATTTTGGCCTCCTGTGAACCCCCCCTACCCTCCACGTAGCCCAACGTGGCTTTTTCCTCTACCCCCCCCCCCCCCACGTAGCCTTTTTCCCCTTTTGATTCCAGGAGACATTTTGTACTGTTTTTCTCTTGTCAGACGATTGTAAATTACATACGGAGATAATTAACTGAGAGAAATAAATATTTACGTACTGTTTTGAGTTCTGTTCCTCATTTTAACTGTGAAAACTGTTATGAAAGGAAAGCTACGAGGCCTGGCTCGGAACCTCCCCCCCTCCCCCCCCCGGACCGAGCCACGTAGTTTGTGCACGCTCCCTAAGATATAGAAATGATTTTTCATCAAAGATACCACACTCACACTCTACCACTGGGTGTCAATTTCGGGATTCAGTTTTCAGATTTATTGTGGGTTTCACGTTAACATAGGCTAGAGCGCAGGGCTAATGCTTGTCCCAGGTGAGTTGTGGGTGACACTTAACACACGTTATTATTCGTATGACGTTAGAGAGATTAAAACATTAAACCATTATATTGTTGTGCGAGTGGAGAGTTTCCCGGCGCACCGATGCAATGCAATCCTCTGTAGTGTCCAGCCGGATGGTGTTGTGTTTCGTCAGCTATCTCTGCTGTCTTCATCAGGTGCCAATCTAGGCGGTGACAGCCAGCTTAGCGACAGCTAGAAGAGACCTGACACCTGATGACGAGAGCAGAGCTAGCTGTCGAAACGTCGTGTGTATACAACACCATCCGGCTGGACACCACAGAGGATTTCATTCCTTGTCTTGTTTTCTTCCATGGCCAGGAGATGAGTTACGTTTAGTGTTAGTTGTAGCCCTAAGCCTACAAGTTCTTGTATCAACTGCGTGCACTTTCGCCACTTCTCCATACAGGCAAAACAGAGATGGTTTGGTCCACTTTCGCTAATTCCATTGCAAGTGCAGCTACCTGTGGTCAGTTCGTTAATGCGGTGCAGGTGTATGGGGAAGCAACCGTAGCTGAATTTCAGTCTCGCAATGTTACCTAGAGCCTACAGCCAACCGTTAATTGATAATGATAACTGATAATTTTTAAGAACATCAGTCCTATCTACTACGTACATGCTACGAATTAATACACTAGTACTACTACAAACTGTAAGTTCTCACATCTTGTAAGAACGAAGACTTTCCCGGCGTATGACTGCAATGTAGTCTTCACGGGTGTACCGCCGGATAGTGTTGTGGAAACACAATATTTCGACGGCTAGCTCCACCGTCTTCTTCAGGTGTAGAGACATCTGCACTGGTCGGCTGACCCACAGATACTGAGATGGTTCGGGTGCCGCTCTTCCTTATATACATGTCCGCGTCCGGTGGCTGCGTGGCCTCGGTGAAGGTTTACTATGAGCCAGGCCCGCAACCAACAAGCGATCGAAATTCGACTGGCCAACACATTTAACAGAGACAGTGGTCTATGTCTTAGTGAGGCATGGAAACCAGCCTTGGCAAATATCCGCAGAGAACGTTGTACTTCCGTCCAGCTGCCGCAGTAGAGGGCTCCATATTAGCTCGGGCTGGAACAAGAACCATAGCCACGCCCACTGGCAGCCAGCCGCCAGTTGGTTGCGGGCCTGGCTCATAGTAAGCCTTCGCTGAGGCCACGCAGCCACTCACTCACAGCTGCAGCGGTTCGCATACGAGTGTATCGAGGTTATCAGCTCTTTGCTCGCGTATGCGGGCACTGTTTGCTTCAGCGGAGAATATAGTGAGCGGTTTCTTCTTCTTCTTTGGGGACATCCTTTGCCCTCCCTTCCCTGAGCATACTAGGGACTTACCGCCACACGGCCCACTCCTGCGGGAGTGGAACCCCCTGGCGCAAGATTTAGGATTGCTCCTGGGCCTGGCTAACCTAACGGTGACAACAAGGGTCCAGAGCAATATCCCTCCTTGTTAGTTACCTCAACAGTAGGGCATGTCTTCCGCGGCTGACTTTCTCCGCACTACTACAGCGGCTGACGTCACTGACTCTCCACGCTCGCCCTCACCAGTTACAGCCGAACCACAGGACTCACCAACAGGAAGTTGCCTTCACAACTCCTCCGAAGAAGACCATGAAGACATCAATGCTGGGATAACATTCTCAAAACGCAGTGCAGCAACTCCTACTACAGGCAAAGCCCACACGAAGAGGATGGTTAAAGCCTGTATGAGAAAGATGACTACACGACTCCCAAAAGAGACATCCAAGAAGTCTAGAGGTTGGACGACACTGGTTAATGCAGTCCAATCACAAATTTCCCCTTCTCAGAGCCTCCCTACAGTCGATCCCTCTGGTGCCACCGAGATGACCGGAACTGATGAGCAGCAAAACCTTCCACTGTCAAACCAACCAATTGATGATGGCTTCGAGCACCCGCGGCGTACAGCAAAAGCCGCTACTTCAGCTCAGAATCTCTCAATGGTTGAAACAGCCAACAAGTTTAAGCCACTACAGACAGATCCTTCACCAACAGATATCACACCAACACCAACTGAACCGAGATCGGCGCACATCCCACCGATTGTAGTCCAATTTGAGGAAAACTATGAGACCCTGCATGACAGAATTGAAGCAGTCGTGAAGAGTTCTTTTGCCGCCAAGACCGCCGGTGGTGACAAAATAAAGTTCACCTTCACCACAGTAGAAGATTATACTGCTGCCACAGGGATGCTACAGGAAAGTGGGACCCCGTACTATACATTCCCTATTGGAGCAGTGCCACTACTGAAGGTAGTCTTCAGGGGTATTCCAGAACCCTACCGACAGAAGACCTTAAAGACGAACTCACCGAGATGGGTTTTACTGTCCAGACTGTAGCCCAACTCCGACGCCCAGGCAGCAATGTGTTAATGCCACTGTTCTTAGTGGTCCTGGCAGACGTTCCAGAAAACAGGGGCATATTCGGGGTGGACAAGATCTGCCACCTCAAAGTGCAGGTAGAAAAACTCCAGTCAACAGCTGGCCCAACCCAATGTTTTAACTGCCAGCGCTTTGGCCATCAGGCGAAAAACTGCAAAATGCCTCCCATCTGTGTGAAGTGCGCGGGACAACATGACTCCAACCTGTGCAACACACAGCAAGGAAAAGACGTTGCTAAATGTTCCAATTGTGGAGGTGGTCATGTTGCTAGTTATAAAGGCTGCACGGCCTACAAGAGGGCTCGAGATAGGCAGAGGGGTCTAGTGACTGAGAAGGAAAAGTTACCCCCCAACCAATCTCATACTTCAACCCAAAAAGGAGCGTCGTCTAAATCCTTGCAGGATACTGTTCAACATCAGCCTCTGGAACAAGTCCAAGCTACTGAGAGCTCCAAAGAGAAGACCACTAAGACTCTACCCAACACCGCCAAGACGCAGACTATTAAGAAATCACGAAGAAAGCGTAAAACAGGTAGGACACAAACGCAAAATCGAGACGATGCACACAGGGGTATTTGACACAAAAAGCCGATCAAAAGTCAAAATTTTTTTTAGCAAATTCAAAGAACCCGTATCTACCTGACTCGAGGCAAATGTCTATAGAATCAGTATCAGCTATGTTTTTTAGATAAACTTCATTCCCCACCCCGTGAACAGTCATCTTCTGAGCACATTGCAAGACCCACGTACTGATCCGAAGCAAATACGAGAAAATTATAAGTTGTACCATTTTAATTTGTGAGTGATGTTAAGTGAGTGGTGGTGATTTTAATCATGGATATTGTTCAGCCAGGTGCCTAGAATTGAAATAATAGTAACATTCATCCAAAGGTATCGCACAACTTTATTTCTGTACAGTTTTGTAAGCTGACTCATTTTGTACTGATTTTTTTATTACGAAAAGTATTAAAGAGTGATTTTGTTATATTTCCGGACCTTTCCCGAGTCTGATTTCTTATATGGTATAAGTTTAGTATACTATCTTGGTGTTCCATTGAAAATTGGGTGCCAAAAAGTGCCAAACGTCTATTTATTCTAAAATATTCTAGATTATTTACAATGAATCAAACTTACTTTTTTCGGTCACATTTTTTTCGTGTAAGATTTTCTTTGTTATGGGCTCTTCTGGTATCATGCTCATGACCCGAAAAGTTATTTATGATATTATTAAACACGAGACAGGAAATTATTTCGTGCAAAAGTTGCAATTAGTCGAGAAAAATATTTTAAATCAACCGACATTCACGGTCGAACAAAGGCAACAGTTCGAACAAAGGTTTTCAAGGCTTAAATTGGAAATTAAAAGAAAATGGCACGCTGCTAAGAGAATTGAGAGTGTATTTTTAAATAAATACCATGATTGGTTCAAAAGATCTATCGAAATTCACATAAAATCCAATCCGACCAATGTGGATTGGCCTATAAAATCTTTCGATGATTTGACCGATTTTAGCAAATGTTGTCCGCAGAGATAATAGGTATTAACAAAACATTGATTGACAGGTTTTATATTATTATCTGAATGATACATAGTGGGCACAAGATAGATATTAAAAAAAAATTAATCCCCACTGCCAAGAAAAATTTAAGATATACTGTACATTGAACTGTACTCGTGGCATCAAATGTTACCTATACTAGAAGTATTGATTGAGGGCCCACTTATAATGGAGTATGCACTTTTGCCTGTAGGCAATCTGTCAGAAGCAGCAGCAGAAGCTAGAAACAAAGATTTTCGACGATTTAGGGAGAGACACTCCTGAAAACTTAGTTGGGTGTAGTGTAACACAGATGTCATTAATAGGCTTTCATTAACTTAGGATCCGTATTTGAGCTTCATGAGGCACAAAATCCCCAAAACATCTAAATCATTCAATCCAGAAAATTCTAAAATACTACTTTAATGGGGCCCGAGTACTCAAGAAGAGAACGAGCCATAAGGTGAAGGTTCCGACGACGAAGGATGGGACGGTTCGTCAGAATGATATTTTAATGTACATATATGATTATTGTTTAGATATTTTGTAAATATTTGCTTAATATATTATAACGTGTATGAACACAGTACGTGTTCTTTATTATTACTCCTACTTCACAGTTATAAGTTCTAATACACAAAAGAAGCGAAACAAAAATCCAAATTTCGTAGAAATAATTTTGATCGACTTTTTGTGTTAAATACCCCTGTGTGCGATGGGAAGTCAGCACCCTCAAGTGAGAACCAGGATACGGCATCAGCGAGTCCTACTATGCCAGCTGAAACCCCAGGTGATACCATATCACGGAATCTGTGAACATCGCCGAGAAAACGGTCTTAGTACCGCTTGATGGAATGACCACCAGGCAGAGAAGAATGCAATTTCCTAACCAGAAGTCCAATCAAAACGATGCCGAGGGCATGGTGAATGGAAGTTTCGAGAGGCTTACTAACATGCTAGAGACAATCATGAAATGATGTGTACTCTTACTGAGCAGCTGGGAACTCTAACCACAGCGATGACGAAAGCCCTGGCTGCCCCAAAATGCGCACATTGCACACATAATGAATAGACGAATACCAATGTATCTCCTATCTTTGTGTATATGGAACGCAAATGGCATGCGCAGCCAAGTACATGAGTTCAGGCAATTCCTCCATGAACAGTCAATAGACGTGTGTCTTGTATCTGAGACTCACTTGAAACATGGACTAAATACCCCAGTCGCTAATTACAATTGTTACCGCAAGGACAGGCCTACTGCTGGCGGCGGAGTCGCAATCTATATTAAAAGAACCATCCCTCATCAGGAAATTGTTTTTGCCAGCCATGCAACAAATAGAAGCTGTAGGTGTCAAAGTGGTCACAGACAGCGGTCCACTAACCATAATCTCAGCATACCGGCGACCGCGCGGATTCCCATTCGAAGCGGACCTCACGGCTCTGACTTCCATTCGGGGTAAATTACTAGTCGGAGGCGATTTAAATGCAAAGCATACCGACTGGAACAGTAGAGTTGCAAACCAGGCGGGAATCTCACTGCGACGATTGACTAATAGACACAATTTGTGTGTGGTTGGGCCAGAAGAGCCCACATTTTACCCACACAATGGTGGCAGACCAGATGTTCTTGACATAATAATTACAAAGAATATACAAGGCTTCATGGCAGCCTCAGCAATTAATCGGCTGTCATCAGACCACTGCCCGGTCATGGTTGAGATCGACATCGGACCATGGCAATATATGGAAGAAACCAAGCCAGATTTTCAAAGAACAAATTGGAGACTGTACCAAGAACTACTTCAAACCGAATTCAATGATATCAGGGACATAGGTAACATCGACGATGCAGTACAAAAATTTGAAATTGCTGTGAACAACACATCTGCAGCCGCGACGCCACTGAAGACCTCTAAGCCGCTACTCTTCCTACAGCTACCCCCGCAACTCTTGGCCCAAATCCGCCACAAAAATAGGGTTGCAAAAGAATGGAGGCAGACAAGAATCCCAGCCACGAAACGTTTACTGAATCGCCTACAAAGAGAAATCAAAGTCTCTCTGTTACAACATAGAAACCGACAGTGGAGTGCACGAGTCTCGATGTTGGATACAGACGACGCGACGGAAGTCTATGGCTGCACACTCGGAAATTCACTAAACGAAAACGCCGACTCCCACCACTCCATGGAGAAAGGGGAATAGCCTACAGCCCGGAGGAGAAAGCTAATGCATTAGCTGATACTTTCGAGAAGAATTTCCGGCCCATCCCAAAAAGATGTGAATTACCAACACCTGGCAGAAGTGCGCCGCCGATTGCAAACCTACCTAAATGCTGAAGACGATTACGAAATCGACCCCATCACTCCGGAGGAAGTTGCAAGTTGCATATCCAAACTTCCTCCTCGGAAAGCCCCGGGTCGTGACAAAATTATAAATCTCCTGATCAGGAAACTCCCACCCTGGGGCCATCAAGTACCTTACAGAAATCTTCAACAAAATATTAAGGCATCAAGTATATCCTCACAGCTGGAAACATGCGGTGGTAGTTGGGGTGCATAAGAGTGGCAAAGACCCACACTTCCCACAACACTACAGGCCCATCAGCTTACTACCGGCTATCAGTAAAGTCTTCGAGAAGTTATTGCTTCGGCGACTGTACACGCACATTGAAGACAACAACATCATCCCTGATCATCAGTTGGGTTTTAGAAGAGGTCATTCTACCACGCAACAACTCATGAGGGTTGTAGAAATGGCGACTAGAGCCTTCAATTTTAAAGAGTACTGCGGACTGGTAATGCTTGACATATCCCGTGCATTTGACTCTGTGTGGCACTCGGGACTATTACTCAAGTTATATGAGCAGGGGTTCCCAGGGCCTTATGTTAAACTTCTAAAAAGCTACCTCTCCGACCGTTCCTTCAGTGTTCGCGTAGATAAAGCATTCTCCACCAGCAGACAGATCAGGGCTGGGGTCCCCCAAGGCTCCGTCCTTGGACCTGTCCTGTACTCGCTCTACACTGCCGATGTTCCTAACAATCCGGGGGTTGAGGTCGCGACGTACGCGGATGACACGGCATACTTCACCTACAGCCGCAGCAGAGTTATTGCCACTAGACGCCTCCAAGAGGTATTGCAGAAAACTTTATCCTGGGCGAGGCGATGGAGAATCGAGATTAACGCGACAAAGACACAGGCCATAATGCTAACGCGTAGACTTGACACCCGGTTCCAGGCAATACCACCGCCTAAACTACAGTTGGATGGAAATGACATCGCCTGGTCGTCGACCGCTCGCTACCTGGGCGTCACGCTTGACAGGAGACTCACGTGGGGCCCTCACATTGAGGACGTACGTCGACGGGCAAGCGCTAGACTACAAGAATTATACCCCTTGTTAAACAAAAACAGTCTCCTTCCACCGCCCGCAGGAGTCAGAGTCTATACAGCCCTCATCAGACCAATAATCGAATATGCTAGCCCAGTGTGGGCATACGCAGCTGACTATCATATACAAAGGCTCCAAGTCATTCAGAACAGAGCATTAAAAAGAGCTCTGCACCTTCCGAGCAGGTTTCCAACCAACCCTCTACATGAGGCGACATTAATGCCTAAACTTAAAGAGAGATTTCGACAAATCGCAAGAAATTTTTATAAAAACTCCATAAAGACAAACAACCCAGTGGTACGTAACATCGGACAATATGACCCTACTATTGGCCGACACAAACGTCCTCTAAATCTACTCTACTAGACTCACCATCATGAAGAACCACCATACGTGAAGCATAAGAAAAATCCTTGTTAATAGGAGAAAATGTCCCAGGACAAAACTCCACTGAACACTGCCAACAATGGAAAGGCAGAGACTGGTGACATGGCCACGCAGCCACTGGACGCGGACATGTATATAAGGAAGAGCGGCACCCGAACCATCTGTGGGTCAACGGACCAGTGCAGATGTCTCTACACCTGAAGAAGACGGCGGAGCTAGCCGTCGAAATATTGTGTTTCCACAACACTATCCGGCGGTACACCCGTGAAGACTACATTGTTGTTCTCACGTCCTATTACAATACCGTCACCCAGTAAAACCTAAGAACTAAAAACATAATTTTCAGCAGTAAAATTCATTTATCGCTGGCATCCGTTGAAGAATAAGCTTCGGCCAATTACAGAAGACATACTTGCAGCATCATTGTTCCACTTACAAGGGATACCTTTGGTCTCGAAAGCTCGGAACCGCACGAATACATGCTTAGAATAACAAGCGATCATAAACAAAACAGTGGTGCATGTCATTTCCAAAGGAAACGTTATGTTCTACCGCAAGTAACATGCCCTGATGACTGCAGTCAGCTACGCAGGGCTCGAACCTCGTCCCGTTGAACCTCCTGGATCGAGTATGGTCGCGTCTCAATGCGCGTAGCCACACTAGCGGGTTGTTTTGTTTTTTATTTATTGTTTTCTCTTCTTGTGAACCGGGAGAGAACTGGGGCAAGGACTGGGAAGGAATTCGGCCATGCCGTATGAACGGCACACAATATTCGAAGGAATTAAACGACATTTTTATTTCTCACTTTCGATGTGTTATATGTGACAAAATCGATTATACAGAGAAGTCCGTCAAATAACAGCTCGCCGATTGCGGGTAACAGGTTATTTTAAAAAATTCCTCAACAGGCTGACTATAACTGTTAAAGCCACAGACCTGGCGACCGTGGAAAGATATCAGTTTCACGAGCTGAGTGACTCTAATTTCACTCGATAACAATAAATCTCATAATTTTTCCAAAAGCCAACAGTATCCATTTCGAGGCCCTCTTAAATAATCCTGTTAAATAATGACAGCCCTTTGAGGACGATATGGAGGCCCCAAAATAGCCTCGCACTCGCACCGTTTTGCGCTGCCGCCTAGCTTCACTGCGTAATAGTATAACTTTTATAATTCAAAGTATTTGGTTTTATCTAAAACCATTACGTTCAATAACTGCTATTTTTCACACATAGAAAAGTACACTCTTCCTCACACTCATAAAATCAGACATAAAAATACTGCCGATTTACACAAACGTTCAAATACATCGACCATGCGCCATTACAATCACTCTCTCCGCCATTATAATTCTTATTCTCGCGTCTTTTCGGCTAGTCGGCTACTCCGCTCATACAGTCTTACCAACCTCAAACAATAAAATAAAGCAAAAATACTTAAAATTATCCCACATTCTAAACATCGTACTATACTGTGAGGCCTTTTGAATTATTACATATATACATTATTTTCAAACGTATTTACATTCTTATTTTTCAGTGGCTGTTGAAGTGGGACCTAAAATGAACTTCCGGGACATCTGCAATGCACTTAACCTCTTTGGTACCCTTGAATGGAAGGTGGTTCGGCGCTGTTGAGACTCACCTCGACGAGTCCCTGGCACACGCGGACGACGATGACGAGCGCTGGGTTGACGGAGGTGGCGCCGGGCACCAGCAGGTTCAGGAACGACGAGATGGCGATGGCCGTGCCAAAGATCCTGCAACACGCAGCAGCGCGCGTCAGCTCACATCTTCATTAAATTTATGTTGTAGATGTCGAATTAATACGTTGCTTGTTTTAAAATGAGATATTTCATAGAGTTTTTTTTATCACCGATGAGTAAAGTGAACAGTTGCATCTCTGAAAGAAGTCGCACAATCTTTGGAGCAGAGATATACGATGGAAAGTCGTTCTATACATTATCTCTGACAGTCGTAGAATAGGGTTCATGTGGAGCACCAGGGAAAGCGCGAGAAGCTAAATATTAGAATTGTTATGCCAAAACTGAAATTGAGCAATGTCAAAACACTTTTTGCGTATTCAGAAAGTTTAATTGTTGAGAATGATTCGGACAACTGGAAGAGGGTGAAAACTGAATCCAAAGATTCCGTCACTTTTCTATTGTTACTGACAAAGTAATGAAACAATTAGGAACATTGAAATAGAAGATTAAATTCCCTTTATCCATTTTTCTATTGTTTCTTTCAAAATAAACAAAATATCAGGATGTAGCTATGAATTGATTGAATTGTCATCGGCTCTCATTATATGTGGAAAATTTCAAACAATTCGGACATCTGGAAGTGAGTGTAAATTGAATTGAAATATGTCGTTACCTTTCTATTGTTACTGTCAAAGTAATGAAACAAGCAGGACGTTGGTATGAAACTATTGCATAGTCACCGGTTCTTAATATGTGTGCAAGATTAGAAACTCGGGCATCTGGAAGTTGATGAAAATTTAATTACAAAATTCCGTTACATTCATACGTACATACAGGTCAAGCTAATATAAAGCGTGTAAAAAGAGAGGGTAGTACTTTACATCGCGGTACTTGCTGAATTGATGACGAAAATTATATGGTGCCACAGAAATGAAAATAAATTAAAAATAATTATAAGAATACTAACATCTTATACTTTACCTCGTAAAATCGGCTTTAAATTTGATTCAGGCGCTTTGAAGGCGACAGATATGGAACTACTTCTGCCTGCATAAAGTCATGACATTAGTAAAATGGCGCTCATGAAAGTAAACTGAATTATTAATAAAACTAAATTCCTGGTGTCTTATGCTGTACCTAGGGTTGCCAGATGGGCGGGAAATCCGGGAATGGCCCGGAATTTTGTGTCTGGTCCTATATCCAGGAATTAAGCGTTACTGTCCCGGAATTCCTTACCGACCACCAGGGACAATATATATATAAACTGTTCAACTATGACGTAGTGATTTTCAACCAAAGTTGAATTAATAACCTTATATATATATATATATGTGTGTGTGTGTGTGTGTGTTATGTAGCATAATTATTACCTAAAATATAACTTTTTAAAAATTAATTTGAATATTTGTTCACTCCTTAAACATACCACTAAAATACCTTTTTAGCCCCATAAATGTCCCTGAAATTATAATCCTGTATCACTAAAAACCTTTTAAACCCCAGAAATGTCCCGGAAATTATAACCCTATATGTGGCAACTCTAGCTGTAACCAGAATTGTCAGTTGTCATTCTGGTCCAGGTGGGATTTTAATCTAACCGCAACTGCCACTAATATTGCCGCTAGAAAATCAAAGTTTTAATCAAACGCGTTTCAGTGGACTGTTGTATAAACGTACCCGTTTTATTTTGTTAATTAAAGATTATAAGTTTCAGTTTCAAGCGCTAAACCTCCCCCCCCCCCCTTCTACGCACTGATAATCATCAAGAAGTGTAAAAAGATTCCTTCCACAGAAATAATCAAAAGCGAAAAAAAATCAAAAAAATCAAAAAAATCAATGAGCGTGAAGGTAAACGACATATCAACTTTGCAAAGCCCTGATGAAGGTCCCAGAAACATCAGAAATAAAACGTCGTTCGAAGCAGCGCGAATCCGGCAAAAGTAAGTTTAATATCTTATATTACAAGCTTTGTTAATTAAAATTTAACGACATTCACAATTGAAAAATGTAACAAGTATAGCAGGGTGTAAAATTCATTTGGCGACAGTTTACAGGACTTATTAAACGTCAAAGCTTATTCAGTCCGAGTCAGACCACACGTCGACTCGTGCCAAGATGTTTTGAAGCCCAAAACCTAGGAGCAACATTACAAGACGACGCGAATTGTGAAATCAACTACAAGTTAGTTGGAAGATATTCCGAAATCTCTAGTGTGATTGCTGTACCTACCTGTTTGCCGGGTAGGCTGAGGCGAGGAAGCCCCCGGGGACCTGGGTGACGAGGTAGCCCCAGAAGAAGGAAGAGTCCACCGCACTCTCCACAGCAACAGTCCAGTTGAACGTGGACGTCTGGAACAGCCAAACCAAACCAAGAGTCACTCAAGGTCAAAGAGGACTTCACGAGACAGCTAACTCGGGATTAACTCCAAACACTGTGAAACTGTTGCAGTTCCTACAAGATTGTCTTTACGTTACAAACAATTAGACCGAGCGTGGTGGTGTAACGGCTAGCGTTCTCGCCTCGCATTCGGGAGGACGGCGGTTCGAATCCCCGTCCGGGCATCCAGATTTGGGTTCTCCATGGTTTCCCCAAATCACTCCAGACAAATGCCTGGATGCTTCCTTCAAATGGCCATGGCCGAATTACTTCCCATTCCTTGCCCCTCATCCTTTCCCGTCTCTAAAGACCCCGCTGTTAGAGAGACGTTAAGCAGATTAAAAAAAAAAACAATTAGCACTAGACATCGTCTGTTTGTTATAGTGGTATCCTGACAGCCAACTGGACATTACTCGAGAACAATTTTTTACATGAAATAAAACAACTGGTCCGGTCTATGCCAATACCGAGGAACTGGATATGGTGCACACTTTGTATTTGACATAAAAATGTAATCATGCTATACCTAACCCTCATTGAGTAATCTCTTCAATTTCGAAAATTTTTGACATTACAATGAGGTAAGGAATTAACGAAACAACTCTAGGATAATTATTTTCGATAGTGGACATTTGCATGTTTATTTACGATCTACGGGTCACATATTGAACACATATCAATTAAATTGAAGTGAGTGGCCTGGTGACTCAGTGGACGCCTAACTTAAGATCGAGAGGTCCCTGGATCGAATCCATGTCTCGGTGGAGATCTTATGCTTCTAACCCAAGCTTCACCTCTGGCACAGCTTGCTGTGTGATGTGAAGTACGCCAGAACGCTTCCGTGGTTCGGATTCCACGCTAAACTGTAGGTCCCCTGTACCTGGTGGCACTACATGGTTTAATTTAAGGCGGCTACGAGAGGGTTTGTATGCGCAACCAATAGAAATCCCGTTACCAGGTCATTACGACCACACGGAATTATTATTACATTAAATTAAAGACAGGTAACATTCATCATTTGAACTATTAAGTTCATCTACTTTGTGTTTGATTTGCATTATGCGTTATAATAGTTGATAAGTTGATTCGGTCATTTTAATGCAACAGTGTTAGGAGGAGGGCTGATGTTCCCTCCTGCCTGGCATTCGGGAGGACGGGGGTGATATCCCGTCCCGCCGTCCTGACTGCGGTTTTCCGTGATTTTCCGCAGTCCCTCCAGGCGAATGCCGATATGGTTCCTTCCACATTTCCTCCTCGTAGGTTAGCTAGGCATAACAATTGGAAGGACCGGTTAATAATGCTCAACAGATAAAAATTAAGTCCCATATAAGATACTGGTCCTTACTATTTATATATATATATATATATATATATTGCTAGTTCTCCGCTTGCAATAGGTTGAGAAATACGGGACTAGAATGTACGTACTGAATTGGTTAATAGTCTCCTACTTATTGTACTGCTGTGTCTTAACAACGTTTAAACGAGAATTTATTAATCCAAGATCTGTCTATCTTTCTGTCTTCTTGAAAAGGGATTGGCCCGAAATATTGTGTTGTTTGTTTTGTTGAGTGTTTGTCTGATGCAGTGTAATTTATCTTTCCTCTCCATGTAGACATTGTTTTACTAGCATTTTCCAGTTGCTTCGGCCGCGCGGTTTGTGGTTTGTGTATTTACGTGTTTGCCTTTTTTTTAATCGTTAATGTTTGTAATTTACCATCTTTGTGACCTTTACCATAAATTAAGTTTCAAGATTTCGTTGCGGAGAGTTAATTTTACACGTAATGGTCTGATTAACGTTTTCCGTGTTCTGTAACGTACTGTAATACATATTAATTCTAAATGTGATTTAATTTCACGAGCCATTATATACCTTCATAATCAGACAAATGAGGTATCATTTTAAAGATTAAGGTCTCCGCTTTGGTCACGTCATGTATTGAGAAAGGAATTTTTCTGAATTTGACACTTAAAGGATAAAACTATTATTTTTAAAACGGATTTTTTGGGGGTCAACTCTTAAAGGGAAAAAGCATCAATATTTTTATAACGAAATTTATTTAATTATTTTGTCACGAGCTGTTTATTTTGCTAGATACCTTACCAAAACCGATAAACGAGGAATCATTTTAAAGATTAAGATCTCGCCTTAGGCAACATCATAATTTAATAAAGAAATTTTTCTGAACTTGACCCTTAAAGGGTGTGAGACAGTTCAGAGCCAAGCCGCTAGAGAACAGCACGCACATAACACAAAGGTATCAACAAACTTTGTGTGTGTGTTTTTTTGTATTTTTATTTTAAGTAGGTTTTTGGGTATTTTTTTCTGTTACGGGAAGATTTCTGTATTGATATCCAATTCCTATGAACACATTTTATTATAAAAATTTTCCCACGGGCAGCACATGTGACGGAGGGATGGATATGCTGTGTGTATTTTGCTCAGCTCAGTGACAGTTTGTCATACATGTTTTTTTCGCGTCCAAACGTATGTCTTACTTGTTTCGTTATATGTTGTATTTTCTTACGTACCTACTACACTAAACAAATAAACAATTTCTAAAACAACCAAAGTTATGCAGTGAAAAGAAAAATATTAAGAGAATCCAAAGATTGAATTGTTTAGCTGCATTGTAGCGTGTTGTGCAAAGAAAAAGCTACAATTGCGTTTTCTAAAACAATCATTTCGGATGTAACATTTTCTTGGGAACCGGTAACATTATAAAAACTTGAGCATTTTCCATTAGCTTAAGGTTTCGTTACACCTTCTTGTTTTGTTAATAAATACAGACTCCCTGGTTAACACTTTAAATCTTATTCCATTATATATAAATTTTATACATCTGACGGGAAAGCCGTTTTCATTGTTCGAAAATTGCAATGCGCCAAGACGGGGCGTAGAAAGCTCTGTTTAGTTTAACAATACAATACATTCATTTTCAACAGATCCCAATATAGGAGACTGGCTCAGTGGAATGTGGAAAGTTGTCAGTTTACAGATAAACAGTTGCGTAACAAAACAGATAAATAGATGTAAAGTCACAGTATACATGGTACATTAATTACGTCAATTACATTTACACAAGCTACTGCAATGATTTTGTAGATATCTAAGAAATAAATTCTTTGACGAAGTAAAAGGAGTTGTCAATTAAAAATTCTTTTAATTTTTTCCTGGATTTATTCCTGTCATCTAGACATTTAATGTTTGTCCCTGAATAGCGGACCTGCTTTGAACAAATGACAATGACTTGTAATCCTTATGAAGATTCCTTTTAACTTTAGTGCCATAGTTGTGTATTTTACTATTTGTTTCAAACCAAGTATAATAATAACCAAGAAATTTCACACACAATATCTCTTGAATGGAATGGCCTGCAAATTTTATGTCTGGTGTTAATCTGTGTGATGTAACACACTTGAATTAACCCTAATCACTTTTTGTCACAGCAATTTAGATATCTGGTTGATTCATTTGTCTAACAAATTTTTCGATTTTCATGGTATTTGTAGGAATAATACCGTCTGACTTTCATGAAAATTTAACAAGTCGATTTCATTTAACCTGAGACCGCTTTTACTGAAAGGTATGTTGATTTACGGTGTAATTTGAATAATTACGTTACAGGGTAATAATTCAGAATTAATTAGCTCGCTAGGTATTAATCAGGCGAAACCTAATTACAGAAGTACGTCGTTAATAGATATACAGCGTACAGATCGGATTTAGTTGCCACTAGATCGGATTGATTCTGCACGTTTTTCACAACGTATTTTCTCGGAAATTTCTGCATCAGCCTTGGCAACTATTGTAAAGTAATAATCTATAGACTCACCAGCATTGGTCCGCAGATTCTCGTTATAACATTTACAATGTTAGGCTCAGTAACATTTTATTCCACCCTAGATAATCAGAAGGCTCTGACCACTGCATGAAAGTGTAGTATCGGTACAAAACGTGGCTAAAAAAAAAGCAAAACAACAACAGCAACAACTCTGCATAGCTGAAAAACTATCATAGTTACCGTGTCAAGAGTATAACCAAAGTTGTAGTACACGGTTTCAGTGTTAAAATGGTATGCAGTTTATCTGTCTGTGACAATCGGTTGTCCAGATACGCATCGAAACAATCACAAATGAATCAGCGCTAGGTCAAGAGCGCCGCGCATCGCTCCCCAGGCATTATAGGTATGAACCATTGGGGGGGAAAAAAAAAGAAAAAAAAGTAGAGCTGAAGATTGGCACAGATGTTATTTAGCACCTAAGAAACAAGTCCTGAAAATTCCCCGTCTCTGAGGTGTCCGCGTCATAGTTTTTTTTCAGTTCAGAAGGGCGTAAGTAGGACTTAAATGCTCTAATCAGTATGATTGTCTTGTGGCACTTGAACTGTCAGCCTTAGTATCATTTCATTGCATTCTAGAGAGTAAACATTGAATGAATGTGTAATTTCTGACGTAATTATTGTATAAAAGTCGTTTCTAAGCCCTTTAGACCTAAAAAAAAAAAAACTTTGACGCGGGGTCTCCAGAGGTGGGGACTTTTCAGGATATGTTTCTTAGGTACTAAAGAATATCTGTGCCAAATTTCAGCTCTACATTATTATTATTTTTGAGGTTACCCCTAAAATCTGCATAAGATGCCTGGGCTAAAAGGGATGATTTTAAGAGAGAACAATATGGAAATTAAACAAAACTCTAGGTAAATGCCTTTCAGTGGGTTCGCGGGCAGCGGAAAGACAATTTCCGGGGAGCAAGCGGCCGCTTCAAAGGGACAGTTTTCAAAGACACCGAGTCTGTGCTCGTATTTGGCTTACGGGACGCGTTTTAGAAATGCCAGTACGCAAAATAGCTGCAGCAACGCGATTTGTGAAGGTAATCTTTACTGGAGGAAGACGGTAAAAGAAGAAATGTTCAAAGCGTTGGACACTGCAGTCCACGCGTAATTCTCTCTCGTGAAATCTGTTTCTTACGAAGAGCGATGGTGTCCGTATTAAAACACAACGATAACGTATGGGATGGCTGGATAAGACTGTGAATGGAACTTGAATTTACGAAACTGGCTTAAATGATATCGATTTCGTGGAAGAGGAGATCGAGAAAATTAAGAAAACGACAACCAACGGGAAGAGGTGGAGAAAGGAACAGGTCAATGATACTGAGACGGTAAGATTAAAACAAAATAAGTGGAAAAGATAAAAACATGTGGCATCTGGGATATGAAAGATAACCCTATGGACTTTGGAAAATTGGGGTATACCTTTACACGCATATACACAGCACAACGATAGGAGCGCTGTTATATGCACAAAGATGGGGTTTCTGCGCTGAGTCAGATTAAGAAATGTGCGCATTTGGATAAACAAAGGACCGATCGCTTAAGGAATGTAAATGAAACGGCCTTGAAGTGATTTTGGGAGACCATGTAAAACGCAAATCCGAATGGCCGGACGGGGATTCGAACCCGCTTCCTCCCGTTTACCTACAAACTAAGAAAGCTACATAATTTGCCCTTTGGAGATTCGGTAAGCAAAAGATAGCCTGAATATGACTCAAGAGTGGTATCGAAACGTCGCTGACGAAAGAAAATACTGACGCAGCGGAAGAAGCAGTAAAGTGTTTCAATTAACAAAGCAGTGGCCATATTAACAAGTTATTTTTCAGTGTCGTTTGACCTGCATGGCGCAAGACGATCATCGAAAAAACAAAGATCTCGACTATGTCGATGTGACCTCGAGGAAGGACTCCGTGGCTAGGGATTGCTATCCAGCATAGCGGGATCCCGCATCATTAGACAGTCTGGCGGATCCGCAATCCACAAAATCCGGCTAAAACGCGTGTCAGTCTGCGTGACTCGCTGCCCCACTCGGTCTCTATCGGATGTATTGCACTGTTTGCCTGTACCCTTCCAGTTGGCATTTGGCGCTTGTGAACAAACGTTTGTTTTTGTCAACCTTCGTCATTCGTAAGTAAATAGATACACTTTTACGTATTCAATTTCGAGTACACATTTCTGTAATTTGAGTTATGTTGCGTATTTAGTACGATTTTGTAACTATCTAATTATTTTTTATGTGTTTCAAACGTTATCTGAACTACACAGTTACAGCTTTTTATTCACGGTTTCATTATTCCCATTTTCTGTATTTGCAGATTAAGTTATTGTGACATTTCCTTTTTTGCGGCTGAAAATTTGATTATTCGTTGATACGAAACTAATGTTATCGTAATTTTAACGATCGCATACCTATTTGTTTAGCTCAGGGGTGGCCAAACAAAATGATCTTGCGGGCCACTTTATAAAGACATCATATCTCCGCGGGCCGCATATAAAACGATATATCCCCATATTAGGTTTAGTCCCTCCGTAGAAATTTTTTGGAGTAAAAAATTGAAACATGAGTAATTATTGTGTTTCCTATTATTCTTACATGTAAACGTAGATAATATAATGATAATGTTACTAACAATATCTGTCATATATTCACAATAATATTATTTTAAAATCGAAGTTAATTTTTTCTCGTAATTTCGACAGTTAATTTTTGAAAATATGGATGCACAAATAATGTATTTTTTAATACATTGGTTTTCACTATTTTGGCCATTATAAAATAAATATATTTTGTAAAAGAGTGATGAATATCACGGGCCGGAAAAATGTTCAATGCGGGCCGCGGATTGGTCACCCCTGCTCTACACAATGGTCACGAAGACTGTGATGCTCATCTCCCTGTGGCTCATTACCTTTTTTGAAAACGTAAATCTTCAATGAAAAGAAAATTCTACTTGGACGAGTGGAAGACATGGCTTAGCTAAGGGCAGGGCGGAAAGCCCGCATCATTGAGCCAACACCAATTGGCTTGTTTCCACTAAGAATAAATCGGGCATATAGTAGTTTTTAATGATTAATCATGCTAAGGAGATAACAAAAAACAACCTTATTTAATATAAAAGATAAAGATTAGAATTATTTGTAGAAAATAAAATCGACAAAATGAGCCATAGTGACACGTGACCGCGAACGCCAATGAGAAAGCATTACGTCATAGCGTCCCTAGCGCCACAGAAGTGGTTGACATTTACATGTAATAGAACACCTTGCGTAGTAAATTTTTCGTTTGTAGCAACTTCTGTGTTGGTAATTTAGTTCTTGTTAATTATTTGGCGAAAGAGAAGTTTAAATCATTATGGAACAAGGTTTTAGCAAAGCAACCAGTTGTAATTTGCCCAAAATTGACGCTGTAGCCATTGGAAGATTTTTCGCCTCAAACATAGACTTCTGCTCGTCGGAATTATATACAAGTGTAAAATATATATTATAAGCTGAAATCAGTTTCGTAAACAATAATCTATTGCTTAGACGTACGTTTTTAAGTTAATTGATATGGGTTTGATGTTACTTTTGCGAAGTATAAGCAACTGTTAGGGAGTTCTATAATGACCGCGACGTCGCAATCTGATAACGAATTCTTGTAGAACTCGACGAAACAAAAGGAAATTAAGAATAATGTTTTTTTTTTTTTTTTATATCTCGCTTCGTTTTCGAGATACAGCACGTTAAAAATGAGTTATAGTTCCTTGTGCTTTTGGTGACGTTGTTCGGTACTATTATTTCTGTGCCGTGTCTTAACTTTTCAGCTGCATCACGCCTAAGGTATGTTTCTTTATATATATATATATATATATAAATAAACCTTTTCTAGAAAAAATATATCCTCAAAAACAGGTGTGGTAAATTTTAAAGCTATGGCACTGCCAGTTTCCAGTCTGCTCTAAGCTTCATATCAGCCTAACAACATCATCTTTCAGTGACGATATCTCGAGAACCAAGAGAGATATTAAAAACAATTATTCTTTATTTTCGAATTGTTTCGTCAAGCTGCTTAAGAATCTATCATCAGATTGTGGCGCCACTTAATGATGTTTATTCTATGAAAAATAACACTAAAGAAAGATTTTAGAACATAAAACCAAAACAAACTCAACTCATACCTTATTACATTATCATTACTTGAAAAGTAGTGGTTCTGCAAAATTCATCATTTTTGCTTTGGATATAGAAATATATTATGCACAAACGCTTACATCAAAATGGTCTTCACAAAAATAGATACTTCTGTCTGCAGGTAACCTGTGAGCATCCTCCCTCCTTGCAAGTTTTAACCACTTTCTCCGTATTTTTTCATTGTTTGGAACATATATAAATAACTTATCTGGCGTTTTTATTGTTGTGCTTCTACACTTCGGCACTACACAGTACTTATAAAACGAGGAACTCATGTTTAACTAAAGAAAATCTACACCTGCCATATACGTACAGGACTGTTTACATTCATATCAGACGCTATGACGTCATCCAAGACGCCATGACAGTCTAGAGCAGTGTTTCCCAACGAGGGGCCCACGCCCCACAGGGGGGCAATTTGGTTTTGTTAGGGGGGCAATTTAGAAATTGATTTGAAACAACATTACCACTTTCTCTTTGGGTTATTTAAATGTAATGTTAGATATAGGTACAAAATATAGCAAAAAAGCAAATTCTTAAAAGGATCACACTAAATTGCCATAATAAATCTTTATTAAAAATCTTTTGAATTTGAATTTTAGTATTTCATTACATGTTTTTTAATTTTACTCACTGTGTTTTATGACAATATTAAAGTGTTTTCTTTCAAAAACCGTCCTATATGAGTTTCTTTAATAACAAATAATTTTTTTATTTACAATTATGTATGGGGGGCAAAAAAAATGTTAAAAGTGGGACATGACCCAAAAAAGGTTGGGAAACACTGGTCTACAGCGTTTTTGAGCTAAATTTAAATTCCCGTTTACAAATGCAAAATACATAATGTAAATGTTCGATTCTTTACAAAATAAGATGTTTTTTGAGTGAAATAGATAATAAGGTGAAGTATTAACCTATTTTTCAAATTTAGTCAACTACCCAATCGTCGTTAACCTCATTTGTGAGTATGCGTCTGTGGTGGGACCCCAGCTGAGGCGAAGACAAATGTCGTGGGTTGACCACTGAAGTCTCCGCGTGCTTGTAATGAACTGTTTTTCCTACGGTAGTAGCAGCCTTGTGACATCGTGTGGTGCAAGTCAGGGATGATCTGGAAACATGGTTAAGGTAGTGACAAAAATTTCCGGTAAAGTATTTTTTATCCTATTGGCACAACAATTAAAAACGTTGGAGTAGAATTCCGTAGTCAGTAGGACCAAATTCTAATACAGACAACATGTTTTTGTTTTCTGTGATTTGCGCAAATGCCGGTGTAATGGCTTGATGTGAGCCATTACTGTTTTTCTTATTATATTTCTTACCAATCGACATTTGGTACCGAGAGTGGTGGATGAGCCGTAACCCTGTGATCTCTTATTCGGGCGGACGCAGATTCGAATCTGCATCAGGCCATTCAGATTTCGGTTTTCCATGTTTTCCCGAATTCAATCAAAGACCGAATTCCTTACCGTTCCTTGTTCCCAGAACTTTCCCGCATCTAATGATGCCTAAAGCCATAATCTACGACATTTGATTCTTAATGTTAGGGTCATTCCTTAAGTTAGTGGTGAAACACAGATGCTACTGAGATGAAAGAAAACTAATTGTCTGTTTTCAAACATGGTCCCTCTATGAAACCATTCAGCAGTTCATCGTTGTACCTGATTAATCAGTTCTGTCGCGGAAGATACATGAAACCATTAGGGACTTAGTTGTTGTTGATAGACGACCGCTGTAAATTTATTTAGTGCGTTCGTAGATTTACAGGTTTTTTATTTCAGGTCGCCAGGTGATTTATCGGATACAACAAAGTATGATGCTTATCTTCTGTAACTTCTCGATGATAAGGTAGTTGCTGGAATAACAACACCGGCGATACGCGAATAAGGAGGCATCCGTTAATTATGTGCAATAGCTTGGGAGGGGGGGGGGGGGGGGGGTCCGGCGAGCACCCTTACCGACTTTAGGGCATATATAATTAATTGCCCTAGGAAGCGAGAGAGCTAAAAAAAAGTATACAAAAATTGCGAGCTCAGTTAGTAAGAGTGGAGGGAAAATCTCCTTAAGATATCTCGTCATCATAGGGGGGGGGGGAGGGGGGGAGGGGAGGTCCGACCAGATTTCACTAAATCTCAACACGGGCAATGTTACCACCTTAGCGATTTTGTCGCTAGATTTAGTGAGTTTTGAAGCTCGAAAGCGATATTTATAAATATGTTATCGCTAAAAAAATATTTGGTGATTTTTAGTGATATTCAACCTTAGAGCGTTTCGAAAAACTTGATTGGAAATGGAGTAGGTAATGCCTCTGTCATGACTCGTATAAATAATGGCGTACATAATATATTGAAAACGGAATACGGCTTACCCAATACAAGAGGCTCCTGAAATAAATACCTTTTTGGTGTTATCTGATTTGGTCATATTCTATCACTTTCTCACTCGAATGCCGCAGTAGAGAGGATTTTCAGTACGATGAACATTCTTAAGAGCAATTTGACAAATAATGAAGCTGTAAATAGCTAATTCTTTTTCTAAGGAATCGGTTAAAAATTGTGAAAAAAAACTTCTACAGTTACGAGCTTCCTGCTGATGTGATTGGTAAAGGTGCTAAATATTCTTTTAAAACTAAGACTGACGATTCATCTCATCCTTCGATATCAAGTTCCGTAACTCCAACGATAGACCAAGATGATAAAGAAAAATACCGATTGAAAAATTTGATGTTGATTTATAATGCTATGTTATGCTTAATTTAATGAAAATACTAATTATTAAGATATTTTTATATCACTTACCTTGCCACTTCCTTTTATTTTATTTAGCGATTTCTAGCGAATCTTTTAGCTCTAAATATCCCGCAATCTAGTGAGTTATGAGACCTAGTCTAGTGACTTTTGTTTTCGTAAGGTGGCAACACTGACCACGGGGGAGGAGCGGAGCACATTATGAATTCTACAGGCACAGCGTCCTGCTGTTCTGGCCTCGCATTCGGGAGGACGGTGGTTCGAATCCCCGTCCGGGCATCCAGATTTGGGTTTTCCATGGTTTCCCCAAATCACTCCAGGCAAATGCCGGGATGCTTCCTTCAAAAGGCCATGGCCGAATTCCTTCCAATTCCTTGCCCCCCATCCTTTCCCGTCTCTACAGACCTCGCTGTTAAGATACGTTAAGCAGTTAAAAAAAAAAAAAAAGCGTCCTAATAGCACCGTTCCAACGAAATCGCCTGCCCGGTATTACGTAAGCTTAGATAAGCAGAAAAGAATTTTCGAGAGAGCATTAAATGAATCTAACAGTACCTCCTCGAGTGCTAACAATCACTCTGACAATAGAAATAACTTAAGAAAAATAATTAGAACATATACAAAATTAGTGAGAATCTTGAGAAAACATTTTTAACTGAAAATGAAGAATATTTTCATGCACTTAAACCTGAAAAATTTAAACAATTCCATATAGACGAAAATCATACTTAAGATTCATAATTACAATCTTTTGATTAACATTTAACCATTTTACTGCTTTAAATCATATTATACTTCATCCTAACAAGTTCGATCCATGAAAACGTACTAATTCATACGAAAAATATACAAATTTGCAATTAACCAATGTTTATCTCTCTCGAACACGAATTTAATTAATTCATAAGATGGAAATTAATTGGAAGCTGGGTCTGAAGGTTGTCACACTTCCACATAATTTCTCCAACGACCTTTCGACTATAGAAGGGAAGTATATGCAGTTTTTGTAGGGTTGAACGATTTCGTATCCCAGGTCTGTGAACAAAATTATGGGACGATCTTTGCACCCCTTTCCGACAATCTTCTACAGTGTTCGATAACCTTCACCATCGGTGTGTATGAGAAAATTTTTCTTAAATTTGTTACATTGAGAAAAAAAAATGAGATAAGCAGATTGCGCGGCCAGTTAAAAGTTGTCACTTAGTCGACAGAACTACTCTTCAAGTCCCCCTGTCAGTAATCCAATGAGCAATAATTATAATTCTTAAAGAGGTAGGCCTATTAATTTAACTACAGCTACAATTCTCTATTCTTAATCCTGAAAAGTCCTGGGCCTCGACTATAAACGTAGATGTTCGTTATTATACGTGGTAATGATGAATGCATCGCAAGAATGTTTCAAAGTGAGAGCGATTATTTGTAGCCAAATAATTTTCCTGAAGTTTCGTGTTGCTAGTAGTGTCATTTGTGGTGGACTTCGATGACTTTTGATATCATCCTCATTGAGTTGGTGGGTGAGAGTTAACTTTGGGCTTGACATCAGGGAAAACGCATGCAGTTTCGATTCTTTGGCACGGCATCATGACTTCATCTACATCTACATCTACATATATACTCTGCAATTCACAAAATTGTGGGTGGCAGAGGGTGCTCAGCACCAAAGCTAATCTCTTTGCTGTGCATTCCAATCCCTAATGGTACGAGGGAAAAAAGAATTCATATAAGAATCAGTCCGGCACCTTATTTCTCTAATTTTATCTTTCCTGTCCTTCCGACTCAAATAGGTTGGTGGAAGAAGTATTTCACTACACTCAAAAGTGAAAGTGGGAGTACGCCTGTTTACCAATAATACCGTAAGGACTGTAGCAAGCGGTCACGAATCGAGTGGCTCTTCTCTGTAATTTCTCTGTACTTTCGATCAATCCCTTACGAAACGGGTCCCAAATGGCACAACAATAATCCAAATGTGGACGCACAAGAGATTTGTACGCTATCTCCTTTGTTTGTTCATTACAATTTTTCAAGATTCTACCTATGAATCGCAGCCTAGAATTTGCTCTACCTACTAAAGAATTAATGTGTATGTCCCATTTCATGTTCCTTTGTACTGTTACTCCCAAATATTTAATAGAATCGACCATATCAATAACTGTATTGTTTAACTCGTATTTCTGAACAATCGGATTCTTTTTGTTAGTTATGCTCATTGTCTTGCACTTTCTACAGTCTTGCACTTATTGTCAGAGGCGTAATGAATTATAGTAACTATTACTAAAGTACAGGAATTTGTTCGAGCGACAAAAGTCGCCAGCCAGCCGTTGACCTGATGACAGAGGCGATTTCGCCACGTACTGGGGCCGCGCGGGCATCGCCACTTCAGGAATGTGCAATTCGCTTGTTAGTGGGTGCGATGTCCGATAGGTTATTGCCGCCCCGCTAAGCAGGTCAACCGAGCCTTCATTTTAAGTAATATAGCAAGGAGCGGTCACTTGGAGACCGGAGCTGATCGTACGCGCCTCGGGCATCGACTTGCCGACCCAGCCAGCTATCCGCTCGTCGTCTAATCGCTAAGTGCTTTTCTGCAAACCGTTAACGGAGTGGACTGTGGCTTTCGGCGATTACTTGCCATGTATCGCAATCTTCTACGGCAATAAACTTGCAGTAGACCGTCTACCAATTCATTAATAATTTCAGTAGGCAAAGTATTCCCTCTCCTGTTTGCTCGCCTCAGGGCGTGGTGTCAGAGATAGCAATTATTCTAGCAAGCAGGCAGCAGACTATCGGCGGTCCAGTAACTGACGGCTGCCCCGATCTGCGAGAAGAGAAGTACTAGATACAGCCACAAGTAAGTTCACTCCCCATTGGCCACACCATCCTGACAAACCCGTGGCGCGGATCAACCCCCAAAAGGGTCCACCACAGTTTGGTGGTCAGAAGAGGATCGAACCCAGGACCTGACGAAGCGGAAGAGCAGCGAGCAGCGGCGGCGGTAGCAGCTGGCGGGAGGCGTGGCAGCGTGCAGCGAGGCAGCCAGACGTCACACGGTCAGCTGGAGGCGAGATAACGCGACACCTGACAACGTCGCAGACTTCGGGCTGCGTGCAGTTAGCAACGGAAGTCAGTCGGCGGAGAGCGGCAGTGGAGGACGGGTCTACGCCGGCGGCTACAAGGAAGGCGTTTCCGGCGCGGCGCGGGGTGCGGTCGGCGCGACATCTTGGCAGTGACACATCTCGGTAAGTGGACCTCAGCCTTATTTGTGCATGATGGCAAAGACTTCAGTAACAGTCCAGGACGCAGTAAATGATTTGAATGAGCGGGTTGCTAGCTTGGCTACAGGAAGTACCACTGTTAAAAGTAAAAGTAGCAATTTGCAGTTCCTAAGTTCGTTCTTATCTCCGGATGTGACTTTCAGTGGAAATTCAGGGGAGGACGTGAATGAGTTTTTTGCTCGGTTAGAGACAATATTAGAGCTTGCCAATTTGTCATCGGAAGAAAGATTAGGGGTTTTGAAATGTAGACTTCGTGGGGAAGCATTTCGCCAATTAATGTACGATGAGGATTTTAAAAATTCTGTCACGTTTGATGGTTTGAAATATGAGCTGCAGAAGCGGTATAAAGACAAAGCGAGCATGAGATCATATCGGGAGAGGTTACGGAATTTGAAACGTTTACCGGCGGAACCGATTGAGAAATTTGCAGATAGGATCAAGGCGCTAAGCAGTCATACCTATGAGTTAACGGGGGAGGAAGAACATGATTCAGCGGTGAGATTTGAAGTTGATCAAAGAAATTTAGACTGTTTGTTATCAGGGCTTGGAGAGGAGATTGCGGAGTACGTATTACTGCAGAAACCAAAAACATTTTCTGAAGGGGTCGAAACTGCCATTTTCTATGACCAAGTGAAGCAGAAAACGGCAGCAGAAGGTAAGTCTAGAGTTAAGCATGTATTTCATACAAGGAAGGTGATCAAATGTTTCGGTTGTGGGCGGACTGGCCACATACAGAGGGATTGTTTCCGCAATCCGCGGAATAATCCAAGAGGTAAGAATATGCATGGAGGACATGCAGATGCAAGAGGTTCAGGGAGAAGAGGTGGATTTAATGGGGGTAATTGTTCAATGTGTCACAGAGAATTTGTGGGAGGAAATCAGGCCAATAATGGGGCTAAGAGGAATAATTATGTAAATGGGAGAGAGGATACAGACAATCAAGTTGAGGGTAATAAATGTTCGGGAGGTTTTGGGCAACGGGGAGGTGATAATAAGTCTCATGGGAGTAGTAATGGGGGAGCAGCTCAGGGTGAGTGTTCTTTGAGGTCTAGTAATAATGATTTAAACTAACTTTGGGTAGAAGTGGCCCCGACGGACTACCCAGACTAATTAACGTCCCTGTGACACAAAGACAGGGCAATACTGGGGTAGTTAATTCAGAATTGGTGATGGTGGCCACAGTACGAGGTAAGTTATGTCGTCTTCTTGTGGATTCTGGTGCAGCAGCGTCGTTGTTGACAGTAAATATTTGTGGCAGTAAAGGGTTGTGCCCCCCAAATTGTAGAATCACTGGGTTAGATGTAAGTAAAGAGATTCCAGTGTTAGGGGTAAAGAATATAAATATTTCCGTAAGCGGAGGGACCTTTGGTATGTCAGCATACGTAGTTCCCTCTTTAAGCTTAGGGTTTGACGGAATAATCGGAGTCGAGTTTCTGAGGAGGCATTCGGCAGTTCTGGATTTTGCAAAGCATACGGTTAGTTTACGAAACCCTTCCGGGGGATACGTGCTAATCGAGCTTCAAGGGCCCGAAACGCATTCGAGGGTAAAGACTGGCCAGTCGGAACCCGTTATGCGAATGCTACGGTCAATTGTGAAGGCAGAAACTGTTCAAGTTGTCCCCAGAAGCTCGGGTAAAGTAATCTATGCTCCTTTGGAGGATAAGTTCGCGACGGATGAAGAGGCAGTTATATTGGTTGAATCCCCACATGACTCTGATTTTTTAGATAGTAAGAGAGTGTATGTTAAAAGGAGTGTATGTCGGGTTAGGGAGATAAATGGCCGAAAATGTATACCTGTATTGGTAGAAAACTTTAGTGAATGCCTAGTGGAAATTCCTCGTGGTTGTCAGATAGCACTTGTATCGGTTCTTGAGGATAAGGATTTTAATCATCTCTGTGATTACGCTGATGACAATATAAGTAATGGCGGAACAAAACAAATTATGGTAAATAACAAAGAGCCTGAAGTTGACTTTCGCGCGAAGTTGGAACATTTACCCGCAGAGCAGCGGAGTGAAATGGAGAAATTGTTAGAAGAGTACAAGATTCTTTTTGCACCAAATCAAGCGTTGCCGGCCACTGACCTGGTCGAACATCGCATTGAAACTGGAAACGCGGCGCCTGTTCGGAAGAAGCCGTATAGGATTCCAGTGTGTCAGAGGAAGATAATAGATGATTTATAGAACAACAGTTAAGGGATGGGATTATACAGCCCTCTCAATCCCCATGGGCAGCCCCCGTAATATTGGTACCGAAACGTTGCGAGGGTGGTGAGACACAGTATCGATTTTGCGTTGACTATAGGGGGTTGAATAGCGTCACTACACCGGACGTCTATCCTATACCATCCATTGCAGAGACTGTGGACTACCTCGGGGGTTGTGAGTATTTTTCGACCCTTGACCTGCGGTCGGGCTACCACCAAGTGCCTATTGCTATACAGGATGTTCCAAAAACTGCTTTCTCAGTCCCAAATGGCCATTATGAGTTCCTTAAGTGCCCATTTGGCTTGCGCAACATGCCCAGTACGTTTCAGCGTTTTATGGACACGGTTTTGAGGGGGTTGAAACCCCATTCCAGCCTGGTGTATCTCGATGACGTCATCGTGTTCTCAAAAACGTTTAATGAGCATGTTGGGCATCTCAGAGATGTATTTGATAGATTGAAGAAGGCAAAATTGACACTTTCCCTCAAAAAATGCCATTTTGTGCGGGCCGAGACAGAATACCTAGGTCATTTGATCACTCGCGAGGGGATAAAACCCCATCCGAGGCTGATTTCGGCAGTAAAAGATTTTCCCATTCCCGCTAATGTGAAAGAACTTCAATCATTCCTTGGGCTATCCAATTATTATCGTAAGTTCATTAAGGACTACGCGCAGAAAGCAAAACCGCTGACGGAGTTGCTGCGCAAGGGGGTTCCGTTTCAATGGACCGCTGAGTGTACGCGCGCTATGGAAGCTCTGAAGGAAATTCTGACTACACAGCCCCTACTCTGTTACCCCGATTTTCGAAAACCGTTTATTTTAGCGACGGATGCTTCAGGGATCGCGCTAGGGGTGGTTTTATCGCAGCTAGTCGATGGGAGAGAGAGACCGATTTGTTATGCGTCAAGGCAATTAAGCCCTGCAGAAACACGATACAGTGTTACAGATCGTGAATTGTTGGCGGCGGTCTGGGGGATTAAGTACTTCAGGTGCTATCTCCTGGGCGCGAAATTCGAGATCGTCACAGACCACTCTGCCCTCCGGTGGATGTTGACGGTCAAAGACCCTTCGAGTCGATTGACAAGGTGGGCTCTGCAGCTGTCTGAGTACGATTACACCGTACGCCACCGGGCAGGGGTTAATCACGGGAATGCGGATAGTTTGAGTCGAAAGATCAGAGTGATAACAGCTAAGGAAGGACCCACACTGTCTCAGCTCCCTGTGGAGCAATCGCGAGACCTTGAGTGTGAAAAATGGCGAGGCAGCAAGAAATTTGTTATGCGGGAGAACTTGCTGTGTCGAGTTACGAAATACGGAGAGCGCGTGGTTGTCCCGAAATCGCTGCGTGAAACCCTCATGAAATTACACCATGATGGTATCTTTGGCGGGCACACGGGTTGGAAAAGTGTGAACCGTACTATTGCAAGGGAATTTTGGTGGCCTACTAGGAGGCAAGACATTAAGCGCTACGTGCAGACTTGCCTGGTATGTAACGAGCGTGCGGAAGTCCCTAAAGGGAGGGAAAAACTTCAGTCCCTTCCAGAGACCCTGTCACCCTTTGAACGGGTTCAAATCGATATTATGGGACCCTTCAATCGTAGCGAAGAGGGGTATTCGTATATCCTCACCATGATCGATGCCTTTTCTCGGTATCTTGTCATGGTACCGATTCCCAATCAATTGGCAGAGACAGTGGCCAATGCGTTTGTCGTCCACTGGATACTTCGCTTTGGTGTGCCAAATTTTATTTTAAGCGACTGTGCTACTAACTTCCTATCTAATTTATTCACTCAAACCTGTAAGCTTCTGGGTATCGAGAAGCTGAAGACGACACCCCTGAATCCCGCTGGGAACGGTCGTTGTGAGAGAGTACAGAAAACCATAATAAAGTCCTTACGGTGCTATCTGAACAAGTCACAAAGAAACTGGGCTAACTTGCTACCATATGTCGTAAGCGCGTATAATAGTAGACTACACAGCTCGACAGGGAAGACGCCGTTCGAAGTATTGTATGGGCGTGAGATGGACGCACCTTTCACTATGTTTCCTAGCCTTAGAGAAATCAACAACGCGGATGTGAGGGGCTTGGCACACAAGCTTAAGAGGATTTGGAGTAGTGTGCGCAAAAGTAATGCTAAAGCTTTCGACTCACATAAGAAGCACTATGACAAGAAGGCAAAACCGCAAAATATAACCCAGGGATCATACGTCATGCTTAACCACCCTTACAGGAAGCCAGGAAGCTGTTCCAAATGGAAAACCAGGTGGGGAGGCCCGTACGAGGTTCTCGAATTGCCGTCAGCTGTGACTATAAGGTTAAAGGTAAAAGGTAAGGAGGCGACAGTGCATAAAAATCGGGTAAGACCCTATATTTGGCGCGAAAACCCCGTGGAGCGCTCAGAAAAGTCCGAGCGGGGCTCGAACCAGGCAGCTAGTAAGGGGAAGCCAGCGGCGCCACCTCCACCAGAAGCAGGTAAGCAAAAGATTAGTCATACATATAACCTCAGAGGCAAGACCGAGCAGAGCAGCCCACGGATCGGCAGCAGTTTCCCGGAGCAGACGGCGTGTGGCTCGCAAAGTAATGAAAAGGACAAAGAAACCGGTAAAAATGTGCCAAAGCACGCATATAACTTAAGGGAGAGGCGGTAGGTGACTAGGAGTCCTGTAGGGAAGGGGAGGTCTAGATTCTGCCTTTAAAAGAAAAGAAAACGCTCTCCTTAAGAATTTTCTGGGAAATGCACTTGCCGGGATAAGAACTATGGAACTTAAGGTAGAGATCCAGTCTGGACCCTACCTGTAGAATCTTTTAGTTGCTATATAATTCTCTATTGTTTGGAATACGGATAATTGTCATAATGCATCAGGGTGAGGTCTGCTCTACCGGATGGATTAGGACAGTATTCGGGGCATTGTAAAGACAGTTCTTGGCCAGCTAATGTGCTTGCAGGGAAGCGTCCGGCATCCAGGACAGGCAGGGAGACGCCTGACGCAGCGGACACCAGAGCGCTGATAAGGCACAGGGGTGACCAGCGCGTGTCGGCCACTACGGGACTGTCTATGCCTAAGTATTTCTGTAAATCATAGGACATAAGTAGTTTAAGAGCAAATAGGGAGTACAGTGACTGGTAATTTTATAGTTGATTGTATGTAGTTGGGGTAGACGGGTAGTATTATTAAGTGAAATAATTTAGTAAGTAATAAGGGATTTTAGCAAGTAAACAAGGAGTTGCGATATCATTCATCAAGGTGTATCTCATAGAGACTAGCTTGGAATAGTCATGGAGCTACTCAGGAGAGAAGTGATTCTTTTAATATTAGCTATAGTGGTTGAGCGAGGGCATACTTTTAAAATTACGCCGCTAGCAAGTGGAGTTGTCTTTGCAAAGGAAGCCAGTGTGGTAGCGACGAATTTTCATTGGTCCATTGTAGCAGAATTTGATTTCCAGGAACTGCGCAATCATAGTGCGCAACTTGAGGGTATTTTCGAAGTTCTGGAAAAGGCATTCAAAAATAAACCTTGTTATGATGACGAAATTACGCGTACTATGGCAGATAGTCTAAGAGTATTGTATCAAGCCCTGAATCAGGAATTTCAAGATTTGATTGACCTCCTTCCCAGGGGTGGTAACCGCGCTAAACGTGCGTTATTCTCGCTCGGAGGAAAATTGCTGAAGCAAGCATTCGGGACTCTAACGGAGAGTGATTTGGCACATTTGCAGTCACGGCTAGGATACACTAGAACAGTCAAATGATAATGTACAAATTAGTCTATCAAAACAATTAATATTAACGACAAACCTGGAGTCCTCCATAACAAATAACACGAAGGCCATAAGGAAACTCGCTGATGTATTCATTGCAAAGACAACCGAACTTCAAGATACTATGAATCGTAATCTTAGAGAAATCGAAACACTTTTTGTTCAACAACTGTATAGCACACAAGTTTTGCAGCAGCTAGTTTTAGCCATAACCAATACGCGCACGGAATTAACCCGTTTGCGCATAGCTTTAATGCAAGCTACTGCGGGTAAGCTTAGTGATGTATTGATAAATCCTAAAACTTACCTACAGTATCTGCAACTGATTCAGAAACAGTTAGGAACAGAGTGGCATATGCTTTTCCCATGTACTTTAGAGAATGTCCACAGATACTACCAGATAGCAACAGTCAACATAGCGCTGATGGGGCAGAAGTTAAGAATACTTATTGATGTGCCTATCGGATCAGTAGACGCCGTTCTAGACCGCTATGATATACATACATTCCCGGTCCTATGGGAGGAGACTAGCCACTATGTTCAATGGAAAATGCATGATGTACTCTTAATTAATAAGAATCAACAGTCTTACACTGTGCTTAATGTAGACGAGCTTGGCAGATGCAAAAATTCTATTATTACGATTTGTCCGTTGTTGACATTGCACGATCGCAGCAAAGCCTGTTGCGAGACATCTATGTTCTTTAATGAGGATTTCTCTGACCAGTGTCAACGGGAAATCATGGCACTACAGCATCCTTACTTGGCAACACTGCATAGTAATTGGATTTTTGCAATGCCGAAGCCTAGTAGTATAACAGTCACCTGCTGGGACGATCAGATGGAGCCACATGTTAATAAAATAGAGTTAAGAGGGGCGGGAGTCATAGAGAATGCTACCCAATGTCAATTTATTGGGGAAAACTTTATTATTCCCCCCATGCGTAGATCGTCTATGAGCCAGAGTCTCGATTTCCCGCAGTACCATCTTCCGAAATTCAATAGAAGCATCTACCATAGCCAGAAACTTGTCGAGTTAAATAAAACAAATCCCCACATACTGAATCATGAAATCACTAAACATTTGAAGCAGGCGCAGGATTCTATTAAATACAACCATATACTAGCGGCTATGGAAACACAAATTCATACACAGAGCAAACACAAAACCACTGTAACAACTATTAGTTTAACTGGCATTTTGGGAGCAGCCACAATAATTGTCCTTATACTGTATCTATACAAACGCCACGCTAGACATGTAGCACAGCTTAATGCTGAGGCAGTGGTTCCGACGGCGGCTCAGATTATTGTTGACGTATCTGGCCCGTCTCAGGTTCCTCAGCCGCCTACAGCCGCTACGCTCCACACACAATAACCTGTATACACTTGCTTTGTAGTTAATAATTCCTAGTATTTCTTTGTGCTTATTATATAAGATTCCTAATATTTGTTTTGTGCCTCCAGGGTTGGACGCCTTGTACAGCGGAATGACTAAAATTATTATGATGTTTTGTTGCATTAAAATTGTAAGCGGGAAGACACAGTCCATTTCTGAAACTTTAAAGTAGGAGCTAATATAGGCCTTATCACAGGCTGAATGGAGCGTTAGCGGAGTAACGCTGGTTTGATCGGCGGGAGTATGTCAGAGGCGTAATGAATTATAGTAACTATTACTAAAGTACAGGAATTTGTTCGAGCGACAAAAGTCGCCAGCCAGCCGTTGACCTGATGACAGAGGCGATTTCGCCACGTACTGGGGCCGCGCGGGCATCGCCACTTCAGGAATGTGCAATTCGCTTGTTAGTGGGTGCGATGTCCGATAGGTTATTGCCGCCCCGCTAAGCAGGTCAACCGAGCCTTCATTTTAAGTAATATAGCAAGGAGCGGTCACTTGGAGACCGGAGCTGATCGTACGCGCCTCGGGCATCGACTTGCCGACCCAGCCAGCTATCCGCTCGTCGTCTAATCGCTAAGTGCTTTTCTGCAAACCGTTAACGGAGTGGACTGTGGCTTTCGGCGATTACTTGCCATGTATCGCAATCTTCTACGGCAATAAACTTGCAGTAGACCGTCTACCAATTCATTAATAATTTCAGTAGGCAAAGTATTCCCTCTCCTGTTTGCTCGCCTCAGGGCGTGGTGTCAGAGATAGCAATTATTCTAGCAAGCAGGCAGCAGACTATCGGCGGTCCAGTAACTGACGGCTGCCCCGATCTGCGAGAAGAGAAGTACTAGATACAGCCACAAGTAAGTTCACTCCCCATTGGCCACACCATCCTGACAAACCCGTGGCGCGGATCAACCCCCAAAAGGGTCCACCACACTTTGGTAAGGATGCTTAAATTCTCCCGCTGTTTTTTTTTTTTTTATTATTTTTTGTTGCTCTTGTCGAGTTTCTTTTCCTTACCTCATAATATATCTTTTGTAAGAACCTTAGAATTATGGCAAATTCTAGTTTTGCTTAGGCGGGACTAGAAATTTTGAGAAAGAGTAGTTTTCAAATTAAAGGAATTTTCCTGTAATCTTTCCCACATTGACGATTCACCATAAAAATCATTTTAAAGAGTATTTATCATATCGCTAAACGTTTATTTTAAGAGATATTTAGGTTTGCTCATGTTTTGAAACACGCGATCATAAAAGTAGAAATTCTAAGATTTGTAATATCTTTAAATCGAGTAAAGTCACTGCTCAAATTTTATCACCAGCTATAGTCAGCATTGTTCCCGATATTTTGGCAGTAAAATTAAATAATTCGGCAAAGTTTAATTAGCAATTTTAATTAAGAGAAAAAAATAAGCTTTTTAACTAAAAGGAATATTAATTTGAAATTTATATCAGTGGATAGCCCTAATTAAGACGATTCTGAACATGTAGTGGTTTTGGTGAAAAGTTTAAGCATTTGTCTAGTAATTAAGTTTTTGAAAATAAATTGTTGCGGATTGTTGTTGACGCGCGTAAAATTCCAGAACACTTAGGGATTTTCCCCGATCGCTTTAGAATGTGTCACTACGCGAAGTTTAAACTAGACATTTAAAACTAATCACTTATAAATACTCACTAAATATCCATTGATCTTTTATTAAATAGGTCTAAACACTGTCAGCCTTTATTTGCTTTTTATCCTTTTGTTCATTTAATTTGCTGGGTCATATTTTGGCTAGGCCGCAGTAGAAAGTTGTGCTTAGGCTGTGGCGTCATTGATCCTATATAATCTCGTGTTTAAATGGATCTTTTCTTTTCCTCGGAGCAGTATGTGAGTGAGCCTGCGCAAGTTTGGTGTAGAAGCGGGTAGGAAATGGTTAGATGTTCGCGCCATTGGGCCATCCATGTTGGGACTTTGGTGTGATGGCATGCGAGGTTAACTTTTAACATGAACTTATAAATTCACTAAAGGGATCGGTCGGTAAAATTTCTCACCACAACTTGCAATATTTTGGAAAAGTGTGTTCGATTTGCCTACTCAACTGTTAAACGCAAATTTGCGTAAATATGACTTTGAAAATAAAACTTTGAAATTTCTGGAAGGGAACTTTTGTCATTTCGTAGTTATCTTGAAATCTTTTCTAGTTTTGTGGTTTAGTAACAGATCTAGTGGCGATCTTTAAGCATTTAAGTTGAGTTTCTGTCAGGCTACATGGTCAAATTCAAATTATTTTATGAACTTTCCGCTGAACTTTGAATCCACTGAAACTGTTAGTTGAAGCGCTAAGGCGATACTACAGCCCCGGTATCAGCCATGGTTCCTTACAGTTTTACTAATCTCTTCTTCGCCATCTTCAGTGGCCTTTCACCGTTTCTACAGTCATACAATCACTTCCCTTATAATTTACGTCATTGTTAACAAACACTGTCTGCTACTCTCGTACACAATAGGGTGCAGATGGGATTCTAAGTGAAATATTGCTTGAACTGGATTTCACGCCGTCTGACTGCTGTAGTACAGTGTTTCCCGGGGTGATACCGCACCGTATGCAGTGTCTCGTTAGTTGGAGACACACCTGGCTGCCTTCCAGATTGCAGCTGACACCTCGGCCTCCTCGCAGGTCTGATTGCCTCCTAACCGGGTTCACGCGGCGCCGTATTCCCTTACACCAACTCTGTATGCTGTTTCTCACGGGAAATCACAGCGGCTTCTGCAACTCACTGTCAAAAGTCTCTTCCTGGAGTTCGTTTGGCGTCGATGCGGTCGCAGTTGTCATCGACCTCCCAAAGCAGCTGTTGAGCTAAAGAAAAAAGGTCGCCCGCTACATAATATGCTGCCTCGCACGCCCGCTTACGGCGGCCCTGCTTCTCCATGTGCTCGGATCGTTCATTGTTTCTTAAAATTCTATCTATGAAAATGTATTGCATGTGCAGCACAGGTAATCGTTTTCCCTCAAATAATAACTTGGAATATTCTACGAGGAAAACGGAAAATTACCACTTATTTTTTTAAAATATCGGACTCCGATATCCAAATTACAATATCGATATACCGTATCGTCCTAAAAAATATCACTCATAAATATCGATATTTTTAAAAAAAAATATCGATATATCGATATTTTATCAACAGCCCTACTGTACACCCGCACTGTCCATCTCCGCAAGATCAATCTAGCGATGATCTTGGTTGAATATCAGCTTAACTTAGTGTAGAAGTCAAAGCTTACGTACGTAATGAATTAATGATACAGCTCCGCGGGCCACAAAATGATCTACCGCGGGCCACCGGTTGGCCATCCCTGGTTTAGCAGCTATCAAAAGGCAATTGTATATCCTTCGACTTATTGTTGTTTTGGCCGCTGCCTCAAGGCGTTTCTTTGACGAAAGCCGCCTGTTTACATGTGCCGCTCAGGCTATAGATTAGTACCTCTTCTCCTTGTTATTATTTCGACTAAAGGCAAAAAAAGTTATAATGAAGATTTCAGGGTGTATCGACGAATTGTGTTGTAGGAACACCATACTTTGACGGCTGCCTCCGCCGTCTCCCTCACGTGTGAAATCTCGTGTTTTTACAATGAAATCAGGAGATACAACCTATGAAAACTTCACTGCAATCATTCGTCGAGAAAGTCTCCTTTCTTACTAAAAGGTAATAATTTCCACTCTTAAAACCTCGTTACGCCACATATGTAAAATTGAAATACTTGACAGTTTAAGTGTTGGCGAGTAGTTTCCTATAATAACATTGAATCAATTGTAAGATCAATCAAGGAATCAGGAGATATAATGACGAATCCCACAAAAACAATTTTTGTAAAAAAAAGCCAAGTCTCATGCTTTTGCAGTGACAAAAAGTTATGAGATCGTCTTCTGAGCCAAGTCTACACTTTACAAACTATATTCACTTCACATTGTGAAATGGAATGCTTTCTCTCGGTGTTTTGGAACGTTTATTTAGAATTTTGTTCAAAAAAACCTGGTAACTTGGCCACTAAGCAAACCATGTTTTTAAATTCATGTGATGTACTTTAAGGCACATAATATGACCTAACACTGAATATTTTCCATTTTTTATTATTTATATGAAAATTAGTTTAGATCAAAAAACAAAAATGTAAAACCTCGAAAAGTACTGTACTTAAGACATGCTAAAAACTTTTAATATCATTTTGCCAATTAAAATATTGTTAACTATTAATTTTTATCATTTAACATTAAAATTGATTTATTAATTTAATTATTATTTAATTTATTAACGTTTTAAGTAACTATGTTTTAAATATAAGCGTTAAAAAACTGTTTGCGCCAATGCCGC
>CM061919.1:261464588-261555925 GCA_031002005.1 Vandiemenella viatica
TATGTATATATCTCGCTTAGTTCTCGAGATCATAATAAATTGACGTGGTTGGTTGAAATGTGACCTGGACCAGAAGATAATTTCGCCACAGCCAAGTTTGATGATGAATTCGTATGAAACTCGTCGAGACAAATCGAAAATAAAGAATTTATTTTTCTGATACCTCAAGTGAAGAGGTTAGGATTAGATCCGGTCTGGACCAGAAAAAGAATCCACCAAAAGCACTGTTTATATGGTGGAAATGTACTTTCAATGTTTTATTTTGTTCCTAATGGTTGTTGTTAGGTTGAAATACAGCATGGACCAGAAGAAACGTCGCCAAAAGCACAAGGAACTATACCTATTACTGATTTTTGACATGCTATATCTCGTAAACCAAGCGAGATATCAAGAACATTTATTCTTTATTTTCGATATATTTCGTCGCGTTCTATAAGAATTCGTCATCAGATTGTGACGTCACGGTAATGATCGAACATCATCAGTGCTAAATTCATTCACTCCGATAAAACTATGCTCATACCTCGCGTGGTAGTATTTAATGACAAACTAACAACCACTTCTGGTTCAAGTTTACGTCGCGATACATGACATCACTAACTTAAGATACAATGATTGTATCAATGCGCGTGTGATTAAGGCTTTGATTTTGTAGCGACAATATTAATGGAGATTGTGGTTTGATTGAAATTCGGCCTGGACCAGAATGAAAACAAAACCTTGTCACAGCAAAAGGAACGAGGAATTTAGTTATTTAAACAACTTTCATAAGCACTATGTCACGTTGTGACGTCATGTATCGCGACGTAAACTACTCCCCCACTTCTTACGATCAAAAAGTAAACGATGATTACTTTATAACTGGTACCGGTAATATTATTTTCAAAGAAGTTTATCACCTCTGACAAAACCAATGATAAGTTTTTAATTATCTTCCTTTTTAAATGTTTTACAATTAAACTTGCAATGGTACTATTTCCCAAAGAAGTTTGAATATTATACACGCTATTTCCACGCGTCAGCCAGTATACAAGAACTATTCGTTTAAATATTCTTTGAAATCAGAGAGAATCTATTTTTAGGCTTTCTGGTACCTGAATTATCTACGAGATGGCGCTAGTGCCGTTTTCGAGATATCAAGTGAAAAAATTGTCCGTATTTTGGAAACTCGCTTTTTTGTAGGGAAGACAACTATTTAGGTAATCTTAAAAGTCAAAACATTATCTAAATATCAAATTTCATCCAAATCGTCATAGCCGTTTCCGAGATCCGAAATATATATATATTACAAGAATTGCTCGTTTAAAGATATAAGATAAGATATCGCGGTACAGTTTTGTTGAGCCTGAATTTTCTGAAAACTCTGAGGTATACACATCTGAATAAATATAAATACATTTCTTGCAAACAGGAATGGAGTATAGTTATTATTTTACTCATGGTCCTATTTGTGATAGCTTCACCAATGGATCTATTACCTTCAGGTCAAGTTGCTGGCATTCTGTAGATCCAATATATCGTACAAACAAAGGTAAGGAAAATTTTGGGGTCAGAAGCCCTCTAAGACTCCAAACTTAGAATTTTATAGAATACATTTACAATGATAGATTATAAGATATGTGCATCTGGTGGCACGCCAAAGATATTGCATGCCGCAATCATTTCTATGCCTTCTGTATTTGTTATCGCCAATGTTAATTTACAAATTACTTTCAAATCTGAACAAAGACAATGGTTAAAATGTAGTACAATCATCTTGTGACACGAATTACATAGTACATAAACGATAATAATGAAACTGTTGTAAAATTGTCAAATCAGTGTCGTTTGTGTGAACTGCAGTGTTACTCGTTGTTATTAGTTTTCTACAGCTACGTCATTATAACTTCGTTATTTTAATTCAAATTTATCTTTCACTTTAATATGTAAAACTTGGCGCGACAATAAAGGTAGCTCAAGTGGTAGAGATTTGTGACTAACCATATCGAACTTTTAGTTTTATCGAAATCTGCACTACGTCCAGGCTTCTTTGATTCTCTTGGTCGCATGGCCATTATTTTGTTCGTTTTTATCATCGACAGTTTAGTTTAATAGGGATATGCCGATGGAAAGGTGCGAAGGATTTCCACCTTTCTCTAATTGAGTTATTAGTGAAACGTTTAATTTTGTGGTAGAATTTGAAACTCTCACCTGGGAGGCTGGGAGAAACCATCTAAAATCTAAGCCAAAGGGTAATGCGCAAAGCTCTGGTACAGAGCTAACGTTAGACATAATTCTGTAGGGTAAAAGACTTCTAAACCAACATACTAGCATTTTGCAAGTTCATTGCTTTTTTTAAAAAAAAGTAGTTTCTTGTTTTACTAATGCAAATTTGTAGTTTTACGTCATAAAACTTAATAATATTTGTACCTCGCAGCAGTATGAATACAATCAATATCTATACATAGCTTTGCCAGAGATGTGCATAATATTTAATTAAATTGCCGGTGGCAATTTCCCTACACACCCTTTACCCCTTTCCTGCACCCACTTACATTGCCCTCTGCAAATTTTAACTTTAAATTCTTTCATCAGATGACGATATTATATAATAATATTTAATTAAATTGCAATGGAACGCACGGAATTCAATTTAAGATTTGTATTAAGTTACTGGCATATTAACAGATGAATTTTGAAGATAAGGTTAGCAATGGTACTCGTATTAGTTCTATGCCATAATGTTTAGAATGAACCAGGATAATTTCAGTTTGTTATGATTTGGCACCTTGCACAGACATCTGCAACAAAATACATCAGCTAGGAATGGCAGTACAAATCATCATTTTTCCACCCATTGACTAGTCTATTTAATTGCAACTGATCATAAGTATGAGTAATAATTTCTATTCCTTCTCATTTCACCATGATTCATCGCAAATTTCACTGTTTTGGGTACCTTGAAGATAAAATCTGATGTTAATTTTTGTGGTATCTCAGCATACAAAAGAAATAAGGGATCATGAAGCAATTATTATGGATATTGTAGGTTTCGATAAACCATTGGGCAAAAATGAAGATGGTGATAGGCACAATTACAAAAATCACATGTTTCAACACTGAAAAGATATTTCAGTCCCATTTGAGGAAGTAGAGTGCCAGTATATTAGAGAAGATGTGTGAGGAGTAGGAAGATCTTCTTCATAAATATGGGGAACAAATGATTTACGCTGAAACAGAAAGTAAAGAAAATTACAGAATCTGCATAACAGGAAAAATAGGTGAGATACCTAAAACATTGCTAAGAAGAGAAAACCAAAGTTAAAAGTTAGAAACACTCAAATGACTAAACCAGGAATTAATAGCAGCAATGAGAAAAGCTAGTGATGGATTTATGAAAAATATTATAGTTGCAGGGGACCAATGAATGATGTGTCTAGAAACTTCTATGGCTATTTTAGAAAACTGAAGTATTCAGACAATTGTATATAATGATGGAGAAGGAATTACTGAGGATTTTTATGAAGGCAGATATATTAAGTAACTGTTTCTTTTGAGGCCCATATGTACTATCATCTAGGTATTGGGAGGACAGTGTAAATCAAAGGAGGAGCTTTCCCATATAAGTAGAAATGAGTACAAATATTGAGGATATTCTGAGCCAATTATAAATGCTGGAAAACTATAATACAACTGGTGTGGATAATGTTACTACAGATGTATTACACATAGGGGAACACAAAATTTTACAATACCTTATCATTTAGAATAAAGAATGGTAAAAGGAAGTGGTATTATCAGTCCACAAAGAAGAGGATACAGATGTGGTAAAAAATTACACATCTGTGGCAGGTGAGCCGATTGAGAGATTAATATACAGCGATGTCAGAAATGTGTGTGAGGAAAGAAACTCATTTGCTAAACTGCAATTTGAGCTTAGGAAAAAGATATTAATGTGAATCTCAGTTACTGTCCTATATGCAAGATATATGGGATGAAAAAAACATGGGATGCCAAGTTGATAGAGTAGCAGTAGATCTTACCAAGGCATTGGATAGAGTGAGACACAAATTGGTGGTAAATACTCACAAGAAAATATTATGGGATGTAGATGATAACAGGGTAGGGACAAAATTGCTTGTTGAAGGATTGAAGTGTAAAAATCTGGGAATAAACTCAACTGGGCAGGCAAGGGAAAAAAAGATTACAAAATTCTTGATTTAATGGAGAGGGTGGTGAGAGGATGTACCAGAGAAGTTTGGGATTTGGGTTACAAGACTTTGGTCAGATCATTAGTTGAATATGGTGGGTATCAAATACAGTAATTGGAGGGTATGCAAAGGAGAAGATCTAGATGTTTTTAATTTTAATTTAATTTTTTTTAATTGCAATTGAGCACACGCTCCGGTGGCAATTTCGTTACACACCCAACTTCCCCCTATCCTGCACCCACCTACATTTGCCCTCTACAAATTTTAACTTTAAACCTTTTTAATGTTTTCGGTAAGTTATTCATCGTAACTATAACAGGAAGCAATCAGTAACTTATATGATAAAGAAGCTGGATTGGTAGTGATTGGAAGACAAGAGAAGAGCAGCGGTAAGTACTAGGAGTATACAAGGCATATGTTGGTGATGGGGCTTAGAAGAATATTGGTCGAAGAATTTAGAGCAGTTCATAGAAGGAAAAAGATGATTGGTACTAACTGGCACTCAATTTCATTCATAACGGAGTAGGAATATTTTCATTTGTGGTTAAGGATGTCAAGGATCAGAATAAATTACCAGGTGAAAAGGTAAATAATTTACTATTAACGCTGAAGGAATCCAAAATTAAAATTCATAACTTACAAATATAGATGGAGGGAGGAATTAAAATGGAAAGTATATAAGACAATATAATAATACTGAGAAGGCGGCAATTAGATTAATAGGAAATTGCCCCTGGAGCATATGCTCCATCGCAAATAATCATTCAATTCAATAGTTCTCAGTTGGAAGTCAAACCCAGGTAGGTAAAAGCCTACTTTGTTCAGCATCTGACGTAGGCACTTATTAACTGTTAATTTAAACCAAAAAATGAATTTTATAGTCTCTAACAATATACAAATATTAGGGACACAAAAGTAAGTTTTTGTGGTAATAGGTCATGACTTCGTTGTTGTTTCTAATAAGGACAATTTAAGCCAAAAATTCAGGTTATATAGTCTAAAAGTGACAAAATGTGTTTTTAGTTTCAAAGGTCATGATTGCATGACATATTTCTGGGACTAATACGAATGTGACGTGTATTTGCAAAATCTGAAGAATTTGTGTTGACTTTGAAGGGACTTAAAAATAATAAAGAAAAAATATAGGTCTTGAATATGTCAAGTTTGTTTGTGTCCTATTTCATTAACAATATTCTCACTAGTTTCATTTTCAGTTATTGATTGTTGTCATTAAGAGTGATTCTGTATCCGGTAGCATGAAGCAAAAAAAAAGACTAAGGATAAACTATAATTAAGATAATACAAGTATTGTAAAGTTTTCCTTAATTCAATATCGATCATAATAAACTGAAGGCGATGATGTATACACTTCTATGAATGATACTCATTTTGTCTCTGATTTGTCTGCCTCATAGTTCTGTATTTGGATCGAAAATGAGTATAATAAGTTACATTAGGCAGAGAAATCTATTGGGGAAATTGTTTGTGATTAACACTGTAAATTCAACGAAATAACGTACTTTTATACTTGACATCGTTATGTGTGCACCCAGTATACTTGTAATTGCCAGTTCTCGTTGATTATAGGCTTTGTAATCAACTGTGTTTCTGTTTGCGAGAGAGACAAAGCGATTATGTATAATTATTTTAATGATTGGTATGGTATTTTAGATGTGTAGAAGTGCCGTATATGAACTGAATATCTGTTGTAAATGTATTAAGAAAATGTCAGTGCTTGACACGCTAGTTAAAGGACTATTACTGTCAATACTGTGCCAGTCCATAGCGTTTAAAAATGACTATTTTTTTTTAAAAAAATTCCCCAAATATTATAGTGAATACATAAATCCTCATTTGAAACCTTTTTTTCATGATTTTGACTAAATTTGAATACATTTTGATGGATTATGAATAATTTTGATTGTTTACCTTAATTGTTAGTGCACCAAAAGGACTGTCATTCCTTTTATTGTTTTTCCAAAAAATTTCTGGACTGTGGTATATAAAGGGGCAACGCATTAATTACGTGAGGTGAAATAGGAGCGTGGTTCTGATGAAACTTCTCAAATCTCGCCAAGGGGGCTGGGGTGACCAGAAATCTCATCTCATCTTTTTAATTCCTTCAACAGCTAAAAGAAGGTCTACAAACGACCTCAATCCTAACGTTAGGATGGTCTAACAATCCTTGAAAACAGAAACAGGGAGACCTAAAAAAAAGTATCTCCAAAACTTATGAGATCATCAGCAGGGTGAGAGGAGGGGTCCTTCAAGATGCCACCTCAACTTAAGGAAGGGGGGGGGTCGAGATTTCTGAAAAAAATACCTCACGTAATTAATGGACGCCCCGAAGCTCTCGATAATCGTAACCAGTGCTAACACGACGCTACTTCATTTGTTTAGGCGTCAAGACGCCACTTGTTGCAACTGCGGTGCCAGGCACGCTGCTTCCTACAGGGGCTGTGACGCACGGAAGCAACAACGAAGAAAACCGCAACACACCAGACACGAGAGGCTTCCAGAAAAATCAAGATTACTACAGGGCTCCCCTCTCGATCACCGCGACTGTTGAGAAGACTCGACTGGCGTCCTCCAAGTCAAAACCAGCATTCGTTGTGATACCACGGAGTGCATCGCCAGCAGGTGTGACTCGCCAAACCGCGAGTCCCAACTCAGACACCTAGCATCAAGAGGCGTCCCGTCAGAAGAAAGCAGCGACAACCAAAACACCGTCAAAACTTGACCACGAAACCTCCAACGACGGTAAACAACCAGCGACGACTGCTTACTGCAAACGTCACGGAGAAGTACAACGAGACCTTGACTCACCTGCAATCGTCGGTTTGCAAACTAAGCACATTAGGGGCCATCAATAAATTACGTCACACCTTGAGGGGGGGATGAGGGGGTCAACAAAGTGTGACATCGTGTGACAAGAAGGAGGAAGGAGGGGACGTGTCATGAACTTTGTGACATCACATACATAATTTGTATTACTTTTTGGCTCTTATTGCCCTAGTGTCGAGGCATACTTATTTAAACGATCATGTGGCATCTGTGGACCTTATTTATCTTCATACAAAGCCACTAACCAACATAAACATTTACATAAGAGGCAACTAGAGGTTTTCCCCATCATGAAGATTCGTCCACAAAGCATTGCCGCTGGACGAAACAGGGAAGTTCTTTGCTTACTAAACGATGACGATGCTTTATGGTTGGATGAAGATGATGTCGACATATCGAATGGTCCCAACACTATCGAAATCAAGATGAAGTAACTATTCTGCCAATAATAAACAGTATCAAGAAATGGGTTCAAAAATCCATGGACATATGATGACTCAATTGTATCATTAATTCTATTTTTTTATGTTTTTTTATATTTTCTTAAATGTTTGATTTATTGTTGATATGATTTTTTAACTAGAAATACATAAATCATTTTGGAAGTGCTGTTTTAATTTATAAATTTAAAATTGTAAAATATGTGACGTCACATCAGGGGAAGCGGGGGTCCCACAAATGTGACAACCTGTGACATGGGAGGGGTCCAAAAATCATGAAATTCGTGTGACGTAATTTGTGGATGGCCCCTTACGCTGCTCACCAACCATAACGTGAATCCACTAAATATCGAGAAGACATACCGCCTGTGAAGATATGACCAGACGGAACCAACGTGGACTGAATACAGTCCACAATACACTATCAGATGGACAGTTACTGGCTATAGCTGCTACGTCATTTGTTCATGTAATGAATTTCTAAAATCTGTAGTGTGGTGTAAAAATTTGTGTGTTTTGGTACGAAATAAAGGTAAAAGGTAAAGGTATCGTTATTTGGAAAAGCTACTTGTCATTTCATAAGTTCAAGAAATTAAGTGACATACTTTAACGCAAGTATAAAACATTTGGTGACCGAACAACTCTACAATCTTCGAATATTTATAAGTTAGCAAAAACACTATATTCCAGGTAGTTTTACAAGCTGGTTCCATTTCAGGCTATGCCGAAGTAATGATCCTGATCTAGCATATAGGCAGTTACAACTTGAAGAGAGATATAGCTCAGCCTTAATTCATTACTGGATGATCGATTAAAACTATCAACTTAAAGATAGCGAGCAGAAAGAACATGTTGTGTTGTTAGCGATGTAGGAAAAAGCTTAATCAATACTGGCAGACAAAACTGCGCAACATTTAAAGACAATCGAAAACATTTGGCTATAGACTATTGAAAACAAGTTGCAATATAATTGGTAGGCTTTGTGACGCGTCCACACGGATATTCATGGCCCAAGTCATTATTGGAAAACATCTTCGCCTTGGCAGAAGACGTTGCTTTCTGTGTCTCGATAGCCACTTAGATCATTGGTTAACTCAATTTTTAAAAAAAACTAACACATTGATAGACCCTACAGGTTTTGTTGGTGGGATTTGCATTCGGTAATAACCTCTTGGATAAACCGAGATTGGAAAATACTATGGAATTCAGCAATTTGAGTTGGTTGACCTAAAATGATTTCGAAGATTTACTTCAATTGGTTGGGGAAATAATCGCACAGCAGCTAACAGATTTCGGGAAACCATTCCAGTTTGTCTCAGTTTGGCAGTTTCCAGCGAGTTGTGAGTCATTCGCCAGTCTCATGTACACCTTCAGGATATCGAAACAAACTAAATCACAGATATATCAAAAACTATTATTCCATCTCGGTTTTTACTGTCGGTGGAAGTACGTCCGATAAACGAACGTGCTATGGAAATATTCGATTAAATTTAAAGGCATCTCCGTAGGCCACATCCTTAAAATAATTAAATAAGGAAGAAGACTCTCTGAGTTTGGAGACTATACTTTGCGACGAGGAGATGCTCCGTTTCTGTCCAAAACGTTCATCCACATTATGGGACGATGTGCCTGCAACAAGTCGCAAGTCTTCCATTCGAGACGGGAAACCTATAGACATGACATTTTTGACGAATGGGAGTTGTAGAACTCCCAAATTGTTTCCGACAGTCGCAAAAGTTTGTTCATGGACAAAGAGTTTCACGATTTTGTCTACCAGTGTGGATTTAGTTTAAAATGTTGCAAGTGTGTAGAGGAGTAGTGAGCTAAGTCCAGCAAGACAAGTGTAACTCCATCAGTCCATCTTTTGAGGCTCTATCCCTCAAAGTACTTGGCCTTAAGTAAAAATCGCTGAAAAAAGTAAGGCTGAATCATTGAGATCTAAATAACGTGCGTTTAGGCGTCGAGTACATTAACTCTTGGTGACTGACTTACCATCAGATTTCTCCTTCTTTGGTTTTCTAGATGATTTATTTAATGAAATCAATATTGGAAGCAATGAATACCACAAAACGTAACCGGACTCATCGTCTAAGATGAAATAATCCTTCCTTATTGACATACAGTACACATGTAGGACGATCAGAGATTATATCCTTTTGACATGAGAGAGCTTGAGAGATCTACGTTTGCTTCTGCCTATTTCCTCAAAACTGCTTAGCAAGACTGTGTTGGGACAAGGAATTAATACCTGAAGAAGCGTGTTCCAGTTCAGCCGTTTATCTTGTACACAGTTTCTACGAAAGCTGGAGATAGATTTAATGTTTACAAGCCAAAATGGCGTTGTGATATATGTTTCCAGTTATTATTTGTCCCACATATCCATTTTTGGTAAGCCCATTACATGAATCCATTTCTGCAGCCGAAGTGACTTATCATTTCGGGCAGCAGCAAATCTTTGACTTCAACTATCAGGCATCGAGGTCGTGTCCGCCACTGGAGCAGAAACGATAGTATGATAATTTATCGGCATTTATTTACCGTTACATAACAGAATAATGTTCCAACTTGGAAACAAACGAAGAATTTCTCATACTAGTTGGTGGTAGGTACTTATGCAGTAGGTAGGGTTGTCAGTGCCAGGATGCATATCGACCTGCCCTTCAGGTCTAGCACTTTTTCCCAATAGCGTAGTCTCTGGCGTCTAAACTATTACTTGTATAAGGAGTCACGCAGCGGTATCTTAATTAACAGGGTGCAGGAGTACTCTGAATCCAGGGACACACTGCTGCCCTTAAGGTTGGAAATGGTCCCTCTGGTGACTCAGAATGAGTCAACGGCACGTACATACAGAAGGCAATAATGAATCATTAAATTAGACACCAAAACTGTGACCCGAGGAAATATCATTTTCTAAAAGTGATGGGGGCAGTCAACAGTCAGAAGATAGAATGGTCGGGAGTGAAGGGCTGACTACATAGCCTGAGGTCCTTCGCAGAATGTAACTGGACCATCTGTACAGTAATTATTGATAGAATGAGTAAGAGGATTGGATCAAACCATTCAACAGAATTCTTCATCTTGCAGAGTGAAAATGCAAAAGCCCAAATAAACCAGCCAAATATGTACAGAGCCTTTCTCCGGAGTGAGGGGACGGTATAGTCTCCTGTTGTTTATCATCAGATAGAGTTGAAGAAACACGACGTTTCGGCGTCGTGCTCTGCCATCATCATCAGGTTGTCACTTGTTTGGTAGAAATGCACACCTGCTTTTGGATTTCGATCAAGAAACATAGAACCTAATGAAGATACCAGAGCACGTGGTAGAAACGTCTCGTTTTTCGCAACTCTGAACTGATCAGGTGAGAGTTATGTGGGCTGGCGGCCGTGGCGACGCACTTTGGGAGGCTGCGGGGCGGACCGCTCGGCGTCGTCGTAGGGCGGCGGCGGCTGCTGCGCCTGCTGCTGCCCCAGCGGAGGCAGGTTGGTGGCGGGGTCCAGCTGGTACGCCTCGTCCAGAGGGTTCCACTTCTTCTCCGAGGCGCCCGGCGTGGGCGGGGGCTCCGCCCACGGCTGCAGCTCGCCGCTCGCGAACAGCGCGTAGAAGGTGACGCCGAACAGGTGCACAGTGGCCGCCATGATGAACACCGTCTTCCAGCTCTCGCGTTTCTGCAACACGACCAGAAGAGGTGCCGCGTGAAGCGACAGTGACCGACAGCTAGTTAGCACTGCCAAGCGCCACCAACAGACTTCTGACCGAGAAGTATTATTATTTGACAGCCATTTATAATCCTGATCTAAGTGGGCGTCCATTAATTGCGTGAGGTGTTTTTCCGGAATTCTGGACCCCTCTCCCGTGGTGAGATCTGGTCGGACCTAGTGTGGCAAATTGAAAAAAAAAAGGTTTTTTTTTCAGATTTGAGAAAAAAACATGAAAAAAACCTAGCACACTTGTTTTTTTTCTAAATTTGTTTTTTCTTTTCAGAAAACAATGTATTTGATAAATTATAGTTTTAATTATGGAACTTACATTTTACATGTATGTTTTAAATCTTACTAAATCGTATAATGTCTTACATAATGATTTATAAATGTATCTATGTGGGTGACGTAATTTTTTATTCATCCTCTATGTCGGTACCACATTCACTAGTATTAGTACTACCAACACTAGTTCGGTCGGAGTAGGAATTTTCTGTTTCTTCTTCTGTCTCCTCCAGATCCATAACTTCAGAAATAGTTGCATTTTCTTTTACTGGTTGTATTGTATGCAAAAGCTTTTGAGACTGCAATTTTATATTGTGAGCAAAGTACACACTGTGCATAAAGACTGCGCCGATAGTTCTGTATTACGGTCTTTTGAATTTAAATCTATTATCATACAAAATAGGAGCTTTATTTGTTTTCAATCGTTGGTTTATGCCAATGGTTGCAAGGAAATGATTCATAATTACTGACAATGACTCAGTATCACTATACGCTGCAAGTTTAACAAGTATACGAATATAAGGAAAGCACAATAAGTAATAAAAAGAGGCAAAAAACCGTAGATAAATTTAAAATTCCTAATTTTTTGAAAAGATCCGTAGGTCTACAGATAAATTTGTAGGGCCTGGCAACACTAGTTCAAATAGCGAGTATCAATCCAAACAACGGAGTACGGGGATTCCCTCTCACGCAATTCCCCATTTGTAAAAGAAAACTTCGGTCAATGTTGCCAATATTTTTTGTAATTTTTTTTTGTATTGAACCAGAAAAATATACTAGATTTAAAAATTAAGCCATGTACTTAGTATATACATATTATACAATAAATGCCTGAAAAAAATGATATTTAGTAGTTATGAAAAAAAAAAACATGTCCCAGAGAAAAACATGTTTTTCACAGTTTTTTTCATGTTTTTTTTCAAGCCAGAAAAAAACCGTTTTTTAGCAACAATAGTCGGACCACGCCCATATGATGACGTCAGATCTTGACGCGATCCCCCCTCCTGACTTTGAGACGATTTTTTCTTGTTTTCGCTCCTGTTTCCTAGGGCGGTTATATGCTCCCACCCCAAAGTCTGTATCACCGTCATTTCTAGACCTTTTTCTAAGCTCTACTGTTATTCAAGAGATTAAAAATGATGACGTGTGAGGTGAGATTACCATCAATTCTTCCTCCACCCCAAAATCGGTGAGATTTGGTGAGATTTCTCCAGGCCCCCGCCCCCTGTTTCTCCTCACGTAATTAATGGACGCCCGCTAATGAATCCTCTTTGTCCCATGAGCACTGATCGTCATTTTCTCTAAGGATGTGAGATGCAGTCTCCACGTATAGACCAGAAGCGGATTGGTGACCCTGCCGCCTGCCGGACGGAAACTTTTCTTACGGAGGAGTCTAATTGTTGTCATCTTTCTAATATTCGTGTAAACTTGTATTCCGTACGACAGGTGTTTTGTTAGTTTGCGAAATGTGTAGTTTATGGGTCGAGAGTTGTGGAACGTCGCAGCATTCGCCTAGGTGTTTGCCGGAAACCACCTGTTGACTGCAAGCGGCTCGCCCTGTACGCGGTACCTGATACCGCTGGATCACGCAGACCCAGCGCGCTGGCACCTTGACGCGTACAGACACACTGACCGGTCGGGTCACAGGGAAGTTTGCCTCGTTGCATTTCCACCACCACACTGGGTCGGGGAAGTACGACTAGCCCAAGTTCATACCCAGAGCCAGGCTGACCGGCGGCCCTGTTCCTCAGATGCTAGGACACTGCCCAAACTCCGCGTCATAAACCACACATTTCAGAAACAGAATATTCCCGAATAGCAGGTACAAACGCTTCCGTATAGCATGGGGAATTACTACCGGAACGTATCGTTTGTCACTAGGTGACGCTGCTCCTTTGAGCGCATGGGCGTCGTGAAACCGTTGCCTGGCCCCCACGATCTCCGGATTTGAGAAGCTTAAATTTCTTTCTTTGTGTTACCTGGTAGGTAGACACATACGGGGGCATCTCCTTTTGACTCCCAACTCCACATACCACCACCGAACGTGGTGAATGAGCGATTAACGCTCTGGCCTCGCATTCGGGAGGACGCCGCGTCGGTTCGAATCCTCGACTGCGCATCCCGATTTGGGTTTTGTATGGTTTCTCCAAATCACTCCATGCGAATGCCGGGATGCTTCCTTCAAAATACCATGGCCGAATTCGTTCCCGTTCCTTGTCCTCAGTCCCATAGCGCCTCTAATGACCTCGACGTAGACGAGGCATAAAGCAATAAGTAAAAAAAATAAAAAACCCTCATACCCCACTCTATCAATAGCTGAAAGTAACCCCAGCATCATAATACATATCATTAAAAAATAGTGGGAATTATAAGTACTGACCATTGGAATAAGCAGTAAACCCCATCGGTTATGGTAGAAAATTAGGTTCCCTTTAGCTTGTATATATACTGTAGTGGCCCCCTAGGGAATCTTTCGCTAAAGTTACTAAAGCTGGGCAAGAGTCGATTGCATACAGTGACAGCTAGATCCAGGGCACTTGCATCAGCTAAAGACAACAGTTACAGGCAATGGAATGTGATTTTTTTTTATCTGCTTTTCGTCTCTCAACAGCGAGGTCTCTAGAGACGGGAAAGGATGGGGGCAAGGAATGGGAAGGAATTCGGCCATGGCCTTTTAAAGGAAGCATCCCGGCATTTGCCTGGAGTGATTTGGGAAACCATGGAAAACCCAAATCTGGATTCCCGGACGGGGATTCGAACCGCCGTCTCCCGAATGCGAGGCGAGAACGCTAACTGTTACACCATCACGCTCGGTGCAATGGAATGTGGCTGCACAGATAGCAACGACAGTAAAGCAGGTCAGAGTGTCAGCAGAATTACGCTGGAGCATGACGGCACTGGGAGGAAGATGGTAGGGAAGCAATCACCACTATTGGCTGGCGGTCCTCCCTACTGTTGGTAATATGGAGGGGAGCGGCTAACAAAACCCAGGTGCACAGTCGGATCATGCAGCCTCGTGGAGAGGTTGTCCCATCTATCAGAAGATAGTAAAGCCTCCAAATCTAAAACAGAAAACCGACGAAACCCAAAACATCCTACACAAACGGCACAGCATAAAAACAAGTGAGCATGATTCTAAGAGCCAAAGTAGGAAGCAAAACAGCACAGACCAGAAAAGTGAACCAAAAAAGAAGACAACAGAAGGCTACCACTCCTTCGCTGAAACACTGAAAGGCTCTAGGAGAAACAAGAGTAGACATATAGAATCAGAAGAAGAAGAGGAGTCTGATAGTCAAGTCGATTTCCTAGATATGAAGAAATTCCTTACTACAATGAGAAGAACAATGAAAAAAGTCAACAGTGCCAAAGACAAGTTTACCAAACTCTTTGCGTTCATGGAAGGTGTTATGGCCATGCTGAAATAATGGCCAGAACTCCGTCTTCACAGTGTGACATAAATATTGTAATATGGAACGCAAATGGAATAAAAAATAAAAAGCTAGAATTACTAGATTTCTCGAACCGGCACAATATTAACGTCATTCTGCTGGCAGAAACACACCTTAAACCCAAGGACACCTTTAGACTATCAGGCTTTCAAATCTACAGATCGGACAGAATAGGCCAGCGAGGCGGAGGTACAGCAATTGCAATCAGGAACTCTCTAACTCATGCGCTAATCCCAACTGTCAACTTGGTGGAAATGGAAGCAACGGCTGTAAAAATTCACACCAAAGAAGGACACATAATCCTTTCATCAGTTTATTTGCCACCAAACAGAGCCCTGACTGAACATGACTTGGACGAAATCCTATCAAAAGGAAACAAAATTATAATAGGTGGTGATTTAAATAGCAAGCACACAGCATGGAACTCACGCACCTCCAATGCTAAAGGAGAGCTACTGTATCAACTATCCGAAAGGAGGAACATACAAGTCTACGGACCCACTGAGGCTACATATATTCCAAACCGCCGCAACGTCCACCCGGACGTCCTCGACATTGTCGTGGCAAAAAACATCATTCAAGACATCCACCTTCAAACATGGAGAGATCTCTCGTCAGACCACAATCCAGTCGTGCTTCAGCTCAAGAATTTTACTTTACCACAAAACAGCCATAAAAAAGTAACAGAAATAAACTGGAACTACTTCGCCAGACAGATTCACAATAAAATAAACACCACCTTCAATGTATCATCACCTGATTGCATCGAGAAGGCTATAAACCACTTCAACACTACTATCAAAGAAGCCGAACGGAATGCATCTGTTACCACCACCATCATTCACAACAACGCTTATCATGAACTACCAGCCATACTTGAGGATCTCAGATACCTAAGGAACCGTTATAGGACTCTCTGGCAACGTTTCCGTGACCCTGCCGACTGCCGTAGATACTGCCATTTCTCCCGCCAACTCACGGCGCGCCTAAAGGAGAGAAGATCAGAAAGATGGGAAGATAAAATGTCCCATCTCTTATTAGAAAACAAGGAAGCCTGGGACCTAATTCGATCCTTAAAAGAACCAAAGGAAGCGAAATCACCAATATCAGGCCCGGCAGGTCCATGCTTTCTGCCGTTAGGAAAAGCCGAAATTCTGGCAGAGCACTTCGCCGCCCAACATTCAGAAGTGGTCTACCCCTTAACTCCAGAGGAAGAACAGGCGGAGGCCGCAACAATTCAGCGAGTAGAGGACAGGCTAAGCAGACCTCCTTCTGATCAGCCAGAATTAACAACACCCGGTGAAGTGAGAACATTCATCAAGAAATTAGCCAGAAAGAAGTCACCGGGAATCGATGGCGTAGGCAATAGTCACCTTAAGAACCTGCCAAAGAAAGGTCTGGTACTTCTCACCAGAATTTTCAACGCTTGCCTCCTACAACATTACTTTCCTTCAGCATGGAAAACGGCTAAGGTCATAGCTCTGCCCAAAAGGGGTAAAGACAAAACAATTCCGAATAATTATAGACCTATTAGCTAACTCTCGGCTACCTCCAAGCTGCTGGAACGTATTCTTCTGAAGAGAATTAAAGCAAGCCTAGATTTTGGACAAACTATAAGGAAAGAACAGTTCGGTTTCCAAAGCCGAGTAGGAGCCACCTGTCAGCTAGTAAGAATTACCGAGCAAATCAGCAAAGGTTTTAATTGGAATAAGTCGACAGCCGCCATCTTTGTCGACATTGAAAAAGCTTATGATAAAGTGTGGCACACCAAACTAATAGACAAGCTATTCCATCACACCGACATACCCGACTGCTACATTGCCCTCATAGCAAGCTACCTCAAGGACAGGAGGTTCTTCGTCCAAATCGAAGGCCAAAAGTCATCCATCTTCACTATTAACGTGGGCTTACCGCAGGGATCCGCCTTATGGCCACATCTGTTCACCATTGATGTCAATGACATACGAACCCCGCCCAACGTTCATGTTGCACAATTTGCTGATGACACGTTCATCTACGCAACCGGAGGAAACCACGAAAGGAATATCTCCAACGCCCAAGCAGGCCTAGACGCCCTTAGTCTCTGGTGTCGTGAAAATAAGGTGAAAGTGAATCCAACTAAATGTGCCGCAGTGTACTTCTCCACTAAACAACCGAACCTACAAAGACAACTGGAACTAATGGGGGAAAGGTTACCCTGGGTTACCGAGCACCAGTACCTGGGAGTAACGCTAGACCGCAAACTACTCTTTCGCCAACATGTCCTCGACAGAAGAAAAAAAGCCCTAGCCGTGGTTAAGAATCTTACACCAATCTTCTTGAGCAATGACTTGAAAATCGAAACAAAAATAAGAATATATAAATCCGTTGTCTTACCTTTCATTATGTACGGTTGCCAGGTCTGGGGAACTGCATGCAAATCTACCCTGCTGCACTTAAAAAGAGTGCAGAATAGATGCTTAAGAATGATAAGTCATGCGAGCACCTACACGCCAATAGACCTTCTTCATGTGACCACCAATATGCCTACCATCCAAGCAGAAATCTTTCGACAAGCAGAGAAATTTTTCACCAGGCTTTACACTATACGCCCAGAAGTAGACAGATTGGAGTCAGTGGGTACAGTACTCCCAATGGAATGGCACAAATTTAAAGTACCACGCAGCACCATTATGACACCGATATAAAGGATCACTACCACAAGCGATCCTTAGTAAGAATAAGGAAGGGTTTCCCATAAAGACCGTTTAACGGCCGGGTTTTTCCCCAACGTGCATCACAGCGAACCCAAATAATTAGTTGAAACTGTAGATTAAGCTACACACAGTAGCGGGGCTACAAAAGCCGTTATGGCAGTGAAAAAAAAAAAAAAAAAAAAAAAAGAACTTGGTCGATTGGTCGCAGGAAGATCGTCTTTGACAGCTACGGAGTGATGGAGCTAGGCGAGGATGGACTTAGAGGCGAGCCGCAGTCTACAATAGGGACAGCCAGAAGTCTACGCCAACAACAGTCACTATAACAGGTGAGAGAAAGCCATTGAAGCAACGTAGTGTGGAAGCCATTAGTAGAACCAAGTAATGGGAGTCACTGCTTATGGAGGAGTTAAAAGGGAGTTAAGAATGTTATTGCGGTTGATGTAAATAAAGTATACGTATGTATATATCCTTACTGAGAGCTTCAATTACAAGTACTACCACTCACATTACAAGAGTCTTTCCCACAAATTACATGTACCTTTCGGGAAGAGGCAGAGTGAAAGCAAATAGATTCGCCTGTCCACCACAACATTTTTTGTAATGTTTCGCTGAAGTGCCGGTACAGTTCATTTTAGCCGAAACGAATTCAGGCTGTGCTGGTGGAGGTAACAGGTGTCGTTGGCCACCTGACAGATGATGACTGTAGATAAGCAACAGCCGGCTCTGACCTTCCAATACCAGCGTCGAGAGAAAAGAAAAATTCTCACAAAATTTCACGTGAATGGAGAGGAACTAGAGGTGACCACTTTGCGTGTTTGGGACAGCCGGTAAGCGAGCGGGTGCAAACGTTTAGTGTGTTTGTGGAGTGTTTGAATTTAATTTAATTAATTGCGATGGAGCGCACGCTCCAATGAAAATTTCCCTAACTATCCATTTTCCCCCTTTCCTATACCCACCTACTTTCAACTTTAAATTGTTTCACCGTTTTTGGTAAATTATTCATCAATTCTCATAGTAACTTATTCAAATCTCTGATCCCTTTACCCATGAAAGATATCTTCCTACACCCTTGTTCCTGAAATCGAGTGCCAGCTTGAGGTCATGGTCATGTCTTCCCTTCCATGCATTACTTTTAATTCTTACGCCAATATCTTTCCATGCCTCATCACCGATATACGCCTTGTACACTCCCATGACTCTCTTTACCCTCCTCCTGTCTTACAATGAATCACATTACAGTTCTTTTATCATATCGATTGCTGATGGTCTACTGCGGGCATTCTGGAGGTCGTGGGTTCGAATCCCAATCCGGACACCCAGCAGGGATGCTTCCTTCAAAAAGACCATGGCCGATTTCCTTCCAGTTCCTTGTCCCCAGTTCCATCCCGTCTCTATTGACCTTAGTCGTCGACGAGGCGAAAAGCAATAAGTAAAAAAAAAAAAAAAAAAAAAAAAAGTGATCTGCGGTAATTTTCAGAGACAAATCTGGCAGCCGTTCCTTGAATCTCCTCCAACACCTATATTTGATACTCAAATTGTGAGTCCTATAATACACCACCATATTGCATCAATGGTCTGACCAAAGTTTTGTAACCCAATTCCTTTACTTCAGTCGAACATCCCCTCATCACTCTCTCCAAAAAGTGAAGGATTAATGTGGAGGTTTGATTTTCATTCTATGTATGTCGGCGTTCACGAACAGTCTTCAGCAATTTTAGTCATCATGAATACGAAAAAATTAAAATTAATATATTCTCTTAGCAGGTTTTCCAACAGTTCGTCTGTATCTTTAATACCGGTGAACTTGAATATTGTTCTCAGAAAAATTTGTCATTTATTTCATACCAACAAGGTGAGTTCAAAAGTTCCCAAGACAAGCTATCCACCAGTTAGCTAAGCGTCAAGTTCTCGAGTTGGTACTGGTCACTGAACTCTACTGCTTGCGGTGGCCTGTTTACTCCTATTTGCATATCACTGCCGAATCAGTGAACAGGTGGCTGCAACTCGAACCCGGCGAATGACATCTTCTCCCAAACGCATCGCATTTGCGTTTGATGGACGCGATAGATCGTATAAACAACGACCCTATCCCCACCAAATTTGAGGGGAGGAAGGCAACAGCAACAGAAATTATACTCCGCGTACACAAAAAAAGCCCACGTTTCTTGTCGTGCCATTTCTCAAGAAAACATAAAAATAAACAAATCCTTTCTTAGTTTAACAATCTGACAAGTATAGTAATTAAGAAAAAAGTCAGAAGAATAAGTTATGACAGACATTAGAAAACCAATCCGCAAAATAAAAAAAGGACTTTAGATAAACTAAACAAAATTGTGTTTGTTAAGATGATGATATGTTTGGCGCCAATGAAGCTACTTGTCGCGGCTCTGGCTGTTTTTGGGGGCACTTAAATCTTTTGTCTATGAAACACCTGTCGATTCTAAGATTGGTCTGGTTCCAAGAATCGCCTGCGCTGCTGCTGTTATCCAAGAAAATCCACGTGTTTCCAATCCATGTTCCGGCGGAGTATGGCGTGAATAAAAAGTAACGGCGATAACATCACCTGTGGCATTATGAAATTGACTGAATGTTTCCCCATCAGTGGCGTAGCTAGGTCAACAAGGGCCCCGGTGCAAAAAATTTAGGCCAGATGGGCGACCTTTTTTTTGCTTTGTGTTGCTGGTAAGGGCCCCCTGAGCTGAGATGGGCCCTTGAGTTGTGCTTAGGGGCCCCCTGAGCAGTGGTTGGGGCCCCCCTGAGCAGTGAGAGGGCACTTAGTGAGGGGTTTCCTGTGTCTCAGGCGCCCCCTTAGACGATTGTGGAGCTAAAAAAAAAAAGGTCGCCAATTTGCCATGAAGGCTCATGGACCTCTGAACTGCGCTAGGGCCCCCAGGTATGCTTGGGGGCCCCCTGAGCGTAGGGGCCCCGGTGAACTGCACCGCCTAGCCCCATAGTAGCTACGCCCCTGTTCCCCATAACCTTTGCCTTGAATCCTTTCATTTCTTGTCACCAAATTACTGGACGAGAGATGAATCCAGGCTTGATGGCTATCCTGGAGGGACTTAATCCAACGTCGAAGCTTTTTTTGGTTTTGAAATTTAACTATGGTGGTTTCTCCTTACCCATCCCCAGTGACGGGAGAGTATGTATGTGTTACTGTTTTGTGTGGCTGAATGTGATAGAACGTATGTACAGTGTATTGTGTTGTCTGCGTTGTCAATTAATGGACGATGAAGGAAGCTAGAGGGTGAAGCCCGGTGCCCACGCCTTCAGGACGACTATTTCGTCCCATCCAACGGACATACCACCATGAAACCGAGCGTGGTGTCCTCGCATTCGGGAGGACGGCGGGTCGAATCCCAGTCCGGTCATCCAGATTTGGGTTTTCGTTGATTCCCCCAAATCACTCCAGGTGAATGCCAAGAATCTTCCTTCAAAAGGCCATGGCCCAGTCCCATCCCGCCTTTAATGACCTCGGCGTCGATGAGGCGTTAAGCCATAAGTAAAAAAAAATCATTGTCAACAGTGTCATATGCCCTCAGCAAGGATATTCTTGCGAATCTCAGTTGGTGGGATATATGCAAGATATTTCAGATGAAATGGACAAGGGAGGCCAAATTGATAGTGTAGCACTAGATCTGTCTAAGGCGCTTGACAGAGTAAGCCATAAAATGGTAGTAAATAAGGTAAAAACCATTGGAGTGGATAAGAAAGTGATTTGCTGGGTAGAAGAATTTTTAAAAGGTAGAAAACAGAAAGTTAGGGTAGGAAATGTAGTATCAAAAGAAGTGGAAGTAAAAATGGGTGTGCCACAGGGTAGCGTATTGGGACCATTGCTATTCATTATTCTAATGAATAATTGTGTTGATTGTTTACTATCTGAAATTAGATTGTTTGCAGATGACATAATGCTGTATAAAAGAATCAAAACGATAGAGGATTGTAAACAGTTGCAGGGTGATCTGGACAGGATATCTAGTTGGGTTGGTAAACATGGAATGAAGATAAATGCAAAGAAGAGTCAGCTTATTAGATACACAAATAAAAAACAAAAGGTTAATTATGAATATAAGGTGGGGAAAGAATTGCTTGCTGAAGACTTGAAATGCAAATATCTTGGAATTACTTTTGATAACAAACTTAACTGGGCAGGACACATAGGACAGGTGGTAGGAAAAGGTTTCAAAGTTCTGCACTTGTTGGAGAGAGTTATGAGGGGATGTACGAGAGAAGTCAAGGAATTGGGTTACAAAACTTTGGTCAGACCATTGCTCGAATATGGTAGTGTAGTATGGGACCCTCATTTTACGTATCAAATACAGGAGTTGGAGAGGGTGCAAAGAAGGGCTGCTAGATTTGTTTCTGGAAATTATCGCAGAATGCAATCAGTGACGGATATGATAAAGGAGCTGGAATGGGATTCATTGCAAGACAGGAGGAGGATGAGGAGGGTCATGGGAGTGTACAGGGCATATACTGGTGATGAGGCATGGAAAGATATTGCAGTAGGTATGAAAAGTAGTGCATGGAAGGGAAAAGATGACCATGACCACAAGCTGGCACTCGATTTCAGGCACAAGGGTGTAGGAAGTTTCTCTTTTTTAGGTAAGGGTGTCAGGGATTGGAATGAGTTACCAAGAGAAACGATGAATAATTTACCGAAAACTTTGAAGGAATTTAAAGAAAAAATTTGTAGAGGGCAAATGTAGGTGGGTGCAGGATAGGGGGAAGATAGCTGTGTAGGGAAATTGCCACCGGAGCCTGTGCTCCATTGCAATTAAATTAAATTAAATTAAATTAAATAAGCACTACAAAGAGATTTTGGATTTATCCCAGGACCTCGGTGTACAGTCTCCTACTTATGAGTTGGTAAAAACCGCAGATGCGAGATTACGTGAAGCCGATACCCCTCGTCTGTGGCGAGGTTACAAGTGATCGAGAGACCGGCTCGAGAGGATTGAGAATGCGAGGCGCCGCTGTGAGTCAGGTTAGCGCCTCACGTGATCGTTGGTGATGACGTCGATGACGATGGGGCAGATGAGGCCGGCGATGGTGCCGATGCCGTTGGACATGCCCATCAGGATGCTGGCGTACCGCGGCGCGATGTCCAGGTGGTTCACGTTGAAACCTGCAACACCAACACACTCTGTTGGGGAACTTGACAGAGTCTATGATCAATAAATTTGGCATGCAAGTCATTCTAGAATTGCTGTATAATATATTTCGCTATGCAGGGTGGGTCAAAAAGGAATTTACAACTTTGGAATGATAAAGAAATTTGTTGATATGACTTATAGAACGTGTCATTTTGTATCAAACAAACTCAAATTTGAGTCACGTAGTGCATCAGTACACTATTCCGCCACCAGGAGCGCTAGCGTCTTGAGCAGTTAAAATGGCTACTTTCACTGGTGCAGGACGTGTTCATGAAACGAACTCTGCAACTTTTTAATTCCACAGATCGATGAAAATGACCAAGATGGGATGGTTTAATACCAGCAAGACGGAGCCCCACCTCATTTCCTCATGGAAGTTCGAGATTTCCTCGATAATCGCTTCCCGGGTCGGTGGATTGGCTGTGAAGGGCCAATCACAAGGACACCTTGCTCCCCAGACCTGACACCAATGGATTTCTATCTCTGGGGTTTCATTAAAGACCGTATGTATGTTTCTCCCCTACCAAACCGTTGTCGCCTCGCCCGACGGCTCAATAGCTAGTCATTTTATTTTCATAAGCTTCATTCACTCGTGTTGGTTTGTTTGTTGGATTTTTTTTTTTGTCATCGTGGAAAACCGGGAAGGAAATGCGTCCAATTGATAATTTTTTAAAATATTTATCGGAAATATGAATGACTGCGTGACACGAATAACTATACATGAACAAGAACGCGCAGCAAAATAGTTTAGGAAGTTATTTGTGCAATTGAATGAAACTGGATTGAACGTTCCTTTTGAGAAACATCTCGGAAAAAAATTAAGAACATTAAGGATGGATACGGAAATTAATTTAAGGGGCTCCGGTAGGTTGGAAAATGATGAAATTTGTCATTTTCGTTTTTTTGCTGATTATTGATCTTTGGAATGTCCTCTTTAATTTGTATAATACATTCATATTTCTAATCTAGAAATGCTTTAAAAATGGCTGTGTGGGCGTGCCCGTCTTCTCAGCGTCAAAATGGAAGGGGTGAAAAAGATTTTTGAGTGGTCAGCAGCTGATGGGATACAGTATATAAATTACCTGGGGGATGGGGATTCAAAGGTATTCAAGGCAATTGAAGAGCTGAAACCTTATGGACCAGATGTGACAATAAATAAGCTAAAATGTACAAAAAAGAATGGGTACCCGCTTGCGACGCTTGGTATCAGGATGGAGGGGTAAAAAGATAGTTGACGGTAAAGGGTTACAGCGGAAGAATAGATTTACAGAAGGCATAATTAATAAATTACAAAAGAATTATGGAATGGCCATTAGACATAGCAACAACATTGTCGAAGAAATGAAACGATCTGTTTGGGCCGTCTTATTTCATGATGCTCCGACTGATTCTGCTCCCAACCACGGACTCTGCTCCAAAGGAACTGATACATGGCGCAAGTGCAACAAAGCACAAGCAGCAGGCCAAACATTTATGCACAAGGATGGTTTACCATATGCTGTCATTGAGGAACTTATCCTATTTTCATGGATCTATCTGATGTACAGCTGTTGAAGAAGTGTTTATATGGTCGTACCCAAAATCCAAATGATTGCATCAACAGTGTTATTTGGTAAAGAATCCAAAAACTGTTTTTTGTATCAGTTAATGCTCTTCATTTTGGTGTTTATGATGCTGTAATGACTTTTAACAATGACAACTTGTCAAGGTGTGAGGCATTGAAGAAACTGAGTATTAGCGTTGGGTATCACACCATGCAAACTATGTACAGGCATGACCAGGAAAGGGTTAGGGCATCAGAGAAAGCATTGAGTGAAGTGGAAGAAAAGGCACGAGAGAAGAGAAGACTAAAGAGAAAGCTGGAAGAAAGCTGCCAGGATGATCCAGATCACCCTAGTTATGGTTCTGGAATGCACTGAAACTTTGACAGCATTTTCCCGTAAGTTTACTTTTTGATAGTTTTAGTGTACCTTTTCCTCGAAACTTCCTTTATGAACTTCCTGATACTTTTACAGCCTTGAAAGTATGTTTCTGTGAGTATTTTAACACAAGGATGTTATATTATACCTTATAGTTTGAAAATTATTGACTGGAAAGCACCTCCAAAAGTGCAAAAAATTGTAATATTTTTTTTTTTTATAATTCTGCCAAACCGATTTGAATTTTGGGAAATTCCTGTGTTAAAGTATTTTAAAACCATCATAGATTCACCCTATTTTCTTTCAGATATGTAACACAATTAGTTGTTGAGAAAAGGTACAATGAAGTTCGCATGAAATACATGGGAAATATACACCCTACCGGAGCCCCTTAACAATGAAAAAACACTACAAAGACTTCAGCCTATCACCACTTGCCAATCAACACAGGTTAATTTCTAGTTTGGTCTTACTGCGAATCAAACTTCTTATCAGAATGCTTTTTTATTTACAATCATCCGATGTAGATGCTTTCATTATACACACTGTCCATAGATGTGTATACATTTACAAGTTATTGATCGCAGATATTTCCTACGTATTCTTTGTCAATGGATGAGGCTTTTATAGTACCGTACGCTAAGAAATACGTCATCAAAAAATCATGGCTACTTAATAACAATTAAATTTAGCGAAGTAACTGCTTAGAAATGAATTGGCAGAACACCGCGTTCGTATTTTGAAGCTAGTATGAAATAATCGTCGCTTGGGATGACTATGACATTAATTTGACGTCAAATTAAATTCATAACTGAACAGTTAATTGCTTATGGGTCATTAAAAGCTACCTGCGACTTTCGTCCGCTTGGAGGACTGTTAAATTATAAGAGTTTTATTTAATAATAATAGTAATCATAATCCATATTCTATGAAATATTAAAAAATTAGTTACGTTCTACAACAAAACCACAGTCACCATAATATTTAACCTCTATTCGGTTTAGAAATTTACACTTGACATACGAATTAATTGTTTCTTCATTGTGATCATTCACTAAATTTGTAGTTCTAGCTGCAATACAATTCACTGCAATATTTGACTTACGTTTGTTTGCTCATCGTATCTTAAAATTACTATTTTTTATTTTTTTGAAGGACTTAATTTTCTCTTCGGATATTTTTGTGTTTTTGTGATATATCGATTCAAATAATTAATTCTACTTTGAAATAAAAAATTTCATGTTAAAACAGTAATTGAAGGTTTCCTCATTATTTTCTTCTATAATATTATAATAAACTGAACAGCCAAAGAAACAGGTACACCTGCCTAACATCGTTTAGGGCCCCCGCGAGCACGCAGAAGTGCCACAACACGACGTGGCATGGACTCGACTAATGTCTGAAGTAGTGATGAAGAGAACTGACACCATGCATCCTGCAGGGCTGTCCATAAATCCGCAAGAGTACGAGGGGGTGGAGATCTCTTCTGAACGGCACTTCGCAAGGCATCCCAGATATGTTCAATAATGGAACCACTCTGTAGCAATTCTGGACGTGTGGGGTGTCGCATTGTCCTGTTGGAATTGCCCAAGTCCGTCGGAATGGATGCAGGTGATCGGCCAGGATGCGTACGTACGTGTCACCTGTCAGAGTCGTATCTAGACGTGTCAGGGGTCCCATGTCACTCCAACTGCACACGCCCGTCACCATTACAGAGCCTCCACCAGCTTGAACAGTACCCTGCTGACATGTAGGGTCCATGGATTCATGACGTTGTATCCATACTCTTACAAGTCCATCCACTCGATACAGTTGGAAAAGAGACTCGGCAGACCAGGCAACATGTTTCCAATAATCCACAATCCAATGTTGGTGTTGACGGACTCAGGCGAGGCGTAAAGCTTTGTGTCTTGCACTCAGCAAGAGTACACGAGTGGGCCTTCGGCTCCGATAGCCCATAACGATGTTGTTTCGTTGAATTGTTCGCACGCTGAAACTTGATGATGGCCCAGCATTTAAATCCGCAGTAATTGCAAGGTTTGCACTTCTGTCACTTTGAACGCTTCTCTTCAGTCGTAGTTGGTCCCGTTCTTGTAGAATCTTTTTCGAGCCGCAGCGATGTCGGAGATTTGATGTTTTACGGGATTCCCGATATTTACGGTGCACTCGTGAAATGATCGTACGGGAAAATCCCCAAATCATCGCTACCTCGGAGATGCTGTGTCCCATCTCTCGTGCGCCGACTATAACACCTCGTTCAAACTCACTTAAATCATGATAACCTGCCATTGTAGCAGCAGACACCTGTTTTCTTTTATAGGCGTTGCCGACCGCAGCGTCGTACTCTGAATGTTTACATATCTCTGTGTTTGCAAATGCACGCCTATACCAGTTTCTTTGGCTGTTCAGTGTAGGTATCTTTTAATTTCTCAATCTGTCAAAGGAATTGAATATCTGTGGGCCATGTTGATTTAGTAGAACTTATACAAATATATTAAATTATTTTGGTACGATTGAACCCTCAATGTTCCAACGAACCACAAAAATACATAAAAGAAAGCAGTAATTTAATTAGAAACGACACTCAATTTCCAGTTAGAAAATGGTAGTTTTGGTTGCAAATGTAGTAATGTTTAGACGTGCTGAAGAAACTTAAATACAATTCTTTATTTTCAGTCCCGGAAGTTTCCAACAAAACTGTATTCAGCTTCAAAAAAATGTAAGGCTAAGAATAAATTTGTATCGCCTGCTCCGCAACTTTTAGTTTATCAAATACATCCATTTTAGCATTTCTAAACTGAACATACCATCGAATATCATGTCACAACGTTTTTGCGTTGATCCCTGAAAATCAGTGTATGCGATATCTGTGACAAGCAAAGAGTGAAGGTGACGTTACCGACTGTGAAGTAGGAGACTCTTTGTTGTTGGCAGTATAAGAACTGAGAATGAAAATTCCCGAAGGAACTATTCGTTTCTGCGGGATGAAATCTATCCTGTGTTACTATCAGATTATGTACTAACTCCGTACTAAATTTCGTTTGAATCTCTTGGGCAATCGAGGCTTGATCGAACAAAATAATCTGAACAACCTAACATCCATCCATCTAAACGTCCTCATTAATAATATAACTATGTGTTACCGCGCTTTTAAAACGCGTGGACATAAAATTTTTATTGCTAGAATTGGCTATAAAACGCTGTAAGCTACATAAAGGCGTCGCTAAAAGCACGGAGTTGGGACAAAATTACAGAGAAGCCATCACTACACCATTCTACCACTGAACCTGTCTCATTAAGGGAACCAATCTGGAACATCTTTAAAGATAGCAACAAACTAAGGAAGTTGGGGGTGGGTGGGTGGGGGAAGGATGAGGGAGGGGGGGGGTTAACTGTGGAAAACTACCTACCACAGTTCTTCCGCCGGGTTTTTGTTTGTGATCATTTTCTGGGGACATCTTGTATGAATATAGTTTTGTACACAACGTTATGGACCTCCTTTGGTGGTTGAAAACCTGTGAGCTAACTAGATTTATCTGTCCATGAGAAAAAGACGTCTTTTCTAAGCGAACCTCTGCTAGTTATTGATAGTCATCGCATGCGGCTCAGATCCATATCTTTACTATATAATAAGTTGCGTGTGTACATCATACTCAAACTGACTGCGAGAAAAACAAAGCCTGAGCGACCGATAGAACATTACAGAGACACACGCTCTCCGTCTGTCTGTCACTGTTCAGATAGTTTAAAACAATTCATGACAAAATATGTTATTTATCCCGAAGTATCTTATCTCCTTCGTAATGATATGCAGTTCCTCTTTGCAAAATTTCATCAAGATCGGTCCTGAAAACGTAACAAACAGACAGAGAGACAGGTGCAAAGAAGTTTTCACGGTTGTACCGCTGGATTTTGTTTGAAAACTCGATATTTCGACGACCAACTCTGTCAGATACTGAGACAGCCGCGTTTTTTAATTTTAATTTTTAAGTGGGCTGTTCCACACCTCCTTGTTTAGCCGACGGCTCACTCCGCGAACCACGCCCGGCAGCTGGCTACTTTTTTTTTTTTTTTATGTGTCTGTGCCTCAACGGCTTGTTTGTGTAAAAAGTTCCGTTGCCGGGGCAACACTACTTAATGTGTCTCTCTGTATAGGATAGGTTATTTTGGGGACACTTTTTATTACTCATTGAGGGGAAAACATGACTACGGTTCGTCAGAGACGACCTTATGTGAAAAACCCCTACAGTTTTCTTACAGTCATATCAGTTCTATTCAGGCTGATATATGATGCTTAGTGGTACTTTGTATTTGTGCCAGTGCCTTGGTTTGGTTGTGCCAAGGGTATGGAGCCTTTCATCCTGTTCTCTGTTTTGTTCAACTCGCTGGTAGAATTTTTCTGTTTGCCGGTAGATCTCGACGTAGATCCGGTTTACGCCGGCTTGGTCGTGTAGGGCGTCTGTCGGTGTGTACCTTGATGCGCGCAGAATGACCCGCAGGCATCGGTTTTGGAGTCTTTGGAGTTGGTCGATGTTTGTTTTGGAAGCCGTTCCCCACACCTGGCATCCATAGAGGATGTAGGGAAGGATGACTGACTTGTATATTCTGATTTTTGTTTTGGTGGCTAGTTGTTGGCTGTAGAGAATAGGGAACAGATTGTTTAGTATCGCGGTGCCCTGTCTTCTTCTATCTAGGATTTGTTTCCTGAACAGTAGTTTTTTGTCTATGGTGACTCCTAAGTATTTTGTGTCTGGGGACCAGTCGACTTCTTGTCCCATGATAGTCAGTTTCGTATTGATTTCTGGTCTCTTCCGTGTGAAATAGACGGCCGCACACTTTGTTGGGTTTATCTTGACCTTATTTATGCGACACCATTTCTCTAGTTGGTCCAGGCCGTGTTGCAGGTGGTTGATGTTCAGATCATGTCTCCTACCCGTAGCGTATGCCGTTGTATCGTCCGCAAATTGCGCGATGTTAACATGCGGTGGTGTCGGTATGTCGTTAACGCCAATTGAGAAAAGTATTGGGGCCAAAACAGAGCCTTGCGGTATTCCGGCCGGTATCGCATGTGTTGAGGAGTTTTGCCCTTCCACTGACACGAAGAACCTTCTGTTTTCCAGGTAGCTTCCGATTAACTGAACGTAGCAATGTCGTATGGACGTCTGTGTTCTTAGCTTAGTGATTAGGTTGGCATGCCACACCTTGTCGTAGGCCTTCTCGATGTCCAAGAACACAGCCGCCGTCGACTTACTGTAATTGAATCCCCGTGACACGTCTTAGTGGGCGGGGATACAGTTCTTCGTTGCGGACCGCAGAAGCTAATATTAAGCCGTTGGCTATATAAGGAGGTGCGGCACACCAACTCGTTCGTTCGTTCGTTGGGCTGTCTCAATATCTGACGCTCAGACGACCAGTGCAGATATCTCAACACCTGATGAAGACGTCGGAGGTAGTCGTCGAAATATTGTTTTTTCAAAATACAATCTGGCGGTACACCCGAGAATTCATTACAAACATACGCCGGGAAAGTCTCCGTTCATACAGAACGACAGTTGTTTTCGCATTTATACTATCAGTGTAGATTAAGATGACGCAGGTGCTTAGCCTGTCGAAGGGTTTTCGTTGAGTCCGCTACGGACGGTCAGTGGTGGCGGCGCCACTGTACCGGAGATGGCGAAGCCACTGAAGGCGACGCCGAGCGTGAGGGCGACGGTGGCGGCGACCGCTGTCTGCGCGTAGGCGACCACCAGGAAGAAGATGGCCTCCATGCCGAAGCCGCCGCAGTTGAAGAGCTTGCGCACGTTGGTGGTGGTGAGGATGCCGCGCTTGCGCACGTGGTCAGCCAGCAGCCCGCCCAGCGGCACGATGATGGTCATCACCAGGTGCGGCAGCGCGCCCACGAACCCCGTCTGCAACAGCAGCCACATCCAATTACAAATCACTTCTCACTAGCTTATGCCTGTGAGAGGACAATTCTTGCAGCAATTTTAGTAAAATTACTTGTTCCTTGGTAAATCTTTGGGGATGACTGTCTGGGGGGTATTAAAGTAACCACGTATAAAATATTCTTGGAGCTCCCACCGGGATAGCGTATCATCTCAGCGTGGCTTGGAAACCAGTTACCAGAAGATGGCGGCAGAGTTTCAGATCGCCGAAATATCGTGTGGAAACACCCTGTTAGTTAAGAAGCCTGAGATGACGACTTCAAGATCATCACATAATGGATTCTGACCTTCAGTCAAACCCTTCCACTGCGCGTATCCCGACCACGCCTCCTGCTCCACTGCCGAACTCGGCTTACCAGGACCCATCACTGCACAGTAAAGAGCTCACTGTACGTGACTATGACGGCGCAGGCTATATAAGGACAGACTCTCCGGGAGCCCGAAACTTCGCCGTAAGATGAAGATGAAGACGGAGAATGACTTCGAAACGTCCTGTCAAATTAATACGCTCCCCTTGGGAGCGCCGAGAACATTGTATGTTGCTGATACACCGGAAAATCGTCCTTTCATTTATGTAAAGACGTGTTTGATAAAAGAAGAAACCTTCAATGCCAGCGCAACCCCTCACCCTTACACTAATAAAGTTTTCACCGAGTAATTGTCATGTCGAGAATCTGCTAGTAACCAACGAGAGACCGTAGCCAAGTGGCTAATCATATAAATTATTTCTGTAAGGTGTTCCTCTGTCACAAGCCCTTATCCCCCTTGATAACTAACCTAAAATTATGAATGAGGCATCATTTTAAAACTTAGGTCTCCACTTTGATCAAACCATATTTTAAGAAAGGAATTTTTCGGAATTCAGCCATTAAAGGGCAAAAATGTCAATATTTCAAAACTGCTGTTTTTTGTACCACTAACAATTTATCTCCCTGTATTACTAACCGACATCGATAAGTGAAGTATCATTTTAAAAATTAAGATCTCCGCTTTGGTAGCATCATATATTAAGACTGGAATTTTTCGGAATTCGCCCCTTAAAGGGCAAAAGTATCAATATTTCTGCAATGCGTTTTTTGTCAAGAGCAATTTATCTCCCTTGATATCTAATCGATATAGATAGCTGATGGATTTTTTAAAAAGATTAAGGTCACATTATATTTTAAAAAACGAACTTTTCGGAATTCGACCCTCAAAGAGCAAAATTATCTTTATTTCCATGACGTATTTTTTTTTGTCACGAGCTATTTATCTCCCTTGATATGTAACCAAAATCGAGAAACGAGGTGTTATTTTAGAGACTAAGGCGTCCGGTTTGATCAAATCATATTTTAAGAAAGGATTTTTCGGAATTCAACCCTTAGAGTGCAAAATTATTATTATTTCTGTAATTTTTTTTATCATGAACCACTAATCTCCCTTGATATCTAACCGAAATAGATAAATGAGCTATCATATTAAAGATAAGGTCTCTGCTACGGTCTCATAATTTCCTAAGAACGAAATTTTCGAAATTTGATCCTTAACGGGTAAAAGTATTATCTGTGAAAGTCGCAAGTATATCAGTTCACAGCTTAGCCGTTAGATATCAGTAGCACATATCACAGAAATATTAATAATGTGTTTCACTGGCGTCGACTTTTGTTATGTACCTATTGCACTAAACAAATAAACAATTGAAACAAATGAGAAGCGGTTCTTCCTTCATTCTATTACAAACCCCCAACCTTACTACTCATGGTATTCGCGAAATTTTGGCACGGGTCATCTAGTTCTACTGGTATTGTCGTCAAGGTTGGGTGCGTTACCTCCTCTATCTTGAGATTGAAGGTGGATTGCAGGTATGATGCCTGGAAGAGGACCAGCAGGTAGAAGTTCCAGGAGCGGCAGAAGTTGGCGACGATGATGGCGTAGACGGGCAGCGAGGTGAGGAAGCACTTCCAGGGCGTGGTCGCCATCGTGGGCATCGCCATCGTGGTCGACTGCCCCAGCGACTGCTCGATGTACAGCAGCTCCTTCGCCGAGATGCTCGGGTGCTTCGACGGCTTCTCGAAGCTCAGCCACAGCCAGAACAGGTACCAGATGAGGCCCACCACGCCTGCAAAACAGCCACGGTAAACGTAGGCAGCAAAGAGAAAATGCAGTGTCAAACGAAGTGCAAGTGAAAACGGGAATGCCACACGGCGCTGTATTAGGACCGTTGCTATTCGTTACTCTAATGAATGATTGTGTTCATGGTTTACAGTCAGAAGTTAGTTTTTTCCAGACGACATAATGTTGTACGATACCATCAGAAGTATTTTATAATCAAGTCAGTACTATTTTGTGGGATAACAATGTACCCAGATAGTGCAAACATACATATTAAAAACCTACAACATACCCTTGGTGACTGAGGAACTAGAAGGACGTACCCTATCCACAAGAGACAACCGTTGACTTCAAGCATGTCAAATGAATTCTGTGCGTACCATGCTTCAGAGGACACGGAAGGATAAACTAAGGAATTGAACCAGTCACGTAGAAGCCGGTATTAACTTCAGTGTGGTAAAATCCTGACGGAGATCTCGTATTAGATGGCATGGACGTATCAGAAGGATGGAGGAAAAAAGAAAAGCAAATGCCTGCTTTAATACGGAGATCAAAGGGAAAAGAGGTGTGGAAGGCCAAAAATGAGATGGATATATAAAATCAAGGATGATCTGGAAGGCCTAGGCCTGGGATGTTTGATGACTACTCACGAAAATCAAATATTCATGGATACGAAGAAGTGGGGAGTGCTCGTGACCAGTACGCCGGAGACTGGAGTTGGAGATTGATGATGATGATGATGATGATAATGATGAATAGGATTAAAACGGGAGAAGACTGTGAACAGCTGCAGGATGAACTCGACATTGTATCTAGCTGACTGGGTAGGGCAACATGGGATGAAGGTAAATGCAAAGAAGAGTCAGCTTATTAGGTAAACAGATAATAAACTAAAGGCTGATTATGATTACTGGGTGGGGAAGGAGTCGATTTTTTAATATTTGGAATATAAATACCGTGGCATAACATTTGGCAACAAACTCAGATGGACAGGACAGTGTAGTGGAACTGTGTGGTGCGTGGGGTGCAGGGTTTGAGTCCCGCAGATGACACCAGAGTTCGTTTGAGTGGCCGAGTGTATATTGATTGATTGCTTATCGGTCGCGGTTGACTAATCTGTCCGATAGTAACTTTTTCTTGGCAGGATGACAATGTTCTGTTGCTGACACCGGGTAATTGTTTGGTGACGCAGTATTATCAAACTGCTTAGACGACTGGCCGCTGAAAGTAAGTAAAGTCTGTTAAAGATGTTATATTTTGTTAAAGTGCTGCGTTGAGTTCTTCGTGGCCCTTGTGTTGTTGCCTGATACGAATTTTAGAAGGTTTAAAAGGTTTTACGTAAACAGAGGCTACAAGCAAAGTTCCGGTTTATTGCAGTTTATTTTGCACTGAGGAACACACAGCAAGCTTTGCTTCAACGCAATCATAGTTAACTATACCCCTGCTATCTTAAATTTAGACTCCTGTTGCCGAAATTGGGTACAGAGTGGAACCATTGGTAGTAAATCGCAAATTGCGTCTTATATCTCAACGCTTCGCGAGACTCTCCGAGACTTTTTCTCATCGACTGCTGGCTGCTGCGAGCGGCGAGTACAAGCGCACTTGCCGACTTCAGCGCGTACCTGCTCGTGGTGCTCTCGTCGGCTGTGGCCGCTAGGAAACGAACTAAGTTCACTCCACAATTACAAAATATTGGAGGTATGTATTGGTCCCCTTACAACACATTGGGCAGGTGCCAGGAAATGGCATTAAAATGCTGTAACAGACCATTTTAGACAAATATCAAAATACAGGGCTAGTCAAAATGATTGCAGCAATTTCACGATTTTCCTTTTGGCTGTCCTTTTATAGGTACGATGATGGGGTTTGCTGTTATAAGACAAGTGGCTCTCCAAGTTTCGATTGCACTAAATGCAAGCTTCCCGCGGTGGTCGCTAGAGCGTTAGAGAGCAAGATGGCTGAAAGTGAGAAAGCATACGATGTTCTCGAATTTCATTCGACTCAGTCTGTAGTAAATGTTCAGCGACACTTTAGAACAAAGTTCGGCAAGGATCCCCCGCATGCTAACACCATTCGGCGTTGGTATCAACAGTTTAAAGCCACGGGATGCCTTTGTAAAGGTAAAACAACGGGTCGCCCTCCTGTATTTGAAGTAACCGTTGAACGTGTGCGCGCCAGTTACGTTCGTAGCCCACAGAAGTCTACTCCTCGAGCGAGCAGGGAATTGGGTATTCCACAGAAGACCGTTTGGAGAATTCTACGGAAGTGACTTTTTATAAAGCCTTACAAGTTACGGTTGCTACAAGCACTGTCGCACAAAGACAAAGTGCGTCGTTTTCAATTCTGTGCCCAATGTCTAGAACAAGACGAAACATTCGCAGAAAAACTTGTGTTTAGTGATGAGGCCACTTTCCATGGGAGTGGAAAAATAAACAGGCACAATGTGCGCATTTTGGGGACCGAAAACCCTCGTGCTTATGTGCAGCACGTTCGTGACTCTCCAAAAGTGAACGTGTTTTGCGCGATCTCACGAAAGACATTTTTTCTTTAATGAGGTGACGATCACAGGGAAAATCTATCTGGAAATGTTGCAGAATTGGCTCATGCCACTTCTGGAAGCTGACAGTGAAGATTTCATTTTCAAGCAGGTCGGTGCTCCACCACATTTTTCCGTAGTTGTCCGTAATTTCCTAAACACCAGGATTCCAAACAGATGGATTGGTCGTGCTGGGGATGCTGATCGTCAGCTGATGTCATGGCCTCCTCGTTCCCCTGACCTAACCTCCTGCGACTTCTTTGTTTGGGGTTTCGTAAAAGACACAGTGTTCGTGCCACCAGTACCAGTTGGTCTGCCAGACCTGCGGGTTCGCATCACCAATGCATTTGCTCCCATCGACAGAGACATGCTGCATCGGGTATGGGAAGAACACGATTATAGACTTGATGTGTGCAGAGTCACTAAAGGTGCACATATTGAGCATCTGTAGACACTCAAAAAAACTTTCACAGTTTGTTTATATATCTGTGTAATCTTGTAAGTATATCTCAAAAAATAAATCTGCAGTAATTTTCTGAAATCACTGCAATCATTTTGACTAGCCCTGTATGAGGTAATGATTTAAAAGTAGAAGCAACCGCTAGTCAAACGGTATGCTGACCGCATGTCACGAGCGGGATAAGAGTGACTTGCGAGATGAGGACAGACCGCCGCGTGACGCCTTCTAGAAATGCAGGCACGTGAGGTCACGTGGGGTGCGTCGTGACAGGCAAGTATATGTATAGGGCATTTGGCTATGCTTGGCCTCGCTCGCTTGGAGATGTGAGAGGGCAGCCGGAGACTATGTCACGCTGAGGAACGAAGTGTTGAAGACAAGCCCACGACCTCGCTAGACAGAGCCAGTCAGAAACAATGTAAGTGAACCAGCTACACATCATTGTAGGAGTACTTGGAGCCTTACCCCGTGGCAACAAACGAAGTGTAACTGCCCTGCCTAGAGGAGGAATAAATTATTTATTTGTTTATTTAAAGGTTTATTTAGCCTGGCAAGATTAGGGCTGTCAAGCCCTCTCTTACATCATACCAGGTGTTTACAATAAATACGAGGGTTATTCCAAAAGTAAGGTCCGGGTAAGAAAAAAAAATAATAATAATTTTTTTAAAACAATTGTTTTATTTACATTCCTTGCATATTTCTCTATTTTTCTACATAATTTCCATGCTTATTTAAACATTTGTCACATCGTTCAACAAGCTTTTGAATGCCTAAGTCGTAGAAATCGGCCGCCTGCGAAGATAACCAGTTTTTAACTGCTTCTTTCACTTCATCATCTGTGTCGAAGCGCTTGCCGCCAAGAAACTCCTTTAGGTAGCGGAACAAGTGGAAATCACTTGGAGCCAAATCCGGGCTGTATGGTGGGTGGTCAAGCTGTTCCCATCCAAATTTCTTGATTAGAGCTTGCGTTTCTTTCGAAGTATGGGGTCTGGCATTGACATGCAACAACAACACTCCAGACGACAACAGACCACGTCGCTTATTCTGGATTGCACGTCGAAGTTTAGTCAGGGTAGCGCAGTAGGCTGCTTTATTGATCGTTGTCCCTCTTTCCATAAAGTCGACTAACAATACTCCATGTCTATCCCAAAACAAGGTCGCCATAACCTTGCGTGTTGAGATTGTCTGCTTTGCCTTGACCTTGACTGGCGATGACGTGTGACGCCATTCCATCGACTGACGTTTAGACTCGGGGGTTATGTGAGAAACCCATGTCTCATCCCCTGTGACGATATGGTGTAAAAGACTGTCACCTTCCTTATGATATCGCTCCAAAAAAACAAGAGCATAAGCCATTCTTTCCATTTGTTGGGACTCAGTAAGCAGCCTGGGAACCCAACGGGCACACAATTTGTGAAAATTCAAATGTTCAGACACAATTCTGTACAAAGTTGTTCTACTCACATTCGGGAAATCTACTCGTACGAGTATTTCGAGACCTGAAATAGTGAATCGTCGATCTTCACGAATTTTTTGGTCAACCGCATTGACCAAATCTTCTGAAATCACTGATGGTCGGCCAGACCGTGGTTCATCATGCACATTTTCCCGTCCTTCATTAAAATCTCGCACCCACTTGCGCACTTTACTGTCACTCATTATGTTAGGACCGTAAACTTCAGTAATCTGCCGATGAAATTCTGCCGCTGAAACGTTTCTTGCAGACAAAAACCGTATCACTGCCCTTACTTCACAATCGGCGGGCCGATAAATTGTCTTAAACATTGTGAACTGACACTACAAACAGCACACAGCAACAGTAACAACACTAATGGCGGCGCTTGACGGGCAAGGCATGCCGGGAGTCGGCGTTCATGCGTGTTTTGTCATTGGCGCCCAATTCAAATAGTTACAGCGAATCGGACCTTAGTTTTGGAATAACCCTCGTAATATACACCTTATACAAACTAACAATATACAACACTTACATAACATTTGGCATAATTTAGGTTCAAGAGCAAAACTAACAAAAAATCATCTTAATAATATTTATAAGTAAAATACTAACTAAAATCTTAATAGTATTCGTTCTTAACTAGTTAATAATTTAATGGTATAAACTAATGCTAGTGGAAGTTAAAGAAGTAAATGGTACAAACTTAATACTAGTAGAATGAAGAAACAAGACAAACTAATAATAGGGAAGGCAGAATAAGAGGTGGACACTGTATACATCAATATTATTCAGATCAAAAAATTAAGTTATGAATGGAAGGAGAGGTCTTTTAACTAGTGCTCCAATAAGTAATGCTTTTTCAATTGAGTTTTAAATGGGCCGATTTTTGTGGTAGTTCTAATTTTCAGGGGAAGATCATTCCACAGTCTAGCCGCTGAAATGAAGAAGGAATTGGGTAGGGTTTCCGAGCTGTGGGAGTGGATGGTTAGTATGTTTGAGTTCAGGGATCTGGTGTTAATATTATGAGAAAGTCCTAGATATGAGATATTGGAACAAAGGTAGGCGGGAGATTTCAGATGTATGAGGCGATGAAGCAGACATAGAGTGTGGAATCGTCGTCGATCCCAAACGCGCAACCACTGCAAGCGGTCATATGAAGGTGAGACGTGGTCGTACAGTCGTAGGTCACAGATGAACCTTACACAAGAGTTCATAACAAGTTCAAGTTTCCTTATGTCTGCCGAACTCAAATTTTGCTGAGCAACGTCACAGTAATCGAGATGGGGTAGCACCAGAGTCTGCACCAATTGCTTTTTCAAATATGCCATCCATCGTTTTCAGTCAACAACCTAGCCCTTATACCTAAACTGTGGATGGTTGGAATAAGTATCTTAGCTTCAAGAACCTGTTCCAGAAGGCAGAGCCAGTGGACGGGAGCTGAGAGGTTCATCAGCAAGTAAGTCCTAACCTCGGTCGCCAACAGCCACAAGTAGCGACTAGCCATCTTGACTAGGTAGTAGCTGACCTAGTCACTAAACGGTCTGCTACAATGCTCCATCTACTGGAGAGGGTGTTGACGAGATGTACGAGAGAAGTGAGGGAACTGGGTTTTAAAACTTCGGTCACACCATTGCTTGAATATGGTAGTGCAGTGACCGCCATCTTTCGTATGAAATGCAGGAGTTAGAGGGGCAGCTATATTGCTTTGTACACAGTCAGTAAATGATACATTATTACGAAAGAAGTCGATTGGGCTTAGTTGCAGGGTGTCATGGGCTTGGTTGCTGTGGTGACGTACCGTAGAAGTAGAATGGCGCCTGCCAGCTGATGCCGCCGGTCAGCAGTCCAGAGAGGGGCATCCCGAGCACGACGCCGGCGTACGAGCCGCAGAAGGCCAGCGTCGCCAGACGCGAGCGCTCCATCGGCGGCGCCCAGAACCTCCAGATGCCGTGGCACGCAGGGTACGTCACGCCCTGCAACACAGGCCGCAGCACCGCACTGACAACTCCTCATAATAATTGCGATTATGGGGCTCCTCAGGGTTCAGTTCTGGGTCTTTTATTTCTTCTCATATATGTTAATGATTTACCTAAAAATACCTTAGATCCATGTGCTGATAGTTATCTCTTTGATGATGATCTGAATGTAAGTTTTAGTGCCAATTCATCCCAACTTATGAATTCAACAATAGAAAATGTTCATCGAATTGCTGAGGACTGGTGTACTGCTAATTTGCTGTGTCTAAATAGGGATGAAATACAGAATATAGAAATAGGTTATAGTAAGCATTATATCAACCATATAAATGTTGATAATTTATATTACATTTCTTGGTTTCTCCATAGACTGCTGTTTAAGTTGGAATAAGCATATACAAGCAACAGCTTCTAAATTGTGCGAAGGGATCTATGTGTTAAGAAGACTGAGGTCTAGGGTAAGCAAAGATGTGTTGAAAATGGTTTATTATGATCGAATTCATAGTGATTAATCGTATGGGGCAATACTGTGGGGGCATCAGTCTTCTGCTCTAAGGTTATTCAGGCTTCAGAAAAAAGCAGTAAGAATTATGAGTAACCTTCCTTGTCGCAGTCACTGTAAAAATATTTTTCTTCATGTTGGAATAATGACTCTACCAGCTATATTTACCTATATTTAGCTATGTTTAATGTATATTAAGGAGAACTATGAGAAATATGAAGTGCTGGGTGTGAGTCGTACAGTACTGGGAGTAGAGATAACACAGGTTTCTTAAGGTGTGGATGCAGATGCACTTAAAAACCTTTTTACTATACATCGATCAAGGTTTTTAATGCCATACCAATGAGAATAAGTTTATTTCCAAATAAAATGTTCAGGAATGTAATAAAATAAATACTTATTGATAACTGTTTATATAAAATTGAAGACTTTTATGAAATATCACCTAAAATGATGAAAATTTGGAATACTTGTAATTCAATTATGTATTAATTTTTAATGTCTTTGTAATTCTACAGATGTTCTCTGTAGTTTATATAATAAATCTTATATATATATAAAAATAGACGTGTTTTTTCCTATTTTTCACTTTTCAGCCACCACTACCTTGCACAGATCACTGATGTTTGTTGGTGGAAGTAGCATGGAGTTTCCTGTCGTGCACAACGTTCGCCGAATGCCGATAGCTGTGGGGATGTGGGAGATATAATGATTAATGTTGGTCAGTGCAGGGCGTTTTCATATTTCGACCAAAAATTCGTATCTCTGTATACTTCTCTTTCCTGCCACAACTACATAACATAGACCTTTGGTATTTGTGTGTGGTAGTAGAATCGTCTTTCCTGTCGTGCACTATGGTTGTTAGATGTCAGTAGCTATGGGGGTGTGGGAGATATGGGGGTTGAAAGTGGTCGACCTGTGGCAATTTCATACTTCTGCCAAAGACAAAAGTGTCATGGTGTATCACTTTTCAGCGAAAACTATAGATCACAGATAACTGTTGTTTGTGTGTAGTAGTAGCACAGAGTCACCTTTCGATCACAACAGCGGCCGATTTTCAGAAACTGTGGTACTGTGGTAGATATGGTGGTTGTAAGTGACCGACCAAGGATATTTTCGTATTTCGACTTTCTCCGCATATGTCTCTTTTCTGCCACAACTACATAGCATAGAGCATTGGTGTTTGTGTTTGGTAGTAGAATCGTATCTCATGTAGTGCACTATGGTTGTTAGATGTCGGTAGCTATGGGGGTGTGGGAGATATGGGGGTTGAAAGTGATCGACCTGTGGCAATTTCATACTTCTGCCAAAGACAAAAGTGTCATGGTGTATCACTTTTCAGCGAAAACTATAGATCACAGATAACTGGCGTTTGTGTGTAGTAGTAGCACAGAGTCACCTTTCGATCACAACAGCGGCCGAATTTCAGAAACTGTGTTACTGTGGTAGATATGGTGGTTGTAAGTGGCCGACCAAGGATATTTTCGTATTTCGACTGTCTCCGCATATGTCACTTTTCTGCCACAACTACATAGCATAGAGCATTGGTGTTTGTGTTTGGTAGTAGAATCGTATCTCATGTAGTGCACTATGGTTGTTAGATGTCGGTAGGTATGGGGGTGTGGGAGATATGGGGGTTGAAAGTGATCGACCTGTGGCAATTTCATACTTCTGCCAAAGACAAAAGTGTCATGGTGTATCACTTTTCAGCGAAAACTATAGATCACAGATAACTGGCGTTTGTGTGTAGTAGTAGCACAGAGTCACCTTTCGATCACAACAGCGGCCGAATTTCAGAAACTGTGTTACTGTGGTAGATATGGTGGTTGTAAGTGGCCGACCAAGGATATTTTCGTATTTCGACTGTCTCCGCATATGTCACTTTTCTGCCACAACTACATAGCATAGAGCATTGGTGTTTGTGTTTGGTAGTAGAATCGTATCTCATGTAGTGCACTATGGTTGTTAGATGTCGGTAGGTATGGGGGTGTGGGAGATATGGGGGTTGAAAGTGATCGACCTGTGGCAATTTCATACTTCTGCCAAAGACAAAAGTGTCATGGTGTATCACTTTTCAGCGAAAACTATAGATCACAGATAACTGGCGTTTGTGTGTAGTAGTAGCACAGAGTCACCTTTCGATCACAACAGCGGCCGAATTTCAGAAACTGTGTTACTGTGGTAGATATGGTGGTTGTAAGTGGCCGACCAAGGATATTTTCGTATTTCGACTGTCTCCGCATATGTCACTTTTCTGCCACAACTACATAGCATAGAGCATTGGTGTTTGTGTTTGGTAGTAGAATCGTATCTCATGTAGTGCACTATGGTTGTTAGATGTCGGTAGCTATGGGGGTGTGGGAGATATGGGGGTTGAAAGTGATCGACCTGTGGCAATTTCATACTTCTGCCAAAGACAAAAGTGTCATGGTGTATCACTTTTCAGCGAAAACTATAGATCACAGATAACTGGCGTTTGTGTGTAGTAGTAGCACAGAGTCACCTTTCGATCACAACAGCGGCCGAATTTCAGAAACTGTGTTACTGTGGTAGATATGGTGGTTGTAAGTGGCCGACCAAGGATATTTTCGAATTTCGACTGTCTCCGCATATGTCACTTTTCTGCCACAACTACATAGCATAGAACGTTGGTGTTTGTGTATGGTAGTAGAATTGTATCTCATGTAGTGCACTATGGTTGTTAGATGTCGGTAGCTATGGGGGTGTGGGAGATATGGGGGTTGAAAGTGATCGACCTGTGGCAATTTCATACTTCTGCCAAAGACAAAAGTGTCATGGTGTATCACTTTTCAGCGAAAACTATAGATCACAGATAACTGGCGTTTGTGTGTAGTAGTAGCACAGAGTCACCTTTCGATCACAACAGCGGCCGAATTTCAGAAACTGTGTTACTGTGGTAGATATGGTGGTTGTAAGTGGCCGACCAAGGATATTTTCGAATTTCGACTGTCTCCGCATATGTCACTTTTCTGCCACAACTACATAGCATAGAACGTTGGTGTTTGTGTATGGTAGTAGAATTGTATCTCATGTAGTGCACTATGGTTGTTAGATGTCGGTAGCTATGGGGGTGTGGGAGAAATGGGGGATAAAATGGTCGACCTGCGGCAATTTCATATTTCTGCCAAAGACGCATGTGTCACGTTGTATCACTTTTAAGTGAAAACTATCAATCGCAAATTACCGGCGTTTTTGTGTGGTAGTAACACAGAGTCACCCATCGATCACAACGTTGGCCGAAATTCGGTAACTGTGGGAGTGTGTGAGATATGGTGTTCGAAATTGGTCGATCATGAATATTTTCGTATTTCATCCAAAGACTTGTGTGTATCCGTAAATTTTTCTTTGCTGCCGGAACTACATAGCGCAGAAGACTGGTATTTGTGTGTGGTAATAGTATCGAGTCTCCCATCGTGCACTATGGTGGTTAGATGTCTACAGCTGTCAATATGAATACTTTACAATCACGAACGAAGTTGTGGGTACCAGCTATTATATTATAAATGTGGAAGTAAGTTTCTGTCTTTTTGTTACGTTTTGACGACTAAATGGCTATATCAATATTGATGGAATTTAACAATGAAATAGTGTAGGAAGGACACAGGACATTTTTTCGGCATGAATAACAGTTTTAGTCACGAAATTTTAAGAACTTATCGAATGATGAAAGACAGACAGATTCGTGTGTTAGTCTGTAGTGTTACGTTGGTTGCTCAGTCACGCAATCTGTTAGTGTTTGATTTATTAATAAATTTCGATAAGAAACAAAACTTATTATTTAGTATAGAAGTCAATTTGCTCTGCACTGTACTATTCATTTGTGTCTGTATAAAAGTTTCTGGCACCAATTTGTCTTCCTTTTTGACATGCCTTACGGACGTAAACCTGGCCTAAGGTGCAGGTCTAGAAGACAATGTGCTGCTATTAGATTATATGATTCAGATGCTCATGTTGAATAAAGAAGAAAAAACTAAGCTGAAATAAAGCTGCCATCAGTTTACACCCCCCCCCCCCCCTCCACACACACATCCCCGCACCTTCGCTTACTTTTCTGTTTTTAAATATGTTGTAAATTGATTCTCTTCATGAGACAGATTAGATGATAGGATGATATAATTATGGCTTTCCATCATATTATGTCGACTCGGTGTTGTTTGGGACAAATCTTACGTTACTAACAGTTTCCTATATCCAATTCTGGAATTGAAACTCCAAGTCCATGCGTACGAAGTCGCGGGTAACAGCTAGTATACAATAACTTTCATACATCATCAGGTTTTATCAGTCATGTATACCAGTGAATTATTCTTTTTATTGTGATAACCCTCGGGCCTGGTGATAAGGCAGTTTAATAATATTAGTATCTAGCTGACCGATCTTTGCTCGGCATCTTTCGATTTCTGTTCAACATGTAAGATTTTGAGAAAGGTTTCATTAATGTTAAACTTTTTCTTGAAGTCTTCCTAGGCATTTTACTTACTCTAACCAAAGACAAGCTTGACAAACATCAGTATGCTTACTGGTACCTGGAACTTCTACCAGATGTGTTAAGAGCCGTTTGCGAGACTTGAAATACAAGAACTGCTCTCTTTTTTGGTAAAATCATGTTACAAACTTGAAAATTAAAAATTTACCTACATGTGAAATTTCCGATATCGTCCTATTTATCATCTCATAAATTGCTTTTAAAGAAAAATCCTATTATTGTGTCAAGTTGAAATCTCAATAATAATCAGGGATTGATTAATAGTGAAACAGTTGCTGGTAATTTGTTTAGAAGAATACATCAACGGTGCTAAATTCATTCAAATCGTGCAAATACATATTTCTTAAATATCTACTTTTAAATGTTTTACAATTGAACATGTAGTATTTAATGATAACGACTTTTTACAATAAAACTATTGTTTATTATTACTATTCAAAATAAAATACCTTTCACTAATAAATATACTTGCATTTACTTATTTCAGCAAATATATTTGCATTTACTTATTTCCACTTTATTATATTACTATTCGGCGACTGACCAAGATACTGTGCGAAATATTCGCATGTCTCAGGTAGTATACAAGAACTGTTCGTTAAATGATATAAATCTCTTATTATAACCAAAGATAAATTAACTATCAGTTGGCTTTTTGGTACCTGAAACATCTACGAGATGGCGTTAGAGCTGTTTCACAGATACCAAATACAAAAATTGTCCGTATATTGTAAAATCGCGTTTTTGCAAAGAAGACACCTAGATAGATAACTTAAAAAGCAAAACGTTAACTAAATATGAAATTTCATCCAAATCGTTAGAGCCATTTCCGATATACCGAATATATATATATATATAAACTGAAGAACCAAAGAAACTGGTATAGGCATTCGTATGCAAATACAGGTGTATGTAAACACTCAGAGTATGGTGCTGCAGTCGGAAACTCCTATATAAGATAACAGGCTTCTTCTGTTTCATTTGCTCGTCGTGTTAGCATTTCGGTATTAGAACACGCCGTAAAATTATTTGTCTCAGAGTTAAGGGGTTAATCCACAAATGTCTAATCGCATCTTTCCGCTGTTGAGATAAGCGACTGCTTCACCTACTGCCTTAGGCAGCAGGATGTTTAATTTCTGATGAGATATTAATATTGTATTTGATTTTATTCTTGTTTGTTGTTCCATTTAATCGTTGTGTTCCCATTACAGACAAATACAACCTTTGATTTCGTTCTTCTTCTGTTATCTCATAACACACTAATATCTCACTAATATAAAATGGTAGTAAATAAGGTAAAAACAATTGGAGTTGTTGAGAAAGTGATTTGCTGGGAAGAAGAATTTTTGAAAGGTAGAAAACAGAACGTTAGGGTAGGAAATACTGTATCAAAAGAAGTGGAAGTAAAAATGGAAGTGCCACAGGGTAGCGTATTGGGACCATTGCTATTCATTATTCTAATGAATAATTGTATTGATTGTTTGCAGATGATATATAAAAGGATCAAACGGTAGAGGACTGTAAACAGCTGTAGGGTGATCTGTACAGGATATCTATTTGGATTGCTGACATGGGATGAAGATAAATGCAAAGAAGGGTCAGCTTATTAGATAAACAAATAAAAAACTAAAGGTTGATTACGATTATAAGGTGGGGAAAGAATTGCTTGCTGAAGACTTGAAAAGTAAATATCTTGGCAATTGATCAGGTAGTAGGAAAAGGTTTCAAACTTCTGCACTTGTTTGTGAGAGTGATGACGGGACGTACGAGAGAAGTAAAGGAATTTACAAAACATTGGTCAGACCATAGCTTGAATATGGTAGTGTTGTATGGGACTCAAAATTTTTGCGTATCAAATACAGGAGTTGGAGAGGACAGTAGCAGATATGATAAAGAGCTGGAATGGGACTGAATGGAAGACGGGAGGAGGGTGAAGAGGGTCATGGGTGTGTACGAGTCGTATATTGGTGATGGGACATGGAAAGATATCGGTGTAAGAATTAGAAGTAATGCATGGAAGGGAAAAGATGACCATGAGCACAAACTGGTACTCGATTTCAGGCACAAGGGTGTAGGAAGATTCTCTATTATGGGTAAAGGTGTGAGGGATTGGAATAAGTTACCAAGAGAAATGATAAAAAAATTACCAAAAGCCTTGAAAGACTTAAAGCTAAAATTTGTAGAGGGCAAATGTAGGTGGGTACAGGAAAGGGAGAAGTTGAGTGTGTAGGGAAATTGCCACCGGGGCGTGCGCTCTATCGCAATTTAATTAAACATTATAATTTGATTTCAATTGTCTTCTGTTTCTTTCTGATGATATAAATTTCAGTTTCTGAGTTTCTGTATAAGTTTAAGATGTGTCACATGCGGCATTACATCCGTTCCATCGTTCGTATTTCTATAGCAACGAAAAGACAGTTTTCCCCTGTTATATAGAGAAGATAATGGGTATAATATTAGAATAGATATTAATCATTCCCTTTGAGACTGGTATCGACTGAGGCTGGCTGTCGCCTGTTGCCTAATGGCCGTGGCGGGCCCCTCGCGTGACCCCGTGACCTGCCTTCCTGCTGGCTTTTTGTGCTCTCGTCCCCCGGGGCTCCCCCAGCCGGGGTGAATCCTATCTGCAATCTCCACCGACACAAAACGGCTCCGCTCACAAACAGTCACGGTACGGCCAGGTGCGGCCGCACACAGCAAATCAGGGGACACCGACTCGAAACAGAACCACAAAAAAGAAATCTCACATTGCTCAAACAATGGGATTGCTCAATTTTTTTAGTTAACGGATCATTGAAGGAAAGAACGTTAGACAAGAATATAATATATGAAGCAGATTACAGAGGAAGTACGTTGTAACGGTTATGTTCTAATGACAGCAAAAAAAAAAAAAAAAATCTCAAATAATAAATAATTATCGAAAACATAATATTGGAACCAGTGATTATTATAAACTTTGATGGGACTTAGACCCATACAACTCCACCACGCCAAATTCAAGCAATTGTCCGATGAATGTTGTGTTTCTCGATTCCTTCACTTCCCTCGTATATAACCCATCGCCTTCTCAAATAGATGAAGGATTTTGTATCTATACTATAAGGTGACATTTATATCTGACTGTTATTTGAAACCGAACGTTGATATAACGGATTTCATTTTGAATAGGAGGCAGTCAAGTGATGTCTGTGTCGACCAAAGATTAAGGTTGGCAGTATCTATAGGAGACTCTTTGGAGGGTTCTACACAGAGAAGTTAAGCTCATTGTGTAGCGGAATGAAGCAACCAGGAGAACTAGCAAGTCACAACAAAAAAAGAAAAAGAAAAGGAGATTGGATTATAGTACCCAGATAAAAGAAATTTGTTAATTTATAATTTGAATTTAACAGCAGGAATTGTACAATCATTTATGTATATTGGTTGCATCGAAATAAAATAACTGTTATTTTAAATTGATAAAATGACGCCAATGCAACTGTTTGTTGACACAATAAATAGAAAAATCATTAAGAAAATTGAAAAAGAACAGACAATAACTAACACAACCAAACTTCAGCCACCCAATAACCACTAGATAAGGACAGCCACAGAACAGACATTTCAAAATAACATACAAACCACAAAAGACATCGAAAATAAAAGTGAATGGTACTCAGTGACATATTCCAACAAATACACCCCCAGAATCACAAACATTTTTAAAAAACAAGGCATAGGCCTAAATATTGCTCTACAAACAGACAGCTCAGTACGAAAACTATTAAAAACTCACATAGACAGAGACAACTATCAAAACTCAGGCATTTATCAACTGACATGTCACAATTGTGAGGCAACATACATAGAACAGACAAGAAGACAGTTACAAAGAACTTCTCTTGCATTTACGTGGCTGTCTGTAAAGTTACATGTCATAACAGGAAATTTACAACACTCATTACTTGGCGTTTAATAGACTTCATTTTCAAGGAAGTTCGTAACTCCTTCAAAATAATGGGTAAACATATTTTCTATCTGAGTTCATAATTTCTCCTTTAGAAATTGATCTGTGTTTCATATAACCAACCTCTATTACGACAGTACCTACTTGATAAATAGGGCATTTTTAATGAACGGCGAATTTAAGAACAACACTTCAATCGAAAAGAACAAAGCAATAATTACGCGAAATGTATAGAGAATATTAGTACTGTACTTTGTTTTAGTACAGCGAACGAAGTATCCCACAATTAGATTACAAACAGCCGACAGCCCACGTTATACACAGCACTTTGTTAACGGTGGGTAAGGTGCTCAACTTCATAGGCCGTGTGTAAACCGCATTGGAAGGAGTTTCTGATAATCTGCTTATTATTTGTGCTGCAACTTCACATTACAGCGTTCATTTTGTGCATTAGTTCTGTAGGTACTATAAATGATTTTTCCTGAGGTAACTTTTGGTTCGTTTCTGGTGGTAGCTGATACAACCTATCTGAGCCTCGTATAAACAACGAAATTCTTCCGCCTTGCAAACTTACACACTTTATTTGCAGTGTTGTCAAATATTTGCAGTAACCACTCATAGGACGATCCTAGAATGTTGAACGACCTGCGCTAGCACCGTCTCTATGGGTACTACGTATTATTTTTCTCCTGAAACGTTATGTTGGTAGGCACGTTTTCCTGACCAATTTAAACTGTGGTGTTCTCGCTTTGCGTTTCCCAGAGATAGAAGAGTGGGAAAACGTTCTTTTGTTGGTAAGGGTATCAGGGATTGGAACAAGTTGCCAAGAGAAGTGATGAATAATTTACCAAAAACGCTTAAATCGGGAAAGTAAATGGGGGAGGAATTTAACATTCCAATTATAAAATTTAAATTGTATATATATAAAGGGTTAATTAGATGACTAAGAAAAAAAAATGTGGTAAGCGCGTGTCGCCTACCACAGAGCTATTTGAGTTGTCATAGAAACGTGGGGCAGATGTAATTTCCAATGCAGCAAAACTGAAAAGAAAAAAAAAAAAAAAAATGCAGCAGATAATTTGCTAATATAACCTTACTGCTCTTGATCGTTAAAGATGGCAGGTATTAAACTTGAGGTGCACATAGAGCTTCTTCGTCTTCTAATGAACGCGTTGCCTATCTATTCCTCTGGGAAATGTATGGGAACATGAACTGGAGTGGTTTCCAGTTCGTTATCCAGTTCGTTGGTAAGTGTTGATGTTTGTGACACTGGGTGTATTTAGATTGAAGTGTCGTTTCTGTTGTGATTGATAGATGGAAGAAGGAAGAGGTTGGAACCTGGTGCCTGCTAGATCAAGCCTACTCTTCCGAAAGAGATCTAGAGGCTAATCGTTCCCAACTGACGGACAAATTGTCATCAACAGTGTGGTATGACGTCACTCCATACACACTGTGGAGAGGTTCAGGTGCACAATCTGGTGATTAGGAATCGTGCACCGCCACCTCTGCTACCCTGCCAGCCAAGTCCACCACCAGGACTGGAACCAGCAAACCCCGTTGATAGTTACCTCGCCGATTACTCTTACTCGCTGTTCTGTCCTGTCGCGTCCGCCATGATAGGTATCTCGTTTTAAAATGAAATAACGAGTCCATAGAAGATTCATTTTTAACTTTGTTTATTTTCCTTAAAACATCGAACTCCAAAGACAGTAGGTGCAAACGTAAAGACGTGCTCCAGTGGTTATGAGATTCAAACAACTGCAACTCACAATACTCTGAAGAACTCAACTCTCAGAATACTGAATGCTGAATCACTCAAAACTCGTCCAGATTTGGGTTTTCCATGGTTTCCCAAATCACTCCATGCAAATGCCGGGATGCTTCCTTAAAAAGACGACGGCCGAATTCCTTCCCATTCCTTGCCCCCCATCCTTTCCCGTCTCTAAAGACCTCGCTGTTGAGAGACGTAAAGAATTAAAAAAAAAAAAAAACCTCGTCTCTCCCGATCGCTTATATAGGTTTTACAGAAAATTCCAGAATGGTTCAAAGACTTCCGGCAGACGTTTCTGGAATACTAACAATACTTAAACAATTAAAATCATATTAAAAAATGGAAATTAATACAAAATCGTTATGAAATGCACAGAAACAAAAATTAAAGATATTTACACAAAACATTATCCACGTAAATGAGTCCAAACTGTCGCAAATTGTCGTCTAAACACTGTAGCTCACAACAATACATAGAATTACAAACTTTTCTTGCATAGTACTGTCCTTTAACATATTAAATAGTATTTACATAGTTTAATTTCCATAAAAAAAGTCATTTTACACAAACTAACTACTAATTACAAGAAAAATATGCAAAACCATATTAACTGAACTCCCTACTTGCTTCAAATAATTCGTAAAGTACAATTTCATTCAAGGCGGGGTCCGAAGGCCGTTGTTCTGTTTCAGCGCCGAACATCATCGCGTTGCCGCAGCCAATCGAGTCAACAGGACAGGCTAGAATGTGTCTAGTGTTCTATATTAATTTGATGTTCCAAAGCAGAAACTTTTTCTGACAGATACCGTAGACCAGGGTTGGCCAACCCAAATGATCTTGCGGGCCACCTTGGAAATGCGTCATAACTCCTCGGGCCGCATATAAAATTATATATTTTATATTATATTAGATGTTCCAAGATGCCCGCGCATTACGAGTTTGCAGAATATAACATAATTATTCTGCTAACTGATAACTGTAAACTCATAAATAAAACAGGCAATATCTGTCATATATTCGCAAAAATATTATTTTAAAATCAAAGTAATTTTTTTCTCATAATTTCGACAGTTAATTTTGAAATATATGGATGCAAAAATAATGTATTTTTTAAATTGGTTTTCACTACATTGGAAATTATAAACTAAATATAATTTGAAAAAGTATGATGTATCACGCGGGGCGGAAAAATCGTCAAGGCGGTCGCGGGTTGGTCAACCATGCTCTAAACCGAGTACGATGCTTATTTTCATTAATTTTCAAGATTGAAAAAAGCTGCTCACATTTATACGTGCTTCCGAATGTGCAAATTATTTTTCGTGCGAAAACTCTCAGCTGTGGATATGTTTCTTCGGAAAGGTATGTTCAGTATATGAAATTTTTGAACGTCTCGCGGGCCGGATTGAAGCTGGTGGAGAGCCGGATCCGGCCCGGGGGCCGGGGATTGCCCATATATGCCGTAGACAGTAGCACGTGGGCTTCCATCTCGCTCGCTGTATAGTATCGATCGACTCTGCTATCGATGCGTGGCCCAGCTGACGTGACTGCCCAACACAAATAGCGCCTTTATGTCCGTCCCACCCACCAGTTTTAAATAACGAAGCCGACACACACGAGAAAAAAAACTCAATTGATAAGTTCCCTGTCCATACCCACACATAAACGAAGTGCTCCAGTTGCGATCTATACAGCTTAAACTTTTCACAACATCACAAGCAATAATAGGACGTGAGTTCAAATCCCTTTACAACAATCCAGAATTCCGTTTTTTGGTTTCCCATAATCAATGAACGCAAATGCCGGGATGGTTTCTTCAAAATGCCACGGCCAAATTCATTCCCATTGTTTGCTTCCAGTCTACTGCTTCCTTTAATGACGTCGACGAGGAGTAATTCTATATTGAATGTTCCTCAGTAAAAACTTTTAAAATTTCTAGAGTCCGAAGTGGGTATTTAAATAAAACTGAAATATATTTACCTGATTGAAAAATTATACTATTAACAACCATCTTTATTAAAAATTAGTTTCAAGGGTTCGCCAGTACTCGCTAACCTGAACCACAGGAAGTCCAGGGAAGGAAAATCTTATATCATACAGAAACAAGAAATTAAAACGCTAGTAGAATTACATAAAAAATCGATTCTTACAGATAATTACAAAATGTACGTGAAACAAACTTTCTCAGAAAGTAGGCCTACTTGTACTTATTACCATTATTACCATTAACATTACTGTTTTACAGATACTTTAGTAACTGCCTCTGGCGGTAGACACCAAAGAGTCTCCTACATCGAACTCGGCACTGCCAACGTTATGTTTTGCTTCTCATGGATATAAAATAAACTTGTTTTCACCTATCACAGAAATTTACCACAAACAGAAAAAATTCCATCTAAAATTGAGAACAGACGTAAGCTGTTGGCTTCCAGGTTGAATCTTTGATTTCTTCTTCTCTTCGATATTGGCCATCTAAGGACCACGAAAAGTATTCCTGTGCATTCATTTCGATGCTTCTTTTCTTGACTTCCAATAGTTCTTCATCCTCTCACTTTGCTGTTTCCTCCTTTCTTCTGTCCATATGTTACTAAATTTCCTCCTCTTCTTCTCCTGGAAACCCTTGAAATTTTGGATCAATCTCCTAAAAGTTGCTCTATCTTTTATTAAATCTTCTGTTATTCCAATCTTGAGAAAAATTTGGGGACCACTAAAAATTGAAAATGGTGAGTTTAGACAGCGGAGGAATAAAGACCTATACAAAGAAGAAGAAATTGAAAGGATGTCAGACACGATCAGAAAGAAGAGAATCAGTTTTTTTGGTCACATAATGAGAATGGATAACAACAGACTTTCAAAAAGAATTTTCAACCATGTTTACAAGAGTAAGAAGGGCAACCAGTGGATCCAAGGAGTAAAGAAAGATATGATTGAGATCGGAATATTTGATTTGTTGATTGAAATGGCGGTAATATTGAATAATGCCGATAATATTTAATGGCGCGTAAAGTAATTCCGACATATTTAGACTACACACACGGAGACAAAAGGGTCCTACGTTTTTCGTATCTTTCTAATTGTTATTGGTCCAGGGATCATATCTACCTATCCACTTTTTGCTTAAATATTACAAGTTTTTCGTGCGATATCGCTTCTTATGTTTAATACGAACGTCAAGTCACCAATAAAGTCATTACTGCAGAAGGTGGAAAATAATTAATGGTATCTTTGAGCAGAACAATTGTTTAATATGGATTGTCTCAGTGAACTACAAAGACGTCTTTATTATTATACGAGCATTTGCAGGAGGTTTTGCTCTCGTGCACCTCACATTTTACAGATGGAAAAAAAACACATTCTCGAAGAAAAAAAACAGTCTTGTCAAGCGGTGCCTACATAAGACAGAAATAATTTAATTTTTAATAATTTACATTGATTTCACGAGTGCCATCTTAAAAAACTTGAAAGAAACCTCAAAGATGTTGAAAAAGCTGAGGACGAACAAGACAAAATGTATGCGTTAGTGAAAGGCTTCTTGAAATTACTCAGCTGCAAATAATAAAAATTCGATCAAAAGCATGTAAAAAATGAAGTTTTTTCTTTTTAAAAAGCCCGTTCTTATCCTTAAAGTGTAAAATATAAAGTGCGAAAAAACCTATCCTTACTGCACTGCTATCAGAGTTTTTATCTTTGATGTAGTTTGATATTTGGTGCCTAATTGTTAAATTTACGAACAAAGTCTCATTTATTGTTCCTTTCAGAGTTCGCATAGATTCATCAGCAGATATTCCTTAATTTTTAAGCTTTCAAACTGTAAAAATCATAATCAAAAGTACTCGAAAGTTTTTTTTAGTGAATAAAGAAATCCTACTGAAATAGTCGCTAACAAATTTACGTCTGTAGTGATTAATAAATGGAAGACACTGCGAACAAATGCTTTTGAAATTTCAAGAATTTTGGAAACTTTTGTTCACGAAGAAGCTGATTAAATAAAATAACATAGGTTGGAAGAATATTTATTGAATTTTAAAAAATGCTATTAAACTGGGTAGATGTTATAAAAAAAATACTTCGAAACATTTCCGAAATTATTGAAATTACGTCCGAAAGGGTAATTAATGTGTTGTAAGCTATCAGTTGTTTCATTACGATAGACCATATATTCCTTGGGATAGATTCAAATCAAGTCTTCAATAACAAAAAGTATTTCTTAAAAAGTTTTTATCATCCATGTGATCGAGTTACAGTTTCTACCCTCATATATGATGCTCTGACAGGTCTACTAGTAAGAAAACTTAGGAACCCAACATCCTGTAGGTGTGATGATCTTTGAAAAGTTTTTAGTACCTTACAGGTATCATCCTTATGACGTCAATGAGGCGTAAAGCCAAAGGAAAAAAAAAAAAAACTTATCCGTTAGTCCTAGGGGGCGTCAATTAATTTCGTGTGGTGTTTTTTCAGGAATCTTTGGGATTGACGTCGTTTGTAGACCTTTTTAAGGTCTACTGTTCTTCAAGGGGGCGTCCATTTTTTTTTTTTTTAGCTCTCATGCTTCCAAGGAGGGTTATACCCCCTTAAGGTCGGTTCGCACGTCATTTCTCGATCATATACGCCCCCTAAAACCCACATTGGCATCATTTGTAGATTTTAAAAAAAAAAAAAAAAAAAAAAAAAAAAGCTCAACCATCCTTCAAGAATTTCAAAACCTCACGTGAGATTTCCGTTGACCTTCCCCTCCCCCTTTGATGAGATTTCACCGTACCCTTTCTCGCCCCTCCCCCATTACACCTCACGTAGTTAATGGATGCCCCCGTTCCAGCTAGAGGGACCTGCAGTTTAGCGTGCAATCCGAACAACTGAATCGTTACGGCGCACAGTGGGCCAGAATCGCAAAAAGCTGGCCAAAATATAAAAAATTGTTCAATTTGTACCAAAGTTAGTATGTAAAGGTTATCGAAGTTGCTGATTAAGAATATAATATCAAAAAGTGAAAATAGAAAATGGCGGATACAAGATGGCGGACAAATAATTCTAAAAGTCATTTTATTCATATAAAAGTAATTTTTGTGGAATTATCGAGGTTGCTAGAGTTGTTCAATTTGTACCAAAGTTAGTACGTAAAGGTTATCGAAGTTGGTGATTAAGAATATGGTATCAAAAAGTGAAAAAAAGAAAATGGTGGATCCAATATGGCGGACAAATATTGATAAAAGTCCTTTGATTTATATAAAAGTATTTTTTTGGGATTTATCGAGATTGATGATGAAGATTGTGACTTCAAATATTAAAAAACAAAACAAAATGGTGGATCCAAGATGGCGGGCGAAAATTGGTAAAATTCTTTTTATTTATGTAAAAGTCAATATTTAGAGGCTGTTGTAGTTAATGGTTAAAAATATAAGCTCAAAAAATGGAGAGCTCGAGAAAAGTATCAAATAGAGGATAGAAGATAGTATAAAATATTACAAAAAAAGAATTTTATTTCAATTACAGTTAATCAGTTAGTAAATTGTTTTTGACTATAATTAAAAGTTATTGTTTTCTTGTTTTTTTATCTTCATTATCTTCTTCTTCTGCATCTTCAGCTGAATCGCCATCATCTTCAAACAGTTTCCTCATCATCTACATCGGAATCTTCATAATCTTCCGCCACAGTAACTAAGAGGACAACGGCTTCTGACGACAAACTCTTCAGTTTGTTTGATGATTTGCGCAGAGAAGAAATGTTGAAGTCTGTGGTTACTAACAATCTCCTGAACACGTTTTCCATACTCTTAAGTCCGGAAAACTTTCGCGAAAAGCCTATGCGATATTGCTTTATCAACTTATTGGTTGATTCTTGAGCATACTCCAACAGTTCATATAATTATTAATTTATTTAATACTTATTTCTTAACACGTGTTTGAAAGCGTTAAAAAGTAATTCCACAAAATATGTAGAATATTTGTGTTTAAAAAAAATGTACTTTTTCTTAATTATTAATGAAAAATTAACTTAACATTAATATTTTCATTTTTTTAAAAAAGGATACATTTTGCAAGCGTCGCTTAAAAAGTTGTTCAAAGCCGGAGTTGGTACTAGTAGGTGGATTTGAAGGTTAATTTATTAAGGAAATAGTATATACTTGTGGACACGGTGCAAAAGAAAGCGGAATATCGTGGAATTCGTAACTTATCTCTATTTTTTTTAAGAACATTTTAAAATTTTCTACCGAATTTTCCGGTATTAAGTTAATTAAAAAAATATGTGTAATTAATGATTTAAAAATTACATAAATGTATTTTAATTAGTACATACTTCCTGAAACACAGTCCATATTTAAAATATTCGTTTCACTTACACAGAATACAAATATTTATCTTTAACGACAAGACTATTTTTTTTCCTGGTCGGCTGCATGCACCGCTAGCAATGAAGTGCCGACTTTGACATTAAATATAAAGGAGGAAATGAACAATTGATCGTCCAAACAATCGGTATTCAGTAGTTCCAACATTACTGTAGCCAACGTGATAGTCGAAAATTCCCATCCAGAAACTTTTTTTTTTTTCCCTTTTTGGCCACGTTTTCAAGATTCTGGCCCACTGTGCGGCGCACTTAACAGACAACAAAGCAAGCTTTGCAAGAGGTGAAGGCCGGGTTAAGGTCCTTTCGAAATACCATCAGAGACAAGGATACGAACCGGGGACCATTAGATCTCCATACAGACGTCTTGACCACTGAGCCACCAGACCGCTATCTCGTCGATGAAGACTAGTTGAAGAGGCGGAGACGGCGCTACCACTGTAGAATTTCTTCGTCTGATCGGGTCAGGGGCGGCCGTAATGGAATCAGCTCAGCGGCGGAGCTGAGCCGGCGACCGTATTGTTTCTTTCGCTACGTGACCAGGGCGTCGCGGATTAGCCGAGCCCCGAGAATTACCGCCGAGAAGGCGAAAACAAGTTCCTTTGTGTCGGCGGGCGCCCCATCAAAACTTTCCGACTCGCTCTGTCGCTTGGCTGCCTCGCACTCAACTTGTCCGGAACAAAGACCCGGCTCAGGAAATAACCAGCACGGCGGAGTAGAATGCAGGGCGCACAGCCAGAGCCTCGAACCATCTCACAAGAGTGTGCTGAATCTACTAGAGGTGGTCAGGAACTAGAGATGTAGTGACCCTTACAGCTGATAGACAAGATCGGACAGCGTAAGCTTCTATCGGAGCCGTGGATAAGGGTAGAGCATAGAAGTCGACTATAGTTCTGATATGAATATGCAGGGTGATTATAATTAAAGTTTAACTTTCAAAACGCTCTAAAAAACGAACGACTGATTAGAATGACGTCAAAATTGAACTGCATATTATTGAATAAGGGGGAAAGAACATGAACGGCGATTCTGCACCAGTAGCTCTGTAGAAGTTCAGGACCCTCAAGGGCGTGAAAAAGGCGTTGCACCGATGATTGTCATGGGTCTGGAGAAAATGATGAAAAACTTCGAAAATTCAGGTTCGTTTGATGTGCAGTCTGGTAGAGGAAGGAAAAGATATGATTCGGCGGTAGTTGAAGAAGTGGCCACAGCAGTTCAGGAGGCGTCGAGAGGTGGTGTGCAACCATGCAGTGCACGAATTGCCCGAACATTGGACAGGCCTGTGAGCACGGTGCATAACATTCAACGAAACATCCTGCAATGCTATCCATACAAAATTTGACATTTGCAGGAGTTGTTTCCTTCTGACCTGCCAGCAAGAGAGGGTTTTGCTTTGGAATTTCTTGCTCGCATGGAAGTGGACAATGATTGGCCGTGGACAATTCTGTGGACAGACGAAGCCCATTTCCATCTGACGGCATATGTTTTACGATTTGTCATTTGTAGACTAAATTATGATGCTTACAGCGCCATCTGTCGCTAAAATTTGGAACTTTTTTGTTTTTGTTTGGTTCATGTTCTTTCCCCCTTATTCAATAATACGCCTTTCAATTTTGACGTCATTCTAATCAGTGGTTCGTTTTTTTCGAGCATTTTGAAACTTAAACTTTAATTATAATCACCCTGTACACCATAGGTGCCTACTGCAACACCTGACAGGTTATATGGCTCAGTACTGTCAGGTAGGAATGGCAGAGATGTCTAGATTAAATTACTGTAAACATCAGTTACATATTACACATTTATTTACATGAGCAATGACTGGTGGCATACGTGAATATTTCTAGAGTTTAATTGGCTTTGTATTAAAATCGTCGTGCATTTAACTGCATGATTTTGAGAAAGGACCAAGGACTAGGCGAGCATGTAACTGATAGGCTCCTCGCAACCCAAGTTAAATGGAATGTCGATAATCTCTCTGTAATACTATGCCCACTCGACGGTGACCAAAAGATTGACCCTCTGATTACCCACACCCAGCTGTCGCAGTATAACCCATCTTTGTATTAGACGCCTGGCATCATCTCCGCGGCGCCGATGACCCCTGCCCCAGGGTTTAAATAGATACCTCCCCTTCCTATTACCACTGTGTGGAGAGGGCAATACTCCTTGCTAACCTGCTGTATGAAGTCACTTTACCAGTTTGCGGTAATTAGTGGCGCTTGGCAACTGGCGACATAGGACTTGCTGATTGGCGTGCTACTTCTCCTGGTTGTTGCACTCTGCTATTGCTTAATGCTTTCATGCTCGCTCGCCCTGGATAATGACTTTTAATAGGGTTTTAGGCAAGTGTTCGACCTCGATCACTACAGAGATATTATGTCGATTTTCATAGAATTCCTTCGTTACAGAGAAATTAGTAGAGTGCGGTAATTCTAAGACAAGCGATTGGAAAATGTGCAGAGTTTCAGCAACCCAACAGTTGTTGGTAAATACAAATGGCGACTCGTATTCTTCAAGTGAGGATTAAGGTGAAAGTCGCGTGGAGCGAGGTCCGACTGTGATGTCCCAGCGAAACCGCCTCAACAGCGATCTTCGTCGGTGACGTTTTCTCCACTGGCCGCAAACTTTCGACACTATTCTGCGACATGCTGATTGGACATTAGAGTATCTCCGTAAATCTCTACCAGCTGCCGGTGAACTACAGTCGCGGTTACATGTTTCACCCACATGATTTCTACGTCCATCTGTTATTTCACTGAAACGCAATTTTTATGTCTAATCATTAGTAGCAGAATACGATTCTGTGGGTTATCTATCCAAATATGGCCGCAAGTATTTTTAATTAAATTTTTAAAAAAATTCTTTCACCTGTCTTTTAAATAAATTGTAATACATGTCAACGAGAGACATGTAAAAACATAAAAAGTTTGGTTGCTTATGTAAAAGTGGCCCAAGTAGGGGTTGCCAGCTGTTAAAGATATGTAAGAGCTAGAGAGAGTTAGCGCACCACACCGTCTGTCAAACTTTAACAACTGGCAACGCAAACTTGCGGCCACTTTTATATAAGCATCAAAACTTTTTATGTTCTTTATATGTCTCTCTTTAACATGAATTACAATTGAAAACAAGAGAACGAAATTTTTTTTAAAAAAATGTTTTAACTAAAAGTACTTGCAGCCATATTTTGACAGGCAACCAAGTAGAATCGTATACCGCTGCTAATAATTATACATAAAAATTGCATTTCGATGAAATAACAATCAAATAACAGATGGACTTAGAAATCATGCAGCCGGATCTTAGGCTAAGAGTTTCAGCCACCCGTCACCTACAGCGCTAGTTGTCGGTAAACTCAAATGGCGACACATTTGGAAAACTGGTCTCACAAAGAAATCCGTTCAGTTATTCGGTTTCTGTGGGTGAACCACGTAACCGCGGCTGAAATGCACCACCAGCTGGAACAGGTTTATGGAGTGACTGGAAAGTCCCGTCAACATGTCGCAGAATAGTGTCGAAAGTTTGCGGCTGGTAGAGAAAACGTCACCGACGAAGATCGCTATTGAAGCGACAGCATCGACCACCCTCCCTGCAGTCGGACATCGCTCCAAGCGACTTTCACCTGTTTCCTCACTTGAAGGAGAACCGAGGAGGCCGACGATTCGCTTCAGACGAGGAGCTGAAATACTTCGTGACACCGTGGCTCAACACACAAGGATATGATTATTACCTGTACAGAATATTCGGACTCATTCCACGAATCGACACGTACCTAAACCGATATGGAGGCTACGTCGAAAAATATCCTAAGGGGACATCCATTAATTACGTCAGGTGAAATAGGGGGGGGGGGTCCGGCGAAATCTCACCAGGGGGGAGGGGGGTCTACGGAAATCTCACGTGAGACTTTGGGGGACAGTACAGCCAAAAAAAGGTCTACAATTTGCGCCAAAGTCGATTTTTGGAGGGTATTTCCTCAAAAAAGTTAGGGTGTGACCTAAATTTCTAGGGGGGGTTCTCACGGACCAGATCTCACCAGAGGGGGGGGGGGGGTCCGGCCAGATCTCACGAAATCTCATCAAGGGGGAGGGGGGGGGGCAGAAATCCGGAAAAACACTTCACGTAATTTGTGGATGCCCCCCAATGTACGTACTGCCAGTTGGTTGGATTTGTTGTATCACTGCAGGGTTTGTAATATTAGTTTCTGATAACCCCTCCTACATCTGTGATCTGTATTTTACAAAACTATCACTGCAAAATTTGGCTGCTCTGTGGTTTTCAGTTAGGGTTGTCAGTCGAAATAAATAGTGTCGATACTAATAAAGAGCAAAGCTTGGAATTCGCATCCATAACACTCTGACGTCACACTACCGATCTTCATTGCGATACTAACAACGGCCAGGGATGTTACTGTGTGCGTTACTGAATAAAAATTTTAATAGTTAAACAACTGCCATCACCTTACTGTGCTACCACTGGACATCCGTGATGAAGAGAATCAATTTGCAACTTGTTTAAAAATAGTAACAAACTAAGGGGGGCTAACCGCGGCAGATTTTTGTTTTTGGTTTAAAACTACGTCACTTTCTAGCGACATCTTATGCCAATACCAATTTGTACACAAAGCTTTTGGTTTTGCTGACATGTAGAGCTTTTGAGGGTTGGAAACCAGCAGTGAGTTATGAACATATAATTGCCCATGGGAAAAACATTTCTTAGTGTCTGTCGCTAGGATTTATTCATAGTCATCTCAAAGGCTAATTTTAGTGGGAACTACAGTATTTTAAACTAAAGGGGTTCTCAGATTCTAGTAACATTAGCTGCTCGTGCTCTGTCAGACGCACACCCTAGGTCTGATTTACGTCTGCGAGGCATATGAAAAAAAAAAGACAAAATAGGCTTATACTGATGCCAATTTTTTTTAGGTGTACACAAACTGTCTGCGAGAGAAGCAAAGCCTGAGTGACCGATATAACATTATAGAGAGTTACACCGTTCGGTTAATTTTCAAAACTTCGTAGCAAAATGTGTTATTTATCGCGAAAAAAAGTGTCTTATAGCTTTCCTAATGGCACATAGTGTTTTCTTGTAAAATATCATCATGATTGGTTTAGCTGTTTATTCGTGGAAACGTAACAAACAGAGAGACAGAGTTACTTTCGCGTTTGTAGTATTGGTGTGTATGTAAGAGTGTTGATATGATGAGGTACTGGAAGCCGTGCTGGTGCTGAGTGGCCGGTGTCATATTCCGCCGCCGCCGCCACTCCTGTATTCCACACGGCCCCTCTGCGTGATCAGATTGCGCCGCGCCTCGTCCCGTATTCGAGTCGCGCGCGCGCCATAAATCTTATTTAGCGGCCTAATGAAGTAATCGCCGCACTCTTCCTCCTCTTCTCTCTCCCAGCTTATCGTCCCGCGCCATGACTGTCGATGAAAGCGCCGCTCCTCTATCCCTCTCCTCGACGAGAACGTTTCGGCCAACATGTTATCAACTCGTCCTCAGCGTCGTTTCACCCCGTCCACCTCTACTAACTCCATGGTGTTCTACTCCATTATTTGCTGTTCGTTTTTCTTTTTTGTTTTCTCTTTCCCATTTGCGTGCTTCGCCTTAACGAACATGTTCACTTATTTCTGTCCAGTCTAAACATTTCTACAGCAAAAGGCTGGTTATTACAGTTCGGATCTCTATGGCAAGTCATATTGTGTTCCTGCATTCTTTTTAAGGTATGGAGCTGAATTAATCACTGACTAAACGTTTCTAATTGTATTTAAATGAATTTTACATAGTATATAAATGCGTATTCAAGCCAATTTCCTAGTTTTGGTCATATTACGATAATTTTTACGGTCATTTTCTGGAAAAATTTGGTAATTCGCTAGATGTTGTAGATGAGATGAAATTAGGATAATTATTTAGTCCTATTATACAGGGTGTTACAAAAAGGTACGGCCAAACTTTCAGGAAACATTCCTCACACACAAACAAAGAAAATATGTTATGTGGACATGTGTCCGGAAACGCTTACTTTCCATGTTAGAGCTCATATTGTGGACGGCTGTGATACAATACGCCATTCTCCAGGGCTGCATCAGCGCATCAGGGATTCCATGCGACGGAGGGTGGATGCATGTATCCTCGCTAACGGAGGACTTTTGAACATTTCCTGTAACAAAGTGTTTGTAGTCACGCTGGTACGTTCTGTTGCTGTGTGTTTCCATTCCATGTTTAATGTGATTTGAAGAGAAGTAATAAAATGAGCTCTAACATGGAAAGTAAGCGTTTGCGGACACATGTCCACATAACATATTTTCTTTGTTTGTGTGCGAGGAATGTTTCCTGAAAGTTTGGCCGTACCTTTTTGTAACACCCTGTATATTGGAGGAAAAACTAAAACTAAACGTTGATGATTTGGTTAGAATTCACTAGTCAAAAATTAAAGTTATGCATTATTGTCACTCTGTAAAGTAAACGTTAATGTTCCGCACGCCTTTTAATCTCGACAATGCACCAGCAGCATGCCTGTGTCGAGCCGCGTCAATCAATGTCTCACTGTCGCCAACACTTTCGAAAATAATCCTGTCATCGTTAAATCTGCGGTGCATCAATGAGTACCGACATAACGAAAACAAAATTTTATGAGATTGCAAAATTATAGAGGTACGTATAGGAATTTGGAGAGGAGTATTCTAGTTCAGATGAAATTATGTGAAATTAAAGTGATTTCATCAAAACGAAATTTAATTTCCCAAGGGCGCAGTGAGTGCACGGAAGCAAATTACGCTGCCTGATTACCAGATAAAATAAAAGATGTACTGTATAATTGAGCATATTTTAATGTATGGTAAATTTAAATGTCATATTTTGTTATTTTTGTGTCATATTTACCCGTTTTTAAGGTCATATTGGCATGCATATTTCTCGGAACCCTGCTGAATATATACTCTTCGTAGCTTGTAAGTGAACTTTAACGTTTTTATTCTTTGGTATTCACCAGAGAGTGTATGATACTCCAGACATGGTACGAACGATTTATTTATTTACTGCATATCAGCCAATATCAATACAGTTTCTCTGCATAAATTCTAGGAACCGTTTCCTTCATACAGGCAAAATCACAAGTTACGCTCTACTGTGGTATAATTTCGTTGACTCACTTCGTCCACCGTGGTCAGCTCGATACCTATTGGCTGAAGCTCACGCTGACGTCACGCACCCGGACTATCAATGGCCAGAGAAGTTGCTAAACATTGGAGGTTACGAGCGCTAAGCAACTGCAGGAATACATTAACTAACCTTGCTTTTCGTAGCATATCTTTTTAAATGAAATACATGATTTAAAATATATCGTCAAACTTTGCGACTGAAAACAACGTGAACTAAAGTAGATAATTTTTTTATATCTCCAAATTTAATTAAAAAGTTTTGAGTTCGTGTTTTAGCCAGATCAGGTGAATCTATCATGACCTTTTATCCTAAAAACACAAACTATTCCAGAACTATCACCCAAAAAACTACTGTAAAAATATTTTTTAAGTTCTCCTACTTTTGTAATGTGTTATATGTGCAATAACAAGTATTGTACGTACACATACGCTTACATCGGGAAAGAAAGAAATGAATGATTTCTCTCCTGTATGGCAAAAACGATTTTGTTTCACATATTCGCAACAAACTTAGTCCATAACCCCTTCTCCTATCGGATGTTGGTGGTCCACATAGAGCTCTGGACATGACATTGCAGCATGGAAAGCCTCTTCTGACGTGCAGTTGTACCATCTCCGTTGTCCTTCAGCCACGAATTCCTTCTCCTTCTAACAGATCTTTTACCCCGTATTTTCCCTTCAATAATGAGTTGCAATAGATGGTACCTCTCGCCTCTCATATTGTGTCCTAAATATTGTGTTTTCCTTTGCTTTATAGTGAGCAACAATTCTTTTTGTTTCCCCATCCGATGAAGTACTTCTTCGTTTGAGACTTTCAGCACCCAAGATTTGCGTAAGAGACGACGATACAAATACATTTCAAATGAGTCAATTCTTTTGTCTAGATTTTGGTCTAAGGTTCAGCTTTCACACCCATAGAGAAAGATGGGGAACACGTAGCAGCGAATCATTCGCGTTCTCAATTGCAGTCTGAAAACATCCGTATTAAAAAAAAAAAAATTGTCTCATGGCCTGTTATATTCTAGGATTTCTTTCTTGCAATCGCACTGCTCATCCATCACAATACCTAAGTATTTGAAGGAGGATACTTGCTCGGTCTTGTCGCCTTTTATTGGTAGGGTTACACAGATTTTTCTCTTAGAGAAGACTACAAATTTGGTCTTGGAAGGGTTAGCAACCAGACCAAACTCTGCACTTTGCTGGACTAAATTGTTTATTATGCGTTGGAGTGCAGGTAGATCACTAGCTATGATAACAGTGTCATCTGCATACCTGGCATTATTGATCTCTTTTCCATTTATAATGATTCCACTGTTTTCGTTCTTCAACACTTCCCCCACAATTACCTCAGAATAAGTGTTGATCAAGAGAGGTGATAGCACACAGCTCTGGCGATTCTGATGTTCCTTGCTGAGTTATTAGTTAACATTTTTTGCGGTGTTTACAATTGCCCAACGTGACATCTGCAACAAGTATAAAATCTCGCTGTCAACGGCGGATCTCCGTCTCCATCAGCTGGTGTCATTTGCCTCGGAGACGGAAGATTCTGGGAAGCTGTTGGGGACTGCTCAGCCGACACCGTCCAATTAACAGCCACTAACAAGCTTCATAAAGGCTCGGGTGCAGGGGAGGGGAGACACAGTGTCTAAGCCAGCCAACGCGGAGTGCTGACCCAGAAAACGTCACATCCCCACATACCACACAGCTGGCAAATTAAATACGAGCTGCGACGCCAACGCAAGTCCACGAATATCTCGTTTTAAAGGCCGGGCTGAATGAATAACGTCCAACAGCTTTAAAACGTCTCCTTCCGCGTTATAAATCTCCTCCTCCAAGTCTTTCATGATCCGTGGTGGAACATCATAAATTTTATGAAAGAATTTCGCTTTCTTCCAGTCTCGCCCATATTTCTCAACTCGGGGCAGAATCTTGTTAAATTCAGTCAGACAGTGTCCTGATATTAAAAGATTTACACCGGCGCGTAAATTTCCCGTCTTTAATGAGAAATTATTCGATTTTTTATTACTGGCATTTGGATCTCCTCCATACTGCCAAAAACAGGACATAATTAAGTTTAACATCAACTTCACTCATATTATACAATTGGAGGAAAACAATAGAATTAAACCTCATTGATTTGCTCATAATTCATTAGTCCAAAATTAAAGTAATACTTTATTGTCACTCTCTAAACGTTAATGTTCCGCTCTCCTTTTAATCACGACAATGGAGCAGCAGTATGCCTGTGCCGATCCGTGTCAATCAATGTATCATTGTCGCCAATACTTATGAAAATAATCCTGTCATCGTTAAATCTGGAGTGGATCAGAGAGTACCGCCATGCCGAAACCAAATTTTTTTCTGAAATTGCGAAATTATGGACTTATGTAAAGAAATTTCGAGAGGAGTATTCTAGTACAGACGAAAGAGTGCTTGTCTGTAAATTATGTGAAATTAAAGTGATTTCATTTAAAGAATTTAAAATTTAACTGCCCAATGGCGCAGTGAGTGCATGGAAGCAAAGTATGCTGTCTAAACGTTACGACATAGATGAACAGAAAGTTATATTAAATCGGAAATAATGTTTTGCATCAATGGACATAGAGGCTAACGGTACCATGACATTGAATCTTAGCGTTCTCGCTCCGCACTTGGGAGGACGCCGCGCCGGTTCGAATCCCCGTCCGGGCATCCAGATTTGGGTTTTCTATGGTTTCCCAAATCAGGCAAATGCCTGGATACTTCCTTCAAAAGGCCATGGCTGAATTCCTTCCCATTCTTTGCCCCCCATCCTTTCCTGTCTCTAAAGACCTCGCTGTTAAGAGACCTTAAGCAGTAAAAAAAAAAAAAAAAAAATTGAATCAGTAACACAAGGTTTTACATCAAGGATAATATAAATTAAAGTTAAAATACCACTAAGAGAGCGTGCATAAACCACGTAGCTCGATTTTGGCCTCCTGTGAACCCCCCCTACCCTCCACGTAGCCCAACGTGGCTTTTTCCTCTAACCCCCCCCACGTAGCACGTAGCCTTTTTCCCCTTTTGATTCCAGGAGACATTTTGTACTGTTTTCTCTTGTCAGACGATTGTAAATTACATACGGAGATAATTAACTGAGAGAAATAAATATTTACATACTGTTTTGACTTCTGTTCCTCATTTTAACTGTGAAAACTGTTATGAAAGGAAAGCTACGAGGCCTGGCTCGGAACCTCCCCCCCTCCCCCCCCCCGGACCGAGCCACGTAGTTTGTGCACGCTCCCTAAGATATAGAAATGATTTTTCATCAAAGATACCACACTCACACTCTACCACTGGGTGTCAATTTCGGGATTCAGTTTTATTGTGGGTTTCACGTTAACATAGGCTAGAGCGCAGGGCTAATGCTTGTCCCAGGTGAGTTGTGGGTGACACTTAACACACGTTATTATTCGTATGACGTTAGAGAGATTAAAACAATAAAACATTAAACCATTATATTGTTGTGCGAGTGGAGAGTTTCCCGGCGCACCGATGCAATGCAATCCTCTGTGGTGTCCAGCCGGATGGTGTTGTGTTTCGTCAGCTAGCTTTGCTGTCTTCATCAGGTGCCAATCTAGGCGGTGACAGTCAGCTTAGTGACAGCTAGAGGAGACCTGACACCTGATGACGAGAGCAGAGCTAGCTGTCGTAACGCCGTGTGTATACAACACCATCCGGCTGGACACCCGACGGGATTATATTCCTTGTATTGTTTTCTTCCATGGCCAGGAGATGAGTTACGTTTAATGGTACTTGTAGCCCTAACCCCACAAGTTCTTGTATCAACTGCGTGCACTTTCGCCATTTCTCCTTACAGGCAAAAAAGAGGTGGTTTGGTTCACTTTCGCATTCCATCGCAAGTGCAGCTACCTGTGGTCAGTTCGTTAATGCGGTGCAGGTGTTTGGGAAAGCATCCGTAGCTGAATTTCAGTCTCGCAATGGTACCTAGAGCCTACAGCCAACTGTTAATTGATAATGCTATGATAGTATTTTCTAATTAACAAATTTTTAAGAACATCAGTCCTAACTACTACGTACATGCTACGAATTAATACACTATTACTACTACAAACTGTAAGTTCTCACGTCCTGTAAGAACGAAGACTTTCCCGGCGTATGACTGCAATGTAGTCTTCATGGGTGTACCGCCGGATAGTGTTGTGGAAACACAATATTTCGACGGCTAGGTTCGCCGTCTTCTTCAGGTGTAGAGACATCTGCACTGGTCGGCTGACCCACAGATACTGAGATGGTTCAGCAGCACACAAATTACTGTCAACTCCACTGGAGTTGACGGGACTAAAGTAGGGGTGCCTGTCATTCTGTTGATGACATCTTCCCCTGCTTTTACAATTTGGTTATAATTATCATTACGTTTTTAGGCATTGGCTTTGCTTTCGTGCAATTGATTAACACATTGTCAGAGTTATATGTTTGCAAAATTATCTTATGGTTATTAGTACTTTAAAATTCTTATATACTAGGTCCACAGTTGTGGAACAGATTGTAGTCAAGGATCATGGGTTTCCACTCTTTGACTCACTGCACTAGATAGTTTCACACAGATTTCTGCGATAGGCGGAAGGGGGGGGGCACTTCTTTTCTTTGACTCACTGCACTAGATAGTTTCACACGGATTTCTGCCACTGGGGGGAGGGGGGGTGCACTTCTTCGTCACTGTGTTGAGCACTAACCTGGATCGAAGATCGATTTTGGTCTCTTGTGCCTCAGCCCCTCGGTGTCGTACTCGCCCAACTCGTTGATCAGGTGGTTCCTGCATGACGCTGCTTTGGTGAAGAATTTCTCCGCCGTGGCTGCCATCCTCGCAGGGAGTGTGGGTACCTGCGCCAGCTGGTGCAGGTCCGCCGTTGGAAATCTCAGTGGGAGATGCAGTGCTCTCTTCAGAGCTCTGTTCTGGAGCACCTGCAGCTTCCGCATGTGGGTATTGGCGGCGTAGGCCCACACTGGGCTGGCGTACTCGATTACTGGGCGAACGAGCGCCTGGTAGACTCGGACACCGCAGCGTGGAGGCAACGATGAATTGTGGTTGAGAATTGGGTACAGGACCCCCAACCTTTGGTTGACCCTGCTCCTGACGTCCTCGATGTGGTGCCGCCACGTCAGTCGCTGGTCCAGGGTAACGCCAAGGTAGCGTACGGCATACTTTTGGGGGATCTGCTCCCCAAACAGTTGTAGGCCCAGCCGTGGTGGTAAGCCTCTTCTGGAGAAGACCACCGCTTGGGATTTGGTGGTGTTAATCTTCACCCGCCACAGGGTCGCCCACTCCTCTAGCTCGTCCAGCGTTGCCTGTAGGCGTTGCCAGATGACCTGTATGCTCCATGATGATGTGAAGTATGCAGTGTCGTCCGCATAGAAGGCTGACATGATGTATATCGGTCTGGGGATATCCGATGTGAAAATGATAAATAGCACCGGCCCCAGTACCGATCCCTGTGGCACCCCTGCTCGGATTTTCCTCAACGTGGACAAATAGCGTTCGACCTTGACCTTAAATTTCCTGTTAGACAGGTAACTTCTTATGAGCAGCACGAAGGGTTTTGGTATGCCGGCTGTTTTCAGTTTGTGTAGTAAACCCACATGCCACACGGTATCAAAGGCTTTAGCCACGTCGAGTAGTACCAAGCCGCAGTACCGGCGTCTGTTAAAGGCGTCGGTCGCTTCTTCCACCACTCGCATCAGCTGGTGCGTTGTTGAGTGTTCTGGGCGGAAGCCGAACTGCTCTGCGGGGATTAGTTGCAGCCTATCTACATGGACCATCAGTCGCCTCAGGAGTAGCCGCTCGAATACCTTAGAGACAGCTGGCAGCAGCGACACGGGCCTGTAGTGTTGTGGGAAGGTGTGGTCCTTCCCAGCCTTGGGTATCGCCACAACTTCTGCCTCGGGTGCCGCTCTTCCTTATATACATGTCCGCGTCCGCCGGCTGCGTGGCGGCACTGGATTCACTCACTTCTCACGAGTCACGATCGGATCATCATGTCAGCGGCTGTTACAGATGCCGACCTGTCGGCAGTCGATTCAGCAGCTGGTGATGATATCTTCATCGAGGCAAACCGCGAGCGAGATGGACAAGTCTGCCGTTTCGACCTGAAGCGCTTCTCGCCTAGCCTCGACAAGGTGCAGTTCAGGAACTTCCTGCAGAAGAATTATGACTCTTCCTTCACTCTGTGGGTCATCAACGCTGGCATGAAGTATGGATGGACCATTCCAGACAACTACATGGATTGCAGTTCGGCCCTGGCCTTCCAAGGAGTGGAAGACCCAGATGTGAAGCTGATTCACGACGATGCTGCGGCAAAAGGGCTCAAGCGCCCAGATGCCCTAGCATCAATTCCTTTGGCTCTCGCGGAGGGTTTCTGCGCGAAGAAACTCTTCCGAAAACTAAATGGAAGAAGAAAGAGGCTGCGCAGGAAGCAGCAACCAGCGGCAACAGAGGACTGGCAGGTGGCGGGAGGCACAACTGTTGCTTCTACACCCACAACGCTGCAGACTCCAGGAATAGAGGCACCAGGCTTCAAAATCCCGGAGCCCCCAGCGCAAACCAGCCCTCCGAGGGACGACGTTGCGGCAGCCCAGGCAGCTCCAGCGTCGCCCACGCCAGAAGAAGAAGAGGAAGAGCCAGCACCAACCACGGAGCAGGGTCCTGTCCAGCCCGTGGTGGCGGCTTATGAGGGAAACTGGGGCAGCCTGTATGTTCAGCTCCTGCTGGCTACAGAGCTGCCTCTGTTCTGCTGGCCTGTCGAGGGAGGCCTGCAGATCCTGGCCTCATGCCCCGCCGACCTGGAAAGGGCCACCAGCCTGCTGAGTGAGCAGGGCATCGGCTGCGACATGGTGCAGCCCAGCCCGCCGAGCCAGCCGTCGCCTGTGACCGTTTCAGCACTGCCGAGAGAGAAGGTTAGGAAGGCTACTAAGAAGAGGCCTTCTCCGCCCGAACTCCGGCAGTGTTTTAACTGCCAGCTCCATGGTCACGAGGCAAAGGAGTGCAAGAACCGGCGCAGATGCACCAGATGTGGGGCTGACCATCGTGCTGCCGAATGTACCGTAGCCAGGGAAGAGGCTGTCTGCTGCAACTGCGGACTAAATCACGCAGCCTGCTTCTCTGGCTGCGAAAAGAAGATGCAGCTGAAGGCGAAGTATCGCTCCAAAGCTGCCACCGCGCCCAAGAGAGCCCCGCAGGAGACACGCTCCAGCAAGCCACCTCACACCGCCAGACCGGCGACTACGCGCGGGCTCCATACGCGGCCCGCACCGCGTCGCCAAGACCAGCCCACGACGGCTCCTGGGTCCGCCTGGCGTACGACGAAGGCCCTACTCCGGAGGAGGCATAAAATCCCGCCACTGGTGGTCGGAAATGACTATGTCTGTGAGCCTGAGGAAAAGGCAGAAGCTCTGGCCGTAAACTTCGAGGCAAATTTTCAACCAGTCAACGAGCCCAAAGACGACGACCATATTCGTCTGGTCGAAGAAAGACTGCGGCGATTCCTTGAAGCCGTTCCCCCTGAAGAGGATCGTATTGGCGAGATAACAACACAAGAGGTTGCGTCTATGCTCTCGAGCCTCATTGTTAAGAGAGCTGCAGGACACGATGGCATCGGCGGAGGCATCCTTCGTCAACTGCCCCCAATCGCCGTTCAGTTTGTAACAGACGCCTTCAACCAAATTCTCCTAACGGGTGAATATCCAACTACTTGGAAGCATGCTGACATCATACCGATTCCGAAGGTAGGCAAGGACAGAAGATCCCCCAAGTCCTACAGGCCAATCAGTCTTTTGCCGACTCTCTCCAAAGTTTTTGAGCGTCTCTATCTCAAAAGACTACGCGCTGTCATCGACAGAGAGGGGCTGTTGCCTGATGAACAGTTCGGTTTTCGAAGACATCACTCAACACCCCAACAACTGCTCCGTCTCACAGAAGAGGCCTTCTCCGCCTTCGAACGTCGGGAATACTTCGGCGCAGTACTGCTTGATGTCAGCCGTGCCTTTGATTCCGTCTGGCATCAGGGTCTCATATATAAACTGCTCACTCAAGGAGTACCACTCTCCCATGTTAAGCTCCTGAAGAACTATCTTGAGGGAAGAACTTTCAGAGTTGTGATGGACGGTGGCATCTCAGCTATTAAGAACATCTCTGCGGGTGTCCCACAAGGGTCAGTTATTGGCCCAGTCCTGTACAGTTTATACACGGCGGATACACCATCCACAGCTCGCGTGAAGAAAGCGTTATATGCTGACGACACCGCCTATTTTGCTAAGAGCCTGAATGTTCATCTCTTACGCAGAAGGCTACAGCAGGCTTGCGACAACATTCAGCAATGGGGCACTAAATGGAGGCTTGCCTATAACGCTTCCAAAAGCCAGGCAATTATCATTACCAGGAAGAAAGTTCCTCAGCTACCTCCTCTGGTACTCTTCGGCGAGCATATAACCTGGACGAGGACGGCAACTTACCTCGGTGTCCAACTTGATAGGGGAATGACGTGGAAACCTCACGTCACCAACGTTCGGGCCAAAGCATCTGGGAGACTAAGTTCGCTCTACCCAGTATTGAATCCCACATCTAAATTAAGACCGGACCTAGGGATCCGTCTATACACCGCCCTAGTGAGACCTATACTGGAGTACGCTGCGGTTGTGTGGGGCAACACAGCGCAAGCATATCTTCAGCTACTGCAAACTATACAGAATAGAGCCATCAGATTTGCTCATCACCTCCCCAGGGACACGAGGACTGACTACCTTCATCGTCTGAGTGGATTACCGAAACTTCGTGTCAGAATCAAACTGCTGGCTACGCAGTTTTATGAAAATGCGCAGAAATCAAACAATCCGTTGATCTCAGCATTGGGAGCAGACCCCACATACAATGACCGACTAAGGTGGCCCAAGAAAATTCTTGACCACCAGTAAAGAAGTAAAACACCTGGTAGGAACAACCTGATTAGGACACACCGAATACGACAACCATACTAGCAAACTGGAAGGAGATGCGCTGCAGCGCACAACCTTCCCCATAATCTGGGACTACCGCTTTCCCAGTCATTGACGTCTGTCTGTCTGTCCTGGGTTCAGTCGGCAGCCGACCGGCCGCCGAGAAGGTCGACCTGCCGACCACTGCCACTGCCGCACCGGACCCAGCGACCAGCTCACGGTGGTGGTCACGCTGCTCACGCAGCTGATCACCGCTCTGATGCCACGTCGAGACCAAGAAATCAGACAAACTAACAACTGAAGACGTTGACAACAAGCCATTTCCAAAAAAGCATTTCAGATAGCAGTCATAGGGTCTTCCCTGGTACTGCATCAAACAAAATGGCGTAAGCCATACCGATGACGCTGTGCTGTGCTGTGCTGTGCGGCTGCGTGGCCTCGGTGAAGGCTTAGTATGAGCCAGGGCCGCAACCAACAAGCGATCGAAATTCGACTGGCCAACACATTTAACAGAGAGTCAATGCAACAAAATGTTCAGCAGTGTTCTTCACCAAAAGAAGGCCAGTACTCACAAAAAAACTAAAAATAATGGGTCAAGAAATTGGATGGAAGAAGGAAACAAAATACCTCGGTATAACGCTTGACTCCAAGCTCCTCTTCCGCAACCACATCCTAGAGAGACGAAGACAGGGCTTGGCAATTATCCAAAACCTCTTTCCAGTACTGAACAGCACTGAACTTACAACCACAACAAAACTCAGACTATACAAATCTATCATTCGCCCCTTCATTCTGTATGGATGCCAGGTCTGGGGAACGGCGGCAAACTATAACCTCCAACACCTACAACGACTCCAGAACCGGTGCCTCAGGACAATCCTAAGAACGCCTAGGTTCACCTCAACAGCCTACATACACAACGAGACAGATACTGAAAAAATCAGAACAGAAATATTCCGCCAAACTGAGAACTTCTATCGACGAATTGAAAACTACAGAGACATAGACAACAGGCTCCATACCCTTGGCACAGCAATGCCAAGGCACTGGCACTTGCACAGAGTACCATTAAGCATTATATACCAGCCCGAATAAACTGGTATGATACATAAGAAAACTGTAGGGGTTTTTCACATAAGGTCGTCCTAGACGACCATAGCCATGTTTTCCCCTCAAAGCGCAAATAAAAAGAGTCCCCAAACCAACCTATCCAATACAAGTGACACTTAGCAGTAGAGCTACCACGGTAGCGGGACATGCACAAACAGAGCCCTTGTGGCTGCGACACACACAAAAAAAAAAAAAAAAAAAAAAAAAAAAACATTTAACAGAGACAGTGGTCTATGTCTTAGTGGGGCATGGAAACCAGCCTTGGCAAATATCCGCAGAGAACGTTGCACTTCCTTCCAGCTGCCGCAGTAGAGGGCTCCATATTAGCTCGGGCTGGAACAAGAACCATAGTCACGCTCACGGGCAGCCAGCCGCCAGTTGGTTGCGGGCTTGGCTCATAGTAAGCCTTCACCGAGACCACGCAGCCGCCGGACGCGGACATGTATATAAGGAAGAGCGACACCCGAACCATCTGTGGGTCAACCGACCAGTGCAGATGTCTCTACACCTGAAGAAGACGGCGGAGCTAGCCGTCGAAATATTGTGTTTCCACAACACTATCCGGCGGTACACCCGTGAAGACTACATTGCTGTTCTCACATCCTATTACAATACCGTCACCCAGTAAAACCTAAGAACTAAAAACACAATTTTCAGCAGTAAAATTCATTTATCGCTGGCATCCGTTGAAGAATAAGCTTCGGCCAATTACAGAAGACATACTTGCAGCATCATTGTTCCACTTACAAGGGATACCTTTGGTCTCGAAAGCTCGGAACCGCACGAATACATGCTTACAATAACAAGCGATCATAAACAAAACAGTGGTGCGTGTCATTTCCAAAGAAAACGTTGTGTTCTACCGCAAGTAACATGCCCTGATGACTGCAGTCAGCTACGCAGGGCTCGAACCTCGTCCCGTTGAGTCTCCTGGATCGAGTGTGGTAGCGTCTCAATGCGCGTAGCCACATTAGCGGGTTGTCTTGTTTTTTATTTATTGTTTTCTCTTTTTTTGAACCAGGAGAGAACTGGGGCAAGGACTGCGAACGAATTCGGCCATGCCGTTTGAACGGCATACAATTATTTGAAGGAATTAAACAACGTTTTTATTTCTCGCTGCCGATGTGTTATATGTGACAAAATCGATTATACAGAGAAGTCCGTCAAATAACAGCTCGCCGATTGCGGGTGACAGATTATTTTAAAAAATTCCTGAACAGACTGACTGTAACCGTTAAAGCCACAGACCTGGCGACCGTGAAAAGATATCACTTTCACGAGCTGAGTGACTCTTATTTCACTCGATAATAATAAAGCTCATAAATTTTTCCAAAAGCCAACAGTATCCATTTCGAGGCCCTCTTAAATAATCGTGTTAAATAATGATAGCCCTTTGAGGACGATATGGAGGCCCCAAAATAGCCTCGCACTCGCACAGTTTTGTGCTGCCGCCTCGCTTCACTGCGTAATAGTATAACTTTTATAATTCAAGGTATTTGGTTTTCTCTAAAACCATTACGTTCAATAACTGCTATTTTTCACACATAAAACAGTACACTCTTCCTCACACTCATAAAATCAAACATAACAATACTGCCGATTTACACAAACGTTCAAATACATCGACCATGCGCCATTACAATCACTCTCTACGGCATTATAATTCCTATTCTCCCGTCTTCTCGGCTACTCCGCTCATACAGTCTTACCAACCTCAAACAATAAAATAAAGCAAAAATACTTATAATTATCCCACGTTCTAAACATCCTACTATACTGTGAGGCCTTTTGAATGATTACATATATACATTATTTTCAAACGTATTTACATTATTATTTTTCAGTGGCTGTTGAAGTGGGACCTAAAATGAACTTCCGGGACATCTGCTACGCACTTAACCTCTTTGGTACCCCTAAATGGAAGGTGGTTCGGCGCTGTTGACACTCACCTCGACGAGTCCCTGGCACACGCGGACGACGATGACGAGGGCCGGGTTGACGGAGGTGGCGCCGGGCACCAGCAGGTTCAGGAACGACGAGATGGCGATGGCCGTGCCAAAGATCCTGCAACACGCAGCAGCACGCGTCGGTTCACATCTTCATTAAATTTATATTGTACATGTCGAATTAATACGTTGCTTGTTTTAAAATGAGATATTTCATAGAGTTTTTTTTATCACCGAAGAGTAAAGTGAACAGTTACATCTCTGAAAGAAGTCGGAGAATCTTTGGAGCAGAGATATACGATGGAAAGTCGTTCTATACATTCTCTCTGACAGTCGTAGAATAGGGTTCATGTGGAGCACCAAGGAAAGCACTAGAAGCTAAATATTAGAATTATTACGCCAAAACTGAAATTGAGCAATGTCAAAACACTTTTTTACGTATTCAGAAAGTTTAATTCTTGAAAACAATTCGGACATCTGGAAGAGGGTGAAAACTAAATTCAAAGATTCCGTCACTTTTCTATTGTTACTGACAAAGTAATGAAATAATTTGGAACATTCCAATAGAAGATTAAATTCCCTTTATCCATTTTTCTATTGTTTCTTTCAAAATAAACAGAATATCAGGATGTACCTATGAAATGATTGTATTGTCATCGGCTCTCATTATATGTGGAAAATTTCAAACAATTCGGACATCTGGAAGTGAGTGTAAATTGAATTGAAATAATTCGTTACCTTTCTATTGTTACTGTCAAAGTAATGAAACAAGCAGGACGTTGGTATGAAACTATTATATAGTCACCGATTCTTAATATGTGTGAAAAATTTGAAACTCGGGCATCTGGAAGTTGATCAAAATTGAATTGCAATATTCCGTTACATTCATACGTACATACAGGTCAAGCTAATATAAAGCGTGTAAAAAGAGAAGGTAGTACTTTACATCGCGGCACTTACTGAATTAATGACGAAAATTATATGGTGCCACAGAAATAAAATTAAAAATAATTATACGAATACTAACATCTTATACTTTACCTCATAATTTTGGCTTTAAATTTGGTTCAGGCGCTTTGATGCCGACAGATATGGAACTACGTTTGCCTGCATAAAGTCATGACATTAGTAAAATTGCGCTCATGAAAGTAAACTGAATTATTAATAAAACTAAATTCCTGGTATCTTATGCTGTACCTAGGGTTGCCAGATGGCCCGGAATTTTGTGTCTGGTCCTATGTCCAGGAATTAAGCGTCACTGTCCCTGAATTCCCGTATACCAGTTTTTTTCTCAAACTTACCACGGTGGCCATACCACACTCGCAGTGGTAGGTAGAGGAGCGCTGCACCTTACCGACGACCAGAGACAATATATATAGACTGTTCAACTATGGTATAGTGATTTTTAACCAAAGTTGAATTAATAATCTTATATATATATATATATATGTGTGTGTGTGTGTGTGTGTGTGTGTTTTATGTAGCATAGTTATTACCTAAAATACAATTTTTTTAAAATTAATTTGAATATTTGTTCACTCTTTTAACACAGCACTAAAATATCTTTTTAACCCCAGAAATGCCCCGGAAATTATAATCCTATATGGGCAACTCTAGCTGTAACCAGAATTGTCAGTTGTCATTCTGGTCCAGGTGGGATTTTAATCTAACCGCAACTGCCACTAATATTGCCGCTAGAAAATCAAAGCTTTAATCAAACGCGTTTCAGTGGACTGTTGTATAAACGTGCTCGTTTTATTTTGTTAATTAAAGAATATAGGTTTCAGTTTCAAGCGTTAAACCTCCCCCCCCCCCCTTCCACGCACTAAGAGAATCATCAATAATCATCAATAAGTATAACTCTCATGGTTAATTAAAAGATTCCTTCCACAGATATAATCAAAAGCGAAAAAAAAAAAAATCACTGAGCGTGAAGGTAAACGACATATCAACTTTGCAAAGCCCTGATGAAGGTCCCAGGTTGGTCGCCGAAACATCAGAAATAAAACGTCGTTCGAAGCAGCGCGAATCCGGCAAAAGTAAGTGGAATATCTTACATTTCATGCTTTGTCAATTCAAGTTTAACGACATTCACAATTGAAAAATTTAACAAGTATAGCAGGGTGTAAAATTCATTTGGCGACAGTTTACAGGACTTATTAAACGCAAACTTATTCAGTCCGAGTCAGACCACACGTCGACTCGTGCCAAGATGTTTTGAAGCCCAAAACCTAGGAGCAACATTACAAGACGACGCGAATTGTGAAATCAACTACAAGTTAGTTGGAAGATATTCCGAAATCTCTAGTGTGATTGCTGTACCTACCTGTTTGCCGGGTAGGCTGAGGCGAGGAAGCCCCCCGGGGACCTGGGTGACGAGGTAGCCCCAGAAGAAGGAAGAGTCCACCGCACTCTCCACAGCAACAGTCCAGTTGAACGTGGACGTCTGGAACAGCCAAACCAAGAGTCACTCAAGGTCAAAGAGGACTTCACGAGACAGTATTACTCGGGATTAACTCCAAACACTGTGAAACTGTTGCAGTTCCTACAAGATTGTCTTTACGTTACAAACAATTAGACCGAGCGTGGTGGTGTAACGGCTAGCGTTCTCGCCTCGCATTCGGGAGGACGGCGGTTCGAATCCCCGTCCGGGCATCCAGATTTGGGTTCTCCATGGTTTCCCCAAATCACTCCAGACAAATGCCTGGATGCTTCCTTCAAATGGCCATGGCCGAATTACTTCCCATTCCTTGCCCCTCATCCTTTCCCGTCTCTAAAGACCCCGCTGTTAGAGAGACGTTAAGCAGATTAAAAAAAACAAAACAATTAGCACTAGACATCGTCTGTTTGTTATAGTGGTATCCTGACAGCCAACTGGACATTACTCGAGAACAATTTTTTACATGAAATAAAACTACTGGTCCGGTCTATGCCAATACCGAGGAACTGGATATGGTGCACACTTTGTATTTGACATAAAAATGTAATCATGCTATACCTAACCCTCATTGAGTAATCTCTTCAATTTCGAAAATTTTTGACATTACAATGAGGTAAGGAATTAACGAAACAACTCTAGGATAATTATTTTCGATAGTGGACATTTGCATGTTTATTTACGATCTACGGGTCACATATTGAACACATATCAATTAAATTGAAGTGAGTGGCCTGGTGACTCAGTGGACGCCTAACTTAAGATCGAGAGGTCCCTGGATCGAATCCATGTCTCGGTGGAGATCTTATGCTTCTAACCCAAGCTTCACCTCTGGCACAGCTTGCTGTGTGATGTGAAGTACGCCAGAAACGCTTCCGTGGTTCGGATTCCACGCTAAACTGTAGGTCCCCTGTACCTGGTGGCACTACATGGTTTAATTTAAGGCGGCTACGAGAGGGTTTGTATGCGCAACCAATAGAAATCCCGTTACCAGGTCATTACGACCACACGGAATTATTATTACATTAAATTAAAGACAGGTAACATTCATCATTTGAACTATTAAGTTCATCTACTTTGTGTTTGATTTGCATTATGCGTTATATAGTTGATAAGTTGATTCGGTCATTTTAATGCAACAGTGTTAGGAGGAGGGCTGATGTTCCCTCCTGCCTGGCATTCGGGATGACGGGGGTGATATCCCGTCCCGCCTTCCTGACTGTGGTTTTCCGTGATTTTCCGCAGTCCCTCCAGGCGAATGCCGAGATGGTTCCTTCCACATTTCCTCCTCGTAGGTTAGCTAGGCATAACAATTGGAAGGACCGGTTAATAATGCTCAACAGATAAAAATTAAGGCCCATATAAGATACTGGTCCTTACTATTTATATATATAGTCAATATATATATATATTGCTAGTTCTCCGCTTGCAATAGGTTGAGAAATACGGGACTAGAATGTACGTACTGAATTGGTTAATAGTCTCCTACTTATTGTACTGCTGTGTCTTAACAACGTTTAAACGAGAATTTATTAATCCAAGATCTGTCTATCTTTCTGTCTTCTTGAAAAGGGATTGGCCCGAAATATTGTGTTGTTTGTTTTTGTTGAGTGTTTGTCTGATGCAGCCGCGCTCCTCACTTCAACTTTGGTGAGTGTAATTTATCTTTCCTCTCCATGTAGACATTGTTTTACTAGCATCTTCCAGTTGCTTCGGCCGCGCGGTTTGTGGTTTGTGTATTTACGTGTTTGCGTTTTTTTTAATCGTTAATGTTTGTAATTTACCATCTTTGTGACCTTTACCATAAATTAAGTTTCAAGATTTCGTTGCGGAGAGTTAATTTTACACGTAATGGTCTGATTAACGTTTTCCGTGTTCTGTAACGTACTGTAATACATATTAATTCTAAATGTGATTTAATTTCACGAGCCATTATATACCTTCATAATCAGACAAATGAGGTATCATTTTAAAGATTAAGGTCTCCGCTTTGGTCACGTCATGTATTGAGAAAGGAATTTTTCTGAATTTGACACTTAAAGGATAAAACTATTATTTTTAAAACGGATTTTTTGGGGGTCAACTCTTAAAGGGAAAAAGCATCAATATTTTTATAACGAAATTTATTTAATTATTTTGTCACGAGCTGTTTATTTTGCTAGATACCTTACCAAAACCGATAAACGAGGAATCATTTTAAAGATTAAGATCTCGCCTTAGGCAACATCATAATTTAATAAAGAAATTTTTCTGAACTTGACCCTTAAAGGGTGTGAGACAGTTCAGAGCCAAGCCGCTAGAGAACAGCACGCACATAACACAAAGGTATCAACAAACTTTGTGTGTGTGTTTTTTTGTATTTTTATTTCAAGTAGGTTTTTGGGTATTTTTTTCTGTTACGGGAAGATTTCTGTATTGATATCCAATTCCTATGAACACATTTTATTATAAAAATTTTCCCACGGGCAGCACATGTGACGGAGGGATGGATATGCTGTGTGTATTTTGCTCAGCTCAGTGACAGTTTGTCATACATGTTTTTTTCGCGTCCAAACGTATGTCTTACTTGTTTCGTTATATGTTGTATTTTCTTACGTACCTACTACACTAAACAAATAAACAATTTCTAAAAATGGTTCGGATCTTCTTTCATATTGCAAACTTCACTTTTTATCGTGTTTATTCTCGAAATTTTCGCTCGGGTCATCTAGTATTTCAGAAACCTGAATAAATAAACAACCAAAGTTATGCAGTGAAAAGAAAAATATTAAGAGAATCCAAAGATTGAATTTTTTAGCTGCATTGTAGCGTGTTGTGCAAAGAAAAAGCTACAATTGCGTTTTCTAAAACAATCATTTCTTGGGAACCGGTAACATTATAAAAACTTGAGCATTTTCCATTAGCTTAAGGTTTCGTTACACCTTCTTGTTTTGTTAATAAATACAGACTCCCTGGTTAACACTTTAAATCTTATTCCATTATATATAAATTTTATACATCTGACGGGAAAGCTGTTTTCATTGTTCGAAAATTGCAATGCGCCAAGACGGGGCGTAGAAAGCTCTGTTTAGTTTAACAATACAATACATTCATTTTCAACAGATCCCAATATAGGAGACTGGCTCAGTGGAATGTGGAAAGTTGTCAGTTTACAGATAAACAGTTGCGTAACAAAACAGATAAATAGATGTAAAGTCACAGTATACATGGTACATTAATTACGTCAATTACATTTACACAAGCTACTGCAATGATTTTGTAGATATCTAAGAAATAAATTCTTTGACGTAGTAAAAGGAGTTGTCAATTAAAAATTCTTTAAATTTTTCCTGGATTTATTCCTGTCATCTAGACATTTAATGTTTGTAGGGAGCGTAAAAAAATATGTATCCCTGAATAGCGGACCTGCTTTTGAACAAATGACAATGACTTGTAATCCTTATGAAGATTCCTTTTAACTTTAGTGCCATAGTTGTGTATTTTACTATTTGTTTCAAACCAAGTATAATAATAACCAAGAAATTTCACACACAATATCTCTTGAATGGAATGGCCTGCAAATCTTATGTCTGGTGTTAATCTGTGTGATGTAACATACTTGAATTAACCCTAATCACTTTTTGTCACAGCAATTTAGATATCTGGTTGATTCATTTGTCTAACAAATTTTTCGATTTTCATGGTATTTGTAGGAATAATACCGTCTGACTTTCATGAAAATTTAACAAGTCGATTTCATTTAACCTGAGACCGCTTTTACTGAAAGGTATGTTGATTTACGGTGTAATTTGAATAATTACGTTACAGGGTAATAATTCAGAATTAATTAGCTCGCTAGGTATTAATCAGGCGAAACCTAATTACAGAAGTACGTCGTTAATAGATATACAGCGTACAGATCGGATTTAGTTGCCACTAGATCGGATTGATTCTGCACGTTTTTCACAACGTATTTTCTCGGAAATTTCTGCATCAGCCTTGGCAACTATTGTAAAGTAATAACTCTTACTTTATAGACTCACCAGCATTGGACCGCAGATTCTCGTTATAACATTTACAATGTTAGGCTCAGTAACATTTTATTCCACCCTAGATAATCAGAAGGCTCTGACCACTGCATGAAAGTGTAGTATCGGTACAAAACGTGGCTAAAAAAAAAGCAAAACAACAACAGCAACAACTCTGCATAGCTGAAAAACTATCATAGTTACCGTGTCAAGAGTATAACCAAAGTTGTAGTACACGGTTTCAGTGTTAAAATGGTATGCAGTTTATCTGTCTGTGACAATCGGTTGTCCAGATACGCATCGAAACAATCACAAATGAATCAGCGCTAGGTCAAGAGCGCCGCGCATCGCTCCCCAGGCATTATAGGTATGAACCATTGGGGGAAAAAAAAAGAAAAAAAAGTAGAGCTGAAGATTGGCACAGATGTTATTTAGCACCTAAGAAACAAGTCCTGAAAATTCCCCGTCTCTGAGGTGTCCGCGTCATAGTTTTTTTTCAGTTCAGAAGGGCGTAAGTAGGACTTAAATGCTCTAATCAGTATGATTGTCTTGTGGCACTTGAACTGTCAGCCTTAGTATCATTTCATTGCATTCTAGAGAGTAAACATTGAATGAATGTGTAATTTCTGACGTAATTATTGTATAAAGGTCGTTTCTAAGCCCTTTAGACCTAAAAAAAAAAAAAAAAAAAAAACTGTGACGCGGGGTCTCCAGAGGTGGGGACTTTTCAGGATATGTTTCTTAGGTACTAAATAATATCTGTGCCAAATTTCAGCTCTACATTATTATTATTTTTGAGGTTACCCCTAAAATCTGCATAAGATGCCTGGGCTAAAAGGGATGATTTTAAGAGAGAACAATATGGAAATTAAACAAAACTCTAGGTAAATGCCTTTCAGTGGGTTCGCGGGCAGCGGAAAGACAATTTCCGGGGAGCAAGCGGCCGCTTCAAAGGGACAGTTTTCAAAGACACCGAGTCTGTGCTCGTATTTGGCTTACGGGACGCGTTTTAGAAATGCCAGTACGCAAAATAGCTGCAGCAACGCGATTTGTGAAGGTAATCTTTACTGGAGGAAGACGGTAAAAGAAGAAATGTTCAAAGCGTTGGACACTGCAGTCCACGCGTAATTCTCTCTCGTGAAATCTGTTTCTTACGAAGAGCGATGGTGTCCGTATTAAAACACAACGATAACGTATGGGATGGCTGGATAAGACTGTGAATGGAACTTGAATTTACGAAACTGGCTTAAATGATATCGATTTCGTGGAAGAGGAGATCGAGAAAATTAAGAAAACGACAACCAACGGGAAGAGGTGGAGAAAGGAACAGGTCAATGATACTGAGACGGTAAGATTAAAACAAAATAAGTGGAAAGATAAAAACATGTGGCATCTGGGATATGAAAGATAACCCTATGGACTTTGGAAAATTGGGGTATACCTTTACACGCATATACACAGCACAACGATAGGAGCGCTGTTATATGCACAAAGATGGGGTTTCTGCGCTGAGTCAGATTAAGAAATGTGCGCATTTGGATAAACAAAGGACCGATCGCTTAAGGAACGTAAATGAAACGGCCTTGAAGTGATTTTGGGAGACCATGTAAAACGCAAATCCGAATGGCCGGACGGGGATTCGAACCCGCTTCCTCCCGTTTACCTACAAACTAAGAAAGCTACATAATTTGCCCTTTGGAGATTCGGTAAGCAAAAGATAGCCTGAATATGACTCAAGAGTGGTATCGAAACGTCGCTGACGAAAGAAAATACTGACGCAGCGGAAGAAGCAGTAAAGTGTTTCAATTAACAAAGCAGTGGCCATATTAACAAGTTATTTTTCAGTGTCGTTTGACCTGCATAGCGCAAGACGATCATCGAAAAAGCAAAGATTTCGACTATGTCGATGTGACCTCGAGGAAGGACTCCGTGGCTAGGGATAGCAATACCGCGGGATCCCGCATCATTAGACAGTCTGGCGGATCCGGCACAAAATTAAGCGGATCCGCAATCCACAAAATCCGGCTAAAACGCGTGTCAGTCTGCGTGACTCGCTGCCCCACTCGGTCTCTATCGGATGTATTGCACTGTTTGCCTGTACCCTTCCAGTTGGCATTTGGCGCTTGTGAACAAACGTTTGTTTTTGTCAACCTTCGTCATTCGTAAGTAAATAGATACACTTTTACGTATTCAATTTCGAGTACACATTTCTGTAATTTGAGTTATGTTGCGTATTTAGTACGATTTTGTAACTATCTAATTATTTTTTATGTGTTTCAAACGTTATCTGAACTACACAGTTACAGCTTTTTATTCACGGTTTCATTATTCCCATTTTCTGTATTTGCAGATTAAGTTATTGTGACATTTCCTTTTTTGCGGCTGAAAATTTGATTATTCGTTGATACGAAACTAATGTTATCGTAATTTTAACGATCGCATACCTATTTGTTTAGCTCAGGGGTGGCCAAACAAAATGATCTTGCGGGCCACTTTATAAAGACATCATATCTCCGCGGGCCGCATATAAAACGATATATCCCCATATTAGGTTTAGTCCCTCCGTAGAAATTTTTTGGAGTAAAAAATTGAAACATGAGTAATTATTGTGTTTCCTATTATTCTTACATGTAAACGTAGATAATATAATGATAATGTTACTAACAATATCTGTCATATATTCACAATAATATTATTTTAAAATCGAAGTTAATTTTTTCTCGTAATTTCGACAGTTAATTTTTGAAAATATGGATGCACAAATAATGTATTTTTTAATACATTGGTTTTCACTATTTTGGCCATTATAAAATAAATATATTTTGTAAAAGAGTGATGAATATCACGGGCCGGAAAAATGTTCAATGCGGGCCGCGGATTGGTCACCCCTGCTCTACACAATGGTCACGAAGACTGTGATGCTCATCTCCCTGTGGCTCATTACCTTTTTTGAAAACGTAAATCTTCAATGAAAAGAAAATTCTACTTGGACGAGTGGAAGACATGGCTTAGCTAAGGGCAGGGCGGAAAGCCCGCATCATTGAGCCAACACCAATTGGCTTGTTTCCACTAAGAATAAATCGGGCATATAGTAGTTTTTAATGATTAATCATGCTAAGGAGATAACAAAAAACAACCTTATTTAATATAAAAGATAAAGATTAGAATTATTTGTAGAAAATAAAATCGACAAAATGAGCCACAGTGACACGTGACCGCGAACGCCAATGAGAAAGCATTACGTCATAGCGTCCCTAGCGCCACAGAAGTGGTTGACATTTACATGTAATAGAACACCTTGCGTAGTAAATTTTTTGTTTGTAGCAACTTCTGTGTTGGTAATTTAGTTGTTGTTAATTATTTGGCGAAAGAGAAGTTTAAATCATTATGGAACAAGGTTTTAGCAAAGCAACCAGTTGTAATTTGCCCAAAATTGACGCTGTAGCCATTGGAAGATTTTTCGCCTCAAACATAGACTTCTGCTCGTCGGAATTATATACAAGTGTAAAATATATATTATAAGCTGAAATCAGTTTCGTCAACAATAATCTATTGCTTAGACGTACGTTTTTAAGTTAATTGATATGGGTTTGATGTTACTTTTGCGAAGTATAAGCAACTGTTAGGGAGTTCTATAATTACCGCGACGTCGCAATCTGATAACGAATTCTTGTAGAACTCGACGAAACAAATAGGAAATTAAGAATAATGTTTTTTTTTTTAATATCTCGCTTCGTTTTCGAGATATAGCACGTTAAAAATGAGTTATAGTTCCTTGTGCTTTTGGTGACGTTGTTCGATACTATTATTTCTGTGCCGTGTCTTAACTTTTCAGCTGCATCACGCCTAAGGTATGTTTCTTAATATATATATATATATGTATATATAAATAACCTTTTCTAGAAAAATATATCCTCAAAAACAGGTGTGGTAAATTTTAAAGCTATGGCACTGCCAGTTTCCAGTCTGCTCTAAGCTTCATATCACCCTAACAACATCATCTTTCAGTGACGATATCTCGAGAACCAAGAGAGATATTAAAAACAATTATTCTTTATTTTCGAATTGTTTCGTCAAGCTGCTTAAGAATCTATCATCAGATTGTGGCGCCACTTAATGATGTTTATTCTATGAAAAATAACACTAAAGAAAGATTTTAGAACATAAAACCAAAACAAACTCAACTCATACCTTATTACATTATCATTACTTGAAAAGTAGTGATTCTGCAAAATTCATCATTTTTGCTTTGGATATAGTAATATATTATGCACAAACGCTTACATCAAAATGGTCTTCACAAAAATAGATACTTCTGTCTGCAGGTAACCTGTGAGCATCCTCCCTCCTTGCAAGTTTTAACCACTTTCTCCGTATTTTTTCATTGTTTGGAACATATGTAAATAACTTATCTGGTGTTTTTATTGTTGTGCTTCTACACTTCGGCACTACACAGTACTTATAAAACGAGGAACTCATGTTTAACTAAAGAAAATCTACACCTGCCATATACGTACAGGACTGTTTACATTCATATCAGACGCTATGACGTCATCCAAGACGCCATGACAGTCTAGAGCAGTGTTTCCCAACGTGGGGCCCACGCCCCACAGGGGGGCAATTTGGTTTTTTTAGGGGGGCAATTTAGAAATTGACTTGAGACGACTTTACCGCTTTCTCTTCGGGTTATTTAAATGCAATGCTAGATATAGGTACTAAATATAGCAAAAAAGAATTCTTAAAAGGATCACACTAAATTGCCATAATAAATCTTTATTAAAAATCTTTTGAATTTGGATTTTAGTATTTCATTATATGTTTTTTAATTTTACTTACTGTGTTTTATGACAATATTAAAGTGTTTTCTTTCAAAAACCATCCTATATGAGTTTCTTTAATAACAAATAATTTTTTTATTAAAAATTATGTATGGGGGCAAAAATAAAAAAATGTTAAAAGTGGTACATGACCCAAAAAAGGTTGGGAAACACTGGTCTAGAGCGTTTTTGAGCTAAATTTAAATTCCCGTTTACAAATGCAAAATACATAATGTAAATGTTCGATTCTTTACAAAATAAGATGTTTTTTGAGTGAAATAGATAATAAGGTGAAGTATTAACCTATTTTTCAAATTTAGTCAACTACCCAATTGTCGTTAACCTCATTTGTGAGTATGCGTCTGTGGTGGGACCCCCAGCTGAGGCGAAGACAAATGTCGTGGGTTGACCACTGAAGTCTCCGCGTGCTTGTAATGAACTGTTTTTCCTACGGTAGTAGCAGCATCGTGTGGTGCAAGTCAGGGATGATCTGGAAACATGGTTTATAAGGTAGTGACAAAATTTCCGGTAAAGTATTTTTTATCCTATTGTCACAACAATTAAAAACGTTGAATTCCGTAGTCAGTAGGACCAAATTCTAATACGGACAACATGTTTTTGTTTTCTGTGATTTGCGCAAATGCCGGTGTAATGGCTTGATGTGAGCCATTACTGTTTTTCTTATTATATTTCTTACCAATCGACATTTGGTACCGAGAGTGGTGGATGAGCCGTAACCCTGTGATCTCTTATTCGGGCGGACGCAGATTCGAATCTGCATCAGGCCATTCAGATTTCGGTTTTCCATGTTTTCCCGAATTCAATCAAAGACCGAATTCCTTACCGTTCCTTGTTCCCAGAACTTTCCCGCATCTAATGATGCCTAAAGCCATAAGCTACGACATTTGATTCTTAATGTTAGGGTCATTCCTTAAGTTAGTGGTGAAACACAGATGCTACTGAGATGAAAGAAAACTAATTGTCTGTTTTCAAACATGGTCCCTCTATGAAACCATTCAGCAGTTCATCGTTGTACCTGATTAATCAGTTCTGTCGCGGAAGATACATGAAACCATTAGGGACTTAGTTGTTGTTGATAGACGACCGCTGTAAATTTATTTAGTGCGTTCGTAGATTTACAGGTTTTTTATTTCAGGTCGCCAGGTGATTTATCGGATACAACAAAGTATGATGCTTATCTTCTGTAACTTCTCGATGATAAGGTAGTTGCTGGAATAACAACACCGGCGATACGCGAATAAGGAGGCATCCGTTAATTATGTGCAATAGCTTGGGAGGGGGGGGGGGTCCGGCGAGCACCCTTACCGACTTTAGGGCATATATAATTAATTGCCCTAGGAAGCGAGAGAGCTAAAAAAAAGTATACAAAAATTGCGAGCTCAGTTAGTAAGAGTGGAGGGAAAATCTCCTTAAGATATCTCGTCATCATAGGGGGGGGGGGAGGGGGGAGGGGAGGTCCGACCAGATTTCACTAAATCTCAACACGGGCAATGTTACCACCTTAGCGATTTTGTCGCTAGATTTAGTGAGTTTTGAAGCTCGAAAGCGATATTTATAAATATGTTATCGCTAAAAAAATATTTGGTGATTTTTAGTGATATTCAACCTTAGAGCGTTTCGAAAAACTTGATTGGAATTGGAGTAGGTAATGCCTCTGTCATGACTCGTATAAATAATGGCGTACATAATATATTGAAAACGGAATACGGCTTACCCAATACAAGAGGCTCCTGAAATAAATACCTTTTTGGTGTTATCTGATTTGGTCATATCCTATCACTTTCTCACTCGAATGCCGCAGTAGAGAGGATTTTCAGTACGATGAACATTCTTAAGAGCAATTTGACAAATAATGAAGCTGTAAATAGCTAATTCTTTTTCTAAGGAATCGGTTAAAAATTGTGAAAAAAAAACTGCTACAGTTACGAGCTTCCTGCTGATGTGATTGGTAAAGGTGCTAAATATTCTTTTAAAACTAAGACTGACGATTCATCTCATCCTTCGATATCAAGTTCCGTAACTCCAACGATAGACCAAGATGATAAAGAAAAATACCGATTGAAAAATTAGATGTTGATTTATAATGCTATGTTATGCTTAATTTAATGAAAATACTAATTATTAAGATATTTTTATATCACTTACCTTGCCACTTCCTTTTATTTTATTTAGCGATTTCTAGCGAATCTTTTAGCTCTAAATATCCCGCAATCTAGTGAGTTATGAGACCTAGTCTAGTGACTTTTGTTTTCGTAAGGTGGCAACACTGACCACGGGGGAGGAGCGGAGCACATAATGAATTCTACAGGCACAGCGTCCTGCTGTTCTGGCCTCGCATTCGGGAGGACGGTGGTTCGAATCCCCGTCCGGGCATCCAGATTTGGGTTTTCCATGGTTTCCCCAAATCACTCCAGGCAAATGCCGGGATGCTTCCTTCAAAAGGCCATGGCCGAATTCCTTCCAATTCCTTGCCCCCCATCCTTTCCCGTCTCTACAGACCTCGCTGTTAAGATACGTTAAGCAGTTAAAAAAAAAAAAGCGTCCTAATAGCACCGTTCCAACGAAATCGCCTGCCCGGTATTACGTAAGCTTAGATAAGCAGAAAAGAATTTTCGAGAGAGCATTAAATGAATCTAACAGTACCTCCTCGAGTGCTAACAATCACTCTGACAATAGAAATAACTTAAGAAAAATAATTAGAACATATACAAAATTAGTGAGAATCTTGAGAAAACATTTTTAACTGAAAATGAAGAATATTTTCATGCACTTAAACCTGAAAAATTTAAACAATTCCATATAGACGAAAATCATACTTAAAACACTATAGCTCACGCAAGATTCATAATTACAATCTTTTGATTAACATGTTAACCATTTTACTTCTTTAAATCATATTATACTTCATCTTAACAAGTTCCATCCATGAAAACGTATTAATTCATACGAAAGATATACAAATTTGCAATTAACCAATGTTTATCTCTCTCGAAACCAATTTAATTAATTCATAAGATGGAAATTAATTGGAAGCTGGGTCTGAAGGTTGTCACACTTCCACATAATTTCTACAACTACGTTTCGACTATAAAAGGGAAGTATATGCAGTTTTTGTAGGGTTGAACGATTTCGTATCCCTGGTCTGTGCACAAAATTATGGGACGATCTTCGCACCCCTTTCCGACAATCTTCTACAGTGTTCGATAACCTTCACCATCGGTGTGTATGAGAAAATTTTTCTTAAATTTGTTACACTGAGGAAAAAAAACCGTGAGATAAGCAAATTGCGCGGCCAGTTAAAAGCTATGTCACTTAGTCGACAGAACTACTCTTCAAGTCCCCCTGTCAGTAATCCAATGAGCAATAATTATAATTCTTAAAGAGGTAGGCCTATTAATTTAACTACAGCTACAATTCTCTATTCTTAATCCTGAAAAGTACTGGGCCTCGACTATAAACGTAGATGTTCGTTATTATACGTGGTAATGATGAACGCATCGCAAGAATGTTTCAAGGTGAGAGCGATTGTTTGTAGCCAAATAATTTTCAGGGAGTTTCGTGTCGCTAGTAGTGTCATTTGTGGTGGACTTCGATGACTTTTGATATCATCCTCAGTGAGTTGGTGGGTGAGAATTAACTTTGGGCTTGACATCAGGGAAAACTCTTGCAGTTTCGATTCCTTGGCACGCATCATGACTTTGGTTAAGGATGGTTAAATTCTCCCGCTGTTTTTTTTATTATTATTTTTTGTTGCTCTAGTCGAGTTTCTTTTCCTTACCTCATATATGTTTTGTAAGAACCTTAGAATTTTGGCAAAATCTAGTTTTGCTTAGGCGGGACTTAGAAATTTTGAGAAAGAGTAGTTTTCAACTTAAAGGAATTTTCCTGTAATCTTTCCCACAGTGACGATTCACCATAAAAATCATTTTAAAGTGTATTTATCATATCGCTAAACGTTTATTTTAAGAGATATTTAGGTTTGCTCATGTTTTGAAACACGCAATCATAAAAGTAGAAATTCTAAGATTTGTAATATCTTTAAATCGAGTAAAGTCACTGCTGAAATTTTATCACCAGCTATAGTCAGCATTGTTCCCGATATTTTGGCAGTAAAGTTAAATAATTCGGCAATGTTTAATTAGCAATTTTAATTAAGAGAAAAAAATAAGCTTTTTAACTGAAAGGAATATTAATTTGAAATTTCTATCAGTGGATAGCCCTAATTAAGACGATTCTGAACATGTAGTGCTTTCGGTGAAAAGTTTAAGCATTTGTCTAGTAATTAAGTTTTTGAAAATAAATTGTCGCGGATTGTTGTTGACGCGCGTAAAAATCCAGAACACTTAGGGATTTTCCCCGATCGCTTTAGAATGTGTCACTACGCGAAGGTTAAACTAGACATTTAAAACTAATCACTTATAAATACTCACTAAATATCCATTGATCTTCTTTTAAATAGGTCTAAACACTGTCAGCCTTTATTTGCTTTTTATCCTTTTGTTCATTTAATTTGCTGGGTCATATTCTGGTTAGGCCGCAGTAGAAAGTTGTGTTTAGGCTGTGACGTCATTGACGCTATATAATCTCGTGCTAACATGTTACCGGATCTTTCTTTTACTTTTCCTCGGAGCAGTATGTGAGTGAGCCTGCGCAAGTTTGGTGTAGAA